>JACTOM010000874.1:711517-758842 GCA_015832385.1 Elymnias hypermnestra | reverse complement strand
ATGACTATTTAAAGGGAAATTAGCAATAAGTAATAATAAGTTACTATATTTATACTATATTTATTTATACTGTATTTAATAAGAGGTAATATAATATATAAGTTCACTTTAATAACATCATTTAATAGTAGTAATTTTAATTGAAAATTGGTTCGATGTAATGTTATTAGGGTTAATTCTAATAAAATTGTAATTATTGGATTAATAATGTAAAGATACCTTTCCTTAGATTTACTAAAACCTGTAATTTCGCAAACTTAAATAAGTAGAATATGAGGACTATGTTTACCATATTCAGCGAATAAATGATTTGATTTGATTTGATTTGATTTGATCTTCCTCAGACATCAATTTGATGCCTGGTATTCTATTTTGCCACATCATACTAGCTGGTTCCCGCTGGCTACGCTACCGGCTACATCCAGGTCAATTAATTAAATGGTCCAGTCCAGGTTTTGCCACTGATATTGCGTCGTCTTCGCCGTCATCATCGCTTACATCAAGAGGCGGTGAGAGCAGAAGCTGAAGAGGCAGGGACGCCCAGTGTTTTCTGTTCTTGGGTGCTGGTTGGCAATGCCGTGGAGGTGTATGTGTGGGGAGTTGTCCGCGTGGCGGAACATACTCCCCGCCAAGTTCCGGACGAACACCTCCACGATGGGCGTCCTGGTGTCACGGTGGATGACGTACCTCGGAGCTCCTACTATCATACGTAGGCACTTGTTCTGCTGGATCTGCAGCCTACTGCTCCAATGCAAATTGTCAGGCATAGTACACAAGTGCACTCTCTATTCTTCCGCTCTCATAGTCTGATGTGACAGGAATCCCACACGACCGAAGAGTTAGTGGAGGTGGTAGAGCGTACCGCCAACTATACAACTTCGAACAAATATTGAAAATTTCTTAACGGAAAACTCAATATAAATTTTGAATTCACCCGACCCAGGACGGGAATCCAGGACCTTATGGAAGTCCAAGACAGAAGTCCAGGAAGTCCAAATCTTATTGTGGTCAACGTTATATATAGGGAAAGTGTAAACTAATTGTAGGAATTAGTGGAGAGGATACTTGCACCTTAACTCCACAAAAAAGTAATTACGCTATCAATTTCTCCATAATTCTACGACCTCATAATCTACGCCAAAAGTAAATTTTGATAAAAAAAATAAACGATAGCCAAGCACGCAAAGGTGTCACGAAAATAATTCAAGAATCTAATTTATATGTATTTAAAATGTTAATCGGTAAACATTTAATTAATGGCCTTATATATTATTTTTGTTATAACTAACGGTTACCGTCGACTTTGTCCGTCTTTATCTATGAAAAAATCGGACCTATATTTACTGTGATTTATTTATTTCCGCAATTTGTTCTAGCAATTTGAAAATGCGGACAAAAATTTAATAGGATTTTATCCGTTAAAAGGTGGAATATATATTTCTTCTAATATCGCTACTGTAGAAGAACAGTGACACAATTAATGAAAGCTTATTTTAAAGAGTAACCTTTTGAAAAATAAATAAAATTAAATAATATCTTTTAATGACATTTTTGAATACAAAAAATTTAGTGTACTTATTTGGGAGTCTGCTGTGTTTTTGTTCATGATATTTTTTTTAATTGTGTCCTTATTTATCCAATGCAGCGATATGAGTTAACGAATATCGCAAAGTTAAGTTGTAGACAAGATGGCATTCTAAATACGCTAACGCTAGTAGAACGCTTCAACATTTGGGGGAATGACGTTTCATATCGTTTTGTTACTTGATTACATAAACAAATTGTAGTGTTTTAGTCGTTTGACGTAGCGTTATCTTACTTAGAATGTCATCTTGACTAGGGGTTTAATATTGTCACCGTGGATCGCTATGTGTACCTGGATTCTTGAATTTGCAATGACGGCAAATGCGCCTCTGAGATAAATAGGCGAATTGAAATGGCAAAAGAGGTTACCACGCGAAAAATAGGTATCACAACCAAAATACGATACAATACCCTGGTATTCCATATCTTCCTGTATGCAGTTGAAACGTGGGCAAACCCAGCCAGAGCCAATATGCCAATGCATACTCTTCTATTTCAGCTACACAATTCACAGAGGCAGCGAAGGTTTGAAAAACCTTATTGGGAACACTGACGGCAAAAGATCACACGGTCGCCAACAAGATGGACCTATTAAATAAACGATTTGTCGTCCACTAAATCTCACTATATAGTAAATGAGGCTCCAGATACAAACTTGCTGCTGACTACGATCCTCAGACAACCGACCCGAGAGAGAGAGAGAGAGCGAAAAGCAGTAATGAATAATAGGGTGACAGATTTTATCGTGATTTACGTTTTAAATGCTGAATTAAGTTTCGTTTCGTTTACAAAAGTTCTGTTCCTAAGTCTAAGAACTTAGTATCGATCTATAAAAGAATTAATATATTTATTTGTGATAGCAAAAGAGAACACAGTAACTCGTTATAAGACATATGTATATACTAATCTAAATAAGATAGTAAGGGAGCTTTTATGTTTACTATTATAAAATATAGAAAGAAAAACGGTATGGCAAAATGAAATGTTAATTGAAAAAAAGGCAAAAATAATAATCAATCTAGTATTAGATATAAATGTAATGCAAAAAAGGGTAAAAAAAACTTATATTAAGAGACTATTAAACTTAAATTTAGTATTTGAAAAATAATATCAGGTATATTTAACATTTGGCATCTTAATAACACAACAACGCGAACAGTAGCTTTTATTGTTAGGATGAAATAAAATTAATATCCTGTCAGCTCGCCTCACCTTGCCTTAATGCGTTCCCGAAGTGAAATAATTTTCTCACTAATCCTAAAAATATATCGCCCATAAATAATCGCTTGTATTGCCGTCTGTCCAAACGTAGCCTGTAGTGTAGTGACTATTCAATTTATAGTATATCGATAGTCTATAAGTCAACACCTGTTATTGGCATTACATTTGCAATCGATAGCTTTACAATGAACTGTCCAGAACAAGTTCAAGGACACTATATTGTACAATTTGTTTTGTTCAATTTACATGCTACCTGAAATGCTGAAGTTTACTACTGTAAACGTGAGACTTCGTATGGTACTATAGGGAGAAAACTTCGTTGTGCGTTACTATATCTTAATCAAGTAATATACCGCACTAAATGTGACAGAATGTATCGAAACATTAAGGTTAATTTAAAATAAAATCGTATTATATAAATTAAGCCAAAGAAGTTTCACAAAGTTTTGATAAAATTTTTAAGATATTGACTGATGAGATATAAGAAAATCAATTTTTAATGCCATTGCCGATCAATTTATCACGAGTGTATATCTGACCATATTCATAAACTTACTAGTGACACACCCAGGCTTCACAAGGGTAGTGGAGTATATTTCCGGCTTCGCTGGCACAGTGGTGTACTCGCTTTACTAGCAGAGGCCCCGGGTTTAATGTTAATGTTAATGTTTAGTTGCATTTTCAACTTTGTCTGAGTCTGATCTGGTAGGAGGCTTCGGCCATGGATACTCACCAACGTACCAGCAAAGAGATTTGTATTCCGGTACGATTCTGTGTAGAAACTATAAGTGGAAAATTGATTCTTACCAGACTAGCGCAATTCCATCTTGGTCTGTATCATCACTTACCAGCAGGTATGATCACAGTCAAGCTGTTAGGAATAAAATAAAATGCGTCTAATCAATGGATTACAGTGAAATGTAATAAAAAAAATTATTGCTGACAAGTTAACGGTTGACTATGATCACACCTGATTATAAGTGATGACACAGTCTTCTATGGTTTCATCGTGCCAAAACATATATCTCTTAGCTTTACAAAACGATACAAATTCTGGCAATCACGCAAATTTATTTAAGACAAAAACATTATTTCCCATTAGGTCTCATGAGTGTTGTCGCATGCATTCCGGCGGAAACGGCTGGCAGCATTGATCATGAAATGAACGCCACGAGACGTTTCCGCGGGAAAAAGTCTTCGTATTAAATCGCGTCGCAACGAAGAGTCATTCTAGTGATATCAGTGGATCAGTAAAGTGTTTAGTGTGTGTCGTAAATCAGTGAATTATTTGCATAGTAAATTGTAATAAAGTATATAGTGTGACATAACTGGTGTTGATGAGTTAAAGTACTATTGATTAAAGTGACTATATTTGTACATGTACGCGTTTAATTTATATATTGTGTGCAGTCTGATAACATGAGTACATAAGAAAGCTTTATACAACATCAATAAGATGACCTCACTGGCGAAATGACCTAGCTTCGATTCCCAGCAGGGTATATTTAGGAAATTGCATGTTCTATATAAAGTAATGTGTCTGTCAGGATGTATAGTTACCACTACCTTCCAACAAAAACGTCCCGCTAAGCAGAAAATTACAATCTGATACTTATAGAAACCATTATAGATAAATTGCGCTACCAATTTAGACTGTATCATCACTTACCATCATGTGAGATCACAGTCAAGCACCAACCTGTCAAAAAATTAAATATTTTCTGATATTATCGTAAGCAATGTAAAGCACTACACTAACCAACATATAGTCGAGAACATCCACTGAATTAAAGACATTTGTGTAGATTAAAATACGTATACTTAATAATGTATTAGTAGTTATTAAAATTTCGTTTTTTTTTTAACTTTATCGTGGCGAACACTTTCTCGTACTCCTTCAACGTTAAACGGTTTTATGTCTCTATTAGTGTAAAATTCTGGTTTCTCAACGCCTTTTTCAATTTATTTTAATACCACAGCTGTGATGTAATCTCAGGACTGGGAAATATAGTATTTGGATTTCGTTAAATAGAATTTATTGACTTTTTATATGTAATTTCTCTTTTTAATTTGTTTTTGTTGTGCTTCAGATTACTGTGTAAATTATATGTGACATTTCCGAGAACAAATATTACATTTTCAAACTAATAATCATTTTTTTTTTCTATTAGTCATATTAAGTATACATATTTACAAGTTTTGAATGGTTTCGAAAAATAAGTAAATAATACTTTTTATATAATTAATTGTAAACAAAATAGGACCACCGTTTTAATTTACCCGTCAGTGTTATGTTTTTTAAACAGATTATTAATACTTAGGCTTACAGAAAAAGCTGCAATAAAACTATAATTATATACAACTATGAAGGTTATGTTAAATATTACAAAATAGTAAAATATTACAATGTTACATAATATTAAATAGTACAATAATAAATTAAAAAGTTTTTTGTATGGTTGAACGTCTAAATCCCGATTTCATCAACCTACCCTAATATTTATATGTCCCCCAAGTTTATTTAGGGGCTGGTTAAGGGAATTGTTTTTGTAGCGACAGGGTGTCTATAAGGTATGTTGGTGAAAATCTGGAATTTACCTTAGAAACTACTTCCTAGTAGCTATGATGACTATTGGAAAATTAATTAAATTTTAGTATTGGATAACCCATTTTTTGAAAAAGTCTATATTATGTTACGATAAATGAAAAATGTAACAGAAAATTGGGAAATTTATTCCTTTTGAGAGTTTCCGATGCGAGCACTGTGAATTCGGCTAAAATTACTCATCAGTCATGTGTTATCGTCACTATTAAATTTATATTGCAAATACCAAACACTTAGTAACATGACCACAGTTTATAAATTGTGAATTTAAAAAAATAAGAGAAAAGTAATGGCGGTTTTAGGCGGGAAAGGAAATCCACGATTTGTCATCGGCAAAAACAATTGTAAACATGTAAAAGGTAAGGTAAGTAGCAGCCCATTAACGTCCCACTGCTGGGCACAGGCCTCCTCGCTCATATGAGGGAGGGTTTTTAGAGCATAGACCCACCACGCTGCTCCACTGCGAATTGGCAGGCATAGTACACAAGTGTACTCTCTATTCCTTCACTCTCATAGCCCGATGTGACTGTAATCCGACACAACCAGAGAGAGATCAGGCGCAGGACCGACGGCTTAACGTGCTCTCCGAGGCACGGGGGTGGATCACACCGCCAACTTCCCAACTTCGGGCTAATATTAAGAAAATCTTAATAGAAAACTCAATATCCATTTTTTGAATTGGCCCAACTCGGGACTCGAACCCAGGACCTCATGTCTGTAGTCGAACATGCTAACCACTAGACCAATGAGGCAGTTATAAGCATGTGCTATACAGAAATAATTTGTGTAAATAAAACCCCTTAAAGGGAGTTAGCATGAAATATTTAAATCTACATTAGAGATATTACTGATAAAAGTACATAAGAAAATACGATTTTTCTTCTTTTATATTATTATCTATAGAAACTGTGTGGTATTAAATAAAACATATTGTACTTATCTCCATTAAGGCGTTTTCAACAATTATTTATGTATTGTATTACGTGTAATATTCAATATTAATTTTTTTTATCTGGTGATGTCACCATGGAGTGCCCTTTTTCTTTCCCGCCAAAAAAGTACTCTATGCCTGTTAGACATTGTCTATTATTTTATTGATTTATACTTTATAATCTATGGTCGTAGCACTGATATCATAAAGTGTTTGTAAGTATAAAACTTATACAAATTATGAGTGTTAATGACATAGTTTGCAAAAATTACCCGAAATTGTATTAAATATAAGCGGTTAAATAATGTGCGTATAGATTTACAAACAGAGACAAAACACGCCCCGTTCTATTCCACGGGCGGTTAATTGAGCTATATAATTTGACACCTCGCAGCGTACTGAATAGCCAATTATTAATATGGGCCCTTGATTAATTGTGATATCAGCATTTAATTTTCGTGTTAACACTCGCCGAGCGTCCGCCATTGTGCCGCGCGCCTTTGTGTGCCGTGACGTTTCAATTTTGAATAAATTAAATTTCGAACGCTTCATTTTTTTTTCAAACCTTCGCCTCAACACAGGTTGAAATGAACTCTGTTGCCAGTGTTATAATTTATTACTGTGACAGAATAGATTTGTTTATGATATCTTTATTTCGATTATTGAATAGTTGAAGAGAATATTTTTTTTGTGTTTCATTAGTTTAAAAAAACACCTATATATTCTAGGGGTTTTTTATATCGTTATCAGCGTTTCGCTTGACTGTTCTGGTATCTGATATCTAGATCTCACTGGTAAGTACATTTTTTTCAGACGGGAATCGAAGCCCGGACCTCTGCCATTCTGCCAGCCAAACTGTCAAAAGAAAGCATTAGTAAGGTTAAATTAGCATCTGTCTAGATACAGGAGATTATTAGGATATAAACCCACCATGCCGCTAAAATGTAGATTGGCATACAGCCAACTTTTTCCTATGACTGAGAAGACCTCTGACCAACAGAGATAACAGGCTGCAATTTATCCTTCACCTCACGTAAATGAAAATAAAACTGCTCGATAAATAAAATAAAAATAACACCAGCCGATAGCAAAAGAATTAAAAAATACAATAGAATAAAATATACAAACGGCTAGTGAAATTGGTTTCAGTTAGCTACCGGCCAATGAGATTATCCAATTATCGCGTTTATGGCGGCCATTTGGAAGATGGCCGCTCCCGTTCCAAATTTGAAAATTTAAACCTAACATTCGAATCAATGGGTTTATTGTAATTTTATTATCCAATTGTTAGAAGTTTTATTGTATAGCGTGGATGTAAACAGATTTAAAAAAAATGAAAAATATATACATGAAGATTATGTGGTTAATATTTTTATTGCTGGCAGGTTAGCGCTTGACTGTATTCACACCTGATGGTAAGTGGTGGTACAGTCTGAGGTGGAAGCGATCTAATCTGGTAAGTAGCAATTTACCTCATATGCTTTCTATACCGCATATTAAATTCTAAGGTTACGGGATTCTTCGCACTCTTTCTTATGAAGAACTAACAAAAACACACCTTTTTAATCGTCATCAACATACATACATAGCATCCTGCCTTAGTCCCATAGGGGTAGACAGGGACAACGTCCTTCCACTTGCCACGATCCTTGCATATCTACTTCGCTTCTTTCATTCTCATTAAACCTTTCATACAAGTTCGTCGTTTTAGAGTACTCTTGGCCTGGCCCATATTTAAAATGTCCTAGATTTGATCCAGGAACGTTCGCCTTGGTCTTCCCCTTCCAACTTTCGCATTCACTCTTGACTCATAATTTCTTCTTGTTAGTCTCCTTTAATTCAATCTCTCTACACGCCCAAACCATTTAAACATTTCTCGATTTAAGTCACTACGTCTTCTTTTATACCACGACGTTCTCTTATCACACTTTTTCTTACTTTGTCACTCAGTTTTAATCCACTCATACTTGTCAACGCTCTCATCTCTACCGCATTTATTGTACTTATGTGATTCTTCTGCCATACCCAACTTTCACTACTAATCATAAGTGTTGGCACCAACACTCCTGCATGCACAGTCAGTCTGGTCCTTTGAGACACCATCTGGCTATTCATAAAGGCGTGCAGAGCACCATTTAGCATATTCCCTACATTCACTCTCCTTTCAATATCACTTTTACAAATCGTTCGTCATCAATACTGTTATAATTTATTTTATTTAAGTTAGAATAAATCTTACCTCACAAGATTCAAAATTTTCTCCATAGATTTATTACCTAGATATTTATTTTCTAACACATTAATAGAATAGGTAGTGTTAGAATAAAAATAGTGACGTCTAAGCAATTATGGTTAAGTTAATGGCTCAATCGTAACACGGCAAGCGATGTTGCACTAACATATATAATTAGTTCCTAGCGTTAAGTTGTTAAAAGCACATTTGAAAAACCAGTGCGCGTTTGTTTGCCCTTCCTATTTAGAAGCAACTAACGATCCGCCCCAAATAGACACGAATAGAATTTTCTAATAGCACAAATAGGGAATGCACTTTTTAAGAATAAAAATAATAGTTTTACTTGTATCATTGTGCTGTTCAGTGAAAGAAAACATTGTCTGGAAACCTGCGTATCCTGAGAGTAATTCTGGGGTATGTGTAGTCTACTAACCCCTATTGAAGCAGCTTGGTAGGTCTATAATTTAAAACCTCAGTCTCATATGAATTAGTAGGTGTCTGGGACGTTAATAAGCTGTTCCTTACCTTGAATACATCGTGAAACGATGAATAAAACTACATTTTAAATATGTCAACTTAAATAATAACAGTACTTTATTGATGTGGGATAAATGTAAAATTCATAATTGATTGTTATTTACTAGAACTTTAAAGAGTCACTACCGACTTTCTCGTCAGTAGAATCTACTTTCTAAACCGGTGAATTGCTTTTTGAACCTATTTTTTTAAATATATTCGCTGTATTGTACACTACTCTTACGTAGTAAGTAGAATTACACTTACATTAAGAAGAGGCTTAACAAAAGACGCTCTTATCGCTTTATAGCGATCTCTTCCAGACAATCTTATGACCTAAGAAATTCAGTAAACTAAAAGGCAGGCGGTAAGTAAGTAAGTAGCAGCCCATTAACGTCCTACTGCTGGGTACAGGCCTCCTCACTCATACGAGAGAGGGTTTTTAGAGCATAGACCCACCACGCTGCTCCACTGCGGATTGGCAGGCATAGTACACAATTGTACTCTCTATTCCTTCACTCTCGTAGTCCGACGTGACGGCAATCCGACACGACCGGAGAGAGATCAGGCGCAGGACCGACGGCTTAACGTGCTCTCCGAGGGGGTGGATCACACCGCCAACTTCCCAACTTCGGGCAAATATTGAGAAAATCTTAATAGAAAACTCAATATCTATTTCGAATTGGCCCGACCCGGGACTCGAACCCAGGACCTCATGTCTGTAGTCGAACATGCTAACCACTAGACCAATGAGGCAGTGAGGTAGGCGGTGTACGTATAAAATTATTTTGAACTATAAAATTTTTCCCTGAAATAGACAGTTATAAAAATTCAATTGTTTATGTTCATTATAAATTTACGAAAGGATTTGAATATAGAAGTTCATTAATATCACATTGACATCTGAAAAACAAAGCGTCCATTAGATAGCAATGTATACGAAGCATTCACAATTTAAAACCTAATAAAGGCCGCTAATAAAGCAATGATCACAAATGGAATGAGATGTCATCAGTGTCTTATGTAGAATCATTTATACCTGCGGAGTCAAAACAGACGTCAAATCAATTTCATTCACGCGAACGAATCATTAAAGTTGTATTAAAGGAGAGCCGTTCGTGAGAACATCTACTCGTTCATTCGTTCACTCACGATTTTTTTAGGGCTCGCGCACATTGGGCACGATAAAAATACGATTTATGCTATCATATAGTCTTGATTGAAATAAATAATAACCATTCAGGATAAAGATATGCTGAAGAAACATTCAAGCATATGCAATAGTAACATTAGAGTATACTTATCATCATTTAATAAAATTAAGTAAGTAATAAAGTAATTTATGAATTTCTCAGGCGATGCATCGACAAATATAATCTGGGAGCTTATGTTGCTTTATTGAAACTACTGTCCTTTGAAATTAAGAAAGTATATTTTTAACATTATTTGAAGTCTAATGTAATAAAACATTATACAATTGATTAATGGACTCACCGATATTATAAAAAAATTGTTTCGATCAAATATAAGGTAAGTAGCGTCTTATTAATGTCCCACTGCTGCATTGGCCTCATCACTCAAAGGAGAAATGATTTCCACTAAGCTACTCCGCTGCGAGTTTATAGGTTTCCTACACCCCAGAACTCCTTACGAGACATGCAGGATGCCTCACGTTGTTTTCCTTTAACGAAAAGCACAATGATGGGTGGAAAAAAAGAATCAAACTTGACAGTACCTGCCCAAGACTTGATTTTTCCAGGCGAAAGCCCACATATTTAAACACTAGAACATCATGGATTATTATTTCATATATTTATAAATATTTTTTTATGATTTAGACTAGTAGGTGGCTTCGGCTTTGGAAAATATTAGCGTTCCAGTCCGATGCTGTGTAGAAAACCTTATGAGATAAATTATCTCTTAGCAGCATAGCATTTTCTCTTTTTAAACTTATCCTTAGATGAGATTACAATGAAATGCTAACCTGGCAGCAATGTAAAAAGAACAGCCCTAATACGGCGCAATTCGCTTTCTAATAGGTGCACGTCTTTACAGGGTGTGTAAAAATATGGCTTTATTTAGGATAGTTAGCGCTCTTGCTTCGGCCATGTCGTGGTTGACGACTTAATGGCTATTAATTTATTGCAGCGGCAATTTGCACCTAACTGGTCCCGGTTCCGTTGAATGACCTATAAAATATGGTTTAGCGTTAATAACACGCACAGTAGCGATTTGCATATTGTGTAAAAGGTGTTCTTCTACGTAGATTTGGTTGTTCTTAGAAATTACACGGCGAGCAGTTTCTATATTTTGTCATCCTCTGTGTTTGATTCTATGTATGTTCGTTTTCGAGTTAGTGTAGGCAATAGTAGCTTCTTAACCTTCCTTGAACCGTTGAGGTGAGAAAGTCGCTGGGTTTTAAGTCTGTGTTCTGATTTGTCAGTGAGTCAGAGGTGAATAAAGGAATTTTCCGCTGCACGAAACATTCAATATGGTATGCGCTCTAATTCTGTTCGTAAAAATAAAACGCATTCAGTGTGTTTACAATAACAATGCAATTAAAATTAATAAGAAGATGACGCCACGGGATATAACAAAATCGACCAAACACCAAGGATTCATAATCTCACAAAAGATCTACAATATCGTTGTCGCTTCAACCGATGGACGTCCACTGCTGGACATAGGTCTCACGGAATGATGCCTACAAGGACCGATCTTGAGCCGCCTGACTCCAGCGGCTATCGACGCCCCTCCTTATACCGTCGGTCCACCTTGTCTTCCTACACTGCGCCGTCCTGTGTGGGGTCGCCATTCCAGCACCTCCGGGCCCCAACGTCCATCGGTTCGTCGGACTATGTGCCCCGCCCATAGCCACTTCAGGTTCGGGATTCGTAGGGCTATGTCAGTAACTTTGGTTCTGCTACGGATCTCCCCATTTCTGATTTGATCGCGTAGTAAAACTCCAAGCATAGCCCTCTCCATCGCACGCTGAGTGACTCTGAGCTTTCGAATGAGGCCCATAGTCAGCGACCATGTATGGTCTTTACAAATTGTACAGTACACAATATGATCTTTAGAAATTGTACTGTATTTAAGGTAACAAATAATTATATTAAATCCCAAATTAAAAAGTAGGCCCTTCTTCTGAACCGCTTTCTTCATTACTGAAGGTAGTATCTATGAAATTTGTCTTTGATAAGGCTTTAGAAGTAGCATAGAAATAGGTTTAAATTAAAGCAAATAACATAATTGATATTTCGGTTCTGCTGCATGTATTTTGAATATGAATAATTTAAAATATAAACCTACAAGATATAAAAACACACTATTCGAACGTATGTACAAAAATTTTAAACTGTGTCCGTTTGTAATTTCAAATTATCAGCTCATATTAATTTGAGTCTGTCTGTCTGTTTATCCCGGCTTATCTATAACGACGAAAGCCGACGTTATGATGAGTAAGTTACTAAAATTGTTAACAAGAATTACGTACAGCTTATCTAATAATAAAACTATATACAACAATAAATATGTTACAGGAAATAAAATGGCAGTTTTTGTTGATCCTATAATCGCATTGCCCTCCTACATATAGTCTTCAGAATGTCAATCGACTGCAAGTTCCCATATTAATTTTGAGTTCCTGACACCACTGTCAGTCTATAATGGCCCAACAATTTGTTTGTCACTCGACAATGGATGCCGAAATTGAGTCGCTTTACAGGCGTTTTACAACTCTATTACATTATTATGACTGAGTCGTGATGTTTAAGTGATATTAGGAAATTATTAGTTGTGTGTAATAACGACTGTTTATAATATTATAAATATTTATAGTCTAAACATATACCCGATTTCGCCAGTCTCCAAAGGATATTTAGGGGATTGTTTATATAGCTAAATGTGATGCTTTAGGGAATGTTGGTGATACCAGGCATTTGACAGTCTCGCTGGCGCAGTGGTGCAAGTACTCGCTTTGATAGCAGAAACGCCGGGTTCGATCCCCGATAGGACAGTAGTTAGTCTGATTCCGGTCTGGTGTGGAGGCCTCGGCCGTGGCTAGAATTACCACCCTACCAGCAGAGACGTACCGCCAAAACAAAGAGATTTGTGTTCCGGTATGATGCTGTGTAGAAACCTTAAGGGGCATATCAGATTACCTCTTATCAGATTAGCGCGCTTCCATCTTAGACTGTATCATCATTTACTATCAGGTGAGATCGCAGTCAAGCGCTAAGCAGTCTGCAATTAAAAAAATTAAACTCAGTGAATAGCACGTATATATTGGTAAGCTAACTTTTATACTAGCCTAAAACTATCTCAAATGATCGATCTTACATCAAATATTTTTTCAGATGATTTATTAAAGCTTTTAAACAAATTATTCAGCTTGACTATTTTATTATAGATAGGGTACACCGTAAATTTCTCGCCATGAAACGCACGATCAAATACTAAGTAGGCACCTATTTATAAGAAAAACTTATAAATCTTTTTGTTTAACATTTACCTTTATATTCCTAGGTAAATGATAATATTGTAAGGGAACTTATAAATTCCGATAACGATTAAACAATGATTCAGCGAGAGAGGAGCAGAATGGATCCTAGCTGTCTGTCCTAAGTGAACAGGTCATACCCATCTGCTGGGATATTAATAGACTATTGATCTTTATCTAGCATATTTTCTACCATTTACTTAGGCTAACGTTCTTACTCTTCCTATTTCTATTTATTTTAAAAACTAATTACATGACATCAACAAATAACCGTCGTCGTCGCTTCAACCGATGGGCGTCCACTGTTGGACTTAGGTCTCACGTAATGACGTCCACAAGGCCCGATCCTGCGCCGCCTGGCTCCAGCGGCTACCGTCGACCCTCTTTATATCATCGGTCCGCCTTGTTGGGGGTCTGCCTACACTGCGGCGTCCGGTGCGGGGTCGCCACTCCAGCACCTTCGGCCCAACAAATAGTACAATAGGGCAAATCAAATATATGTATTAAAAAATAGGAAAGGGCCTAGAATGTGACCTTGTGGGATACCCGTTATTACAGATAAACTGTTAACCTTTAAATCCTATTTAATAAGTAAGAGGCAAGCAAGTTTAATGTAACATTTACAACTTTATAAAAATTTATTTATTATGTTATAAACATACATAGCATCACGCCTCATTCCCGTAGGGGTAGACAGAGACCACGTCCTTCCACTTGCCACGATCCTTGCATATCTCCTTCGCTTCTTTCATTCTCATTGAACTTTTCATACAAGTTCCTCGGTTTAGTTTATTCTTGACCTGGCCCTTATTTAAAATGTCCTGAATTTGGTCCAGGAACCTTCGCCTTTGTCTTCCCCTTCCATTCAGTCTTGACTCATAAATCCTTTTTATCAGTCTCCTTTCATTTATTCTCTCTACGTGGCCAAACCATCTGATCTTATTCCACAACGTTCTCTTATCATACTATTTATTACTTTGTCACTCAGTTTCAATCCACTCATGCTTCTCAACGCTCTCATCTCTACCGCATTTATTTTACTTTCGTGCTTCTTCTGCCATACCCAAACTTGCGTTGGCACCAACAATATTCCATGCATAGCCAGTTTGGCCCTTTGAAACACCATCTAGCTATTCTAATTATGTTATAAATAAAGAGAAATATAGTTATTCCATGTACCTGTTATGGTTTCTACACAGCACCGTACCGGAACACAATTATCTTGCTTGGTACGTCTTGGCTGGTAGGGTAGTAATTAGCCGGGGTCATAGCCTCATACACGGGTATGGGGCTATGACCAGAACCAGATAAATTAGGCAATGCAATTTCCTAAAATCGCCCTACCGGGGTTCGAACCGGAGACCCCTGCTAGCAAAACGAGTATTCGCACTACTGCGCCATCGTAGTCGTCAAGTGTTTATTCTGTGTTAATAACAACAAATATTATATAAAGAAAGCTCGCTTTGCGCAGCTCTTTTTATCCTGTGACGTGTCAATAAGAAACCGCAAACAGGAGAGCAGACGGGGCGTGGCGTTCACAGAACGTTTATTAACATGTCATTGGCGAGCATAAACATGACACGGGTGGACCGGTTCCAGGTCTAACAAAGGAGTTCTTGTCTGTAGCTTTTGCTCTGCGCCTCTTCACACTTGTTGTCTATGAATACAGATGACTTTATTTATACTGTTCCGTGAAAACGATATGGGAATGCTACTCTATGTCTTGTTTATGGAAAATGTTATATCTATACAAAATATCAAGAGAAAGCTACAGAAAATTGTAGAGAGGAAACATCTATTGTATGTTTTACAATAATTTCTAGATATATACGGATAATATCAGGTATTTTTTTACGTGAATGCGTCTTTAAAATCGCATCCAAAAGTAATTAAAAAAAATTAAAAGAGCCTGCGTACAAAGTACACATATCAGAAGTGAAACTTCTTTGGCAAAATAATTTTTAAGTCTTGTTTATAATGATACAAATATATATATATGGGTGTGCGCGTACGTGCGTGTGTGTGTGTGTGTATCTAATGACTCATCGATTGGTTGGACAAATAAAAACACGCGAACAACACCGTAGGCATCTTCATGACTGTGATAATATAGTAATTTTAAACACTTTCTAACACAATTCTGATTGATTACTAGATTACGATTAATTTTAAACCGTTATACAATGCACCATTGAATAGCGGACGAGCAATCAAAATACTCTCTCGTTGATAGGGTGACCATCTTAGATACATTAATATTTACACAAATTTTCTTGTATTTAATGTATATATATTTTTTTATATGGTTACTATGCAAAAACATCAAATAATGATCATAATAAACAAAATCTAATTCTTGTTTTACTCCCATCGCTAACTGGAAGCTAAAGCTAAAAAAGGAGCTAAAAAGGAGCAAAAAATGAGCTAAGCTAAAAAAGGAGCTGCGTTTGATTTTAGGTAGAACGGAATTAGGCAATTGTATTTTCTAATTTATCTGAAGGTGTAAAATAGTAGGGATCTGTTCAGAAATCATTTAGAGGTAAATCACCTATTTCTAGGTCATAGAGCTACCGTTCGAGACTGTATGATTACTTTCAGCAATAACAAAAGTACATAGTAGACTCGAATAAAACTACTTTTTATTAAATAATGATTAAATGTATATTTAAATATAAAACTAATATTTTATTTATAGTAGTAAAGAATTTATAATAAGTCAGCATTCTTTATTGTAAACATCAAAGAATAAACAATACGTTTTATAAATATATTAAAGTTTTCAAGATCAAATTGGTCAGAGTTATATTACATTTCTGCAATAGTCAATATAAAATTATATATTGACCATAATTATTAGCATATAATTTTGTATATACCTACTATTGTGTAGTGTATAGTAACATTATTTTCAAGTTGACATCTATACAGGCTTAAGCCTGGGACAGAAAGTTTTGAGGAGGTAAATTTGGGAACGGATTTTATGTTTATTCACCTATTTTTAAATAAATTGGAAAGATAATATATTTACGTTTACCAAGAGTATTCCTTATTTACGTAGCAAACATTAATCCGCCTATTGAGCTTTAATAAGCATTAAATAAACTGAACATTTTTCGTGCAAAATCAATGAAATATTTGCACTAAGCAACTGTCAATTTTGTAGACAAGGCAAAACTTTACAACCTAATGTGTAAATTATCTATTGAAATATAAACGACCTGTTTGTAAAAACGTAAGAGGAAGTGAAACTTCTTTGGCCTATATTGTATTAAATTCTATAATATAATTTCATTTTAAATTCAGCTTATTTGTAATTATTGTGTGATTGAGTAAAGATCCAACAGATACTTATTCATATTTACTAATACATTCGTATGTAACGCATAACACAAAATTTTCCCTACCAAACCATAAGAAGTTTCACTTCAATAATTTTTTTTTGTTTTTAAATGGATAAAGGATATGTCCACGTTTTTAGATAGTGGAGTAACCTTACATACAAACGACGCTATCCATCAAGCGAGTGGCTTAAAAACGCGATAATGCGTTGTTCTTTATTAATGTAATCAAGTGTTACATTTCTATTAAGACATTACTCTCGGGCGTCTGTGCTCTAACTATGTTTTAATTATAGGCCACGGGCGAAACAACTCAATGTGGGTAATAATTACAGACTACGAGCCGATTGTGACTAGTGATGTGTACCGGTTTCATAAAAACCCTTAAAAAAGGGTTTTTTCAACCGATAAAATGCTATTGTTTTTTAAAACCCGACTATCACAAATACTTTTGGCAAAGAAAATACGAGAATGTAGTGGCCAGCTTTTTCGGCTATAGACATGAGATTTTGGGGTCCATTCCCGGGTCGGAAGAATTCAAAATCGCCATTGTGTTTTCTGTAAAGTAGTTTAAGTATTTGCCCGCAGTTAAATAAATATAAAGATCTTTTATCGCAAAAACTGTATCCTTTAAAATATAACAAAAATAAATTAGAAAATATAGCAATAATTCCTAAGAAAAGGCGTAAAATTCAGCTCGAAGCTGCTTTTCAGTACGTCTGCTGCCACTACCAGAATAAAGACATATATAAAATAAAAGTAGACAATAAAAAACATAAAAAAGACAATAAAATAAATAATAATAATAAAAAATCTAAAGCTTATAAAAATGTAACGTGAAGCAATCATAAAATTAAAAAAAACTTGCATACGTGAGCTGTGACTTAATTTACTTTAGATTTTGTGGGTTTTTTAAGATGAGAAATACTTATCCCGACCTGAATGGATCAGGGGTGTGGGACTCGGCGTAAGAAGAGGTCTCGCAATACCCACTAAAACCCAGCGGAAGTCATCCGTGAGACACCAAAGGTTCATTTTGCGCATTCTTCGCTGGTAAAGTGCTCCACGGAAAGCAATTCTTCCTAACCGTAATCTCTCTCTGGTTGTTTTTTTTTTATAATTATAACAGGCAAACGAGCTGGCGGGTCACCTGATAGTAAGTGATCACCACCGCCCTTGGACACCTAAAGCACTGAGAGAGCTGCTGATGCGTTGCCGGCCGAGGAGGCGGAAGTTCAATTGCCTTTTAAACGTTTGCATGTGGAAGTCCTAAGGGAACACTGCTGCTGGAAGTTGGTTCCACATTTTGCAGGTACGCGGAAAAAGATCGTACAAATCGACTAGTGCCATTCGTCCAAAGTGTGTGGGTGGAATTTATTTCTATTACAAGATGGGCGGTCGTAGAACTGTGACGGCGGCACTAACTTAAACAGTTCCTCTGAAAACTCCCCATAATAGACTCTAAAGAAGACACAGAGGGAACTAATGGTTCGTCTGTGGGCTAGAGTCTCCAGTTTGTTGGTCAGTTGGTTGTGCCGGGTTGCTGACCCACCACTTGTATACTGTACACTATAATCATCTCCTATGCAAATGGCTAATCATAAACTTGGCCATAAATTAGGCCATAAATTAGGTATCATTGCCATTTTTTTTTTAAATATCTTATTCTTATTAAGAGAATTGTTATAGTATAGTATAGTGCAAAAGGCGGTTTTATCGCATAAAACGATCTACTCCAGACTACCTTGGAGATAGTAGCCCATGAAAGAACTGGGTAAGTACAATAGAACAACCCATTATAATTACTACTCCTAGAAAAGTATGTGAGTAGCAGCCCATTAACGTCCCACTACTGGGCACAGGCTTCCTCACGCCGAGGAGCGAAGATTTTTAGAGGATAGACCCATCACGCTGCTCCACTGCGGATTGGCAGGCATAGTTCACAAGTGTGCACTCTCTATTCCTTCACTCTCATAGTCCGATGTGACGGGAATCCGACACGACCGGAAAGAGATCAGGCGCAGGACCGACGGCTTAACGTGCTCTCCGAGGCACAGGGGTGGAGTACACCGCCAACTTCCCAACTTCGGGCAAATATTGAGAAAATCTTAATAGAAAACTCGAACTGATTTTTTCAATTGGCCCGACCCGGGACTCGAGCCTAGGACCTCACGTCTGTAGTCGAACATGCTAACCACTAGACCAATAAGAAAAGTATGAGTGGGTTGAAATTGACTGACAAAGTAAGAAATAGTGTGACAACAGAAAGATGTGGTACAAAGAAGATGTAGTGACTAAAATTGAGAAAGGTATGCTTAGATGGTTTGGGCATGTAGAGAGAATGAGTGAAAGGAGACTGACAAAAAGGATTTATGAGTCAAGAGCGAATGGGAAGGTTGGAAGGGGAAAACCGAGGCGAACGTTCCTGGATCAAATCCAGGACATTTTAAATAAGGGCCAGGTCAAGAGTACTCTAAACCGACGAACATGTATGAACGGTTTAATGAGAATGGATGAAGCAAAGGAGATATGGAAGGATCGTGGTCTCTGCCTACCCCTATGGGAATGAGGCGTGATGTTATGTGTGTAGAAAAATACTAAAGTAGGTCCAAACAAAATTAATATAGACAATACACACATACATATATGTAAATAGATAGATTTATATAGATATATTCAATAAATTACATAAACTACATTTATACGTTCATAACATATATAATTGCCAATTAAATTAAATCAAATCAAAATATCTTTGTTCATGGAGGCATATTACAGCACTTTTGAATCGTCAAATATTTTTTTTTCTTTTCTTTTCCACACTCTAATTCTAATGTACGTCTGATGATGATACTCCAGAACGACTTAAAATCTAAAGTTACGAGGGTTCCTTCGCGCCCTGNGTAGTCGAACATGCTAACCGCTAGACCAATGAGAAAAGTATGAGTGGGTTGAAATTTACTGACAAAGTAAGAAATAGTGTGACAAGAGAAAGATGTAGTATAAAAGAAGATGCAGTGACTAAAATTGAGAAAGGTATGCTTAGATGGATTGGGCATGTAGAGAGAATGAATGAAAGGAGACTGACAAAAAGGATTTACGAGTCAAGAGTGAATGGGAAAGTTAGAAGGGAAAGACCAAGGCGAACGTTCCCGGACATTTTAAATAAGAGCCAGGTCAGAGAACTCTAAACCGACGAACTTGTATGAAAGGTTTAATGAGACTAGATGAAGCAAAGGAGATATGGAAGGATCGTGGCAAGTGGAAGAACGTGGTCTCTGCTTACCCTTATGGGAATGAGGTGTAATGTTATGTATGTATGTAGAAAAGTACTAAAGTAAGTATAAACAAAATTAATATAGACAATACACACATACATATATGTAAATAGATATATTTATATTGATATATTCAATAAATTACATAAACTACATTTATACGTTCATAACATATATAATTTAATAGACATACATACAAATCTAAATATACAAACAGTATCAGTAAGATGGTAAGATTTTGTTTCATTATTATACTTACCTATAAGATATTATGGAGTAATCTTTTATGTCCCATTAAAAATAATTAAAATACAATTGTTAAAGTACCGATGTTGTGAATCGTAATCGATATCCACCACTAATAGTGATGTGCTATACAAGTTCACACAGGGATGCCCGATTAGTGAGTTTAATGTCGGATTTTAATGGAGCCAATTAATGAGATTTTGTATTGGTTTCCACAAGTCAATTAGCATTTGAGTTTCCTCCATATAAAATGTTCACTAATGATTACTAGCTTTTAGTGTCATCATCATATAATATACGATCGCCTAGATTCAATCGTATTAATAAAGAGTATAACAAGCTTATCTATCTTCTATTATATATATATATAAAAGGGATATCTAGGTATCTATTGACTCATCTCGATATCTCTGGAACCATACGGCGTAGATACTTGAAATTTGGTAGGAATATTCCTTTTACCGAGTAGAGATCAACTAAGAACTGATTTTATATCTTTTATGGTATATAAAACTTAGTCAGAATTTTTTTTAACATCATGGAAACTATCAAAAGTAAATTTTAGGAAACTCTCAAATGGCAGTGCGGGTATATTTCTTATTTGAAAAACAATTTGCCTGAATTAAGAAAAATGCTACCAAAAAAACATTCCACGCAGACGAAGTCGCGGGTTCAGGCTATATATATAAGAGATCTATTGACTCATCACGATATCTCCGGAACCATAAGGCGTAGATACTTAAAATTTGGTAGGAATATTCCTTTTACCGAGTAAAGGTCAGCTAAGAACGGATTTTTTTTTACCGAGTAAAGGTCAGCTAAGGACGGGAACGGAAAAATTCCATCAGGAAGGGGCCTGGGGTTAATCTAGAGACTGAAAAAGGAATGTAATCTCTTTACAGTAATACACAGTAAATAGCTCATTGAAGTATATATACGTATGTTTCTTATTTGTAAAATAATTTGGCTAATTAATAAAAATACTACCCAAAAACATTCCACGCAGACGAAGTCGCGGGTTCGGCTAGTTATTTATAAATGAAGACAGCTTTATTTTTGTAAAATAATTAACACATTGCAATGAATATTTTTATAAAGAGTCACGTATTTGTGTACACAAAATAAAATATAAAAAGAAAATATTTACTGTGCATATTCTAAGACATCCATTTTAATGAAATGATGTCAAGAGCACTATTCATCTTCATAAAATATACAACGTATGTAACGTTTTAATTGGATTTGGAACAATATTACATAGTATAAAGTAGCTATTTAAAAAACACATTCTTTTCTTATACAAAGTATAAAAATGGTTACTCTTTAGATAAATTAGATAAACTCGGACTTCTTAAGATGCCGGTTCGATATCACATTTATGTATTTACTTAAGGACCACCAGTAGTTACTACACTTAATGTCTTAAAATATAAAAAACTTACATCTATAAATTGTTGAAGTGTGCAACCTTTTAAGGTAGCCACAACATTACAAATCTTAGAATTTTTCGACTCTTCTGTTTTATAATATGTGCGGTTATACATATTAGCCTACCTTTTGAATCACTCAGTCTATTGCTGAAAACTGCATTAAAATCNGATATGGAACAATATTGTATAGTATAAAGTAACTTTATAAAAAATACATTCTTTTTTTATACAAAATATAAAAATGGTTACTACGGGTTAAACTTTAGAGATAAATATATATTCGGACTTTTTTAAGATGCCGGTTACGATATCACATTACAAATCTTTGAATTTTATACATATTAACCTATCTTTTGAATCACTCAGTCTATTGCTGAAAACTGCATTAAAATCCATTGGATTGTTTAAAAGTTCTAAGCGAGCAGAAAGCAGTATAATGTGCCATAATATGTTCACAGGAATATGATATAGAACACATCTTAAATGAGCTTGAATTTAATTTAAGAATTACTTAAATGGACAATTCTATCTACATTTCACCATATTTCTACGAGATTGGAAACTATGCGGATGGACGTGTGAAAAAAGCTAGTATTTTATAACAATATAGATTATTACGAATGAATAAATCTTTCTTTTTTCTTTACGCAATACCTCCAATATTAGTAGAAAACATAGGACATTTAGTAAGTTTAAATTCAACTATTACTATAACATTGTATAGCAATAATTCATTATCAATTAGATAATAAATCTTACTTATTGGGATACTTATAATTTCATTTTAAATCAGCTTATTAAGCGAAAATTTATTCGTATTCAAGCAATATATCTATAAAAGAAACTGGCAAATGTTTGTTATATTTCTATTAAGACATCAATCTAAGACATTTGAACTCGTAACTATATTTTAATTATGGGCCTGTTTCAAACCAGGTGGATACAGCTAGTAATTACAGAATAAACCGACTATGGCTCGTTTAGTTTACTTGTAAGGGACGTTTAAATATTTATATAAAAATGAGTCCCTATTATACATATAACGTATAATACAGGGAATTTTATAGGTTCGAAAGAAAGAAAAAATTAAGAAATTTGGATAGAAAATTAGAAATGTTAAGAAAACTTAACCACCACTTAACTTTTATAATACAACCTCCTTAGTGTTTCTGACATCAAAAACCTTTTCTAATGTGACCTTATGGTGTTTGACATAATTGTTAATGTCAAAATGACATTTAGTCAAACATCAAGTTTTTGTTGTCAAAACCACTAAGAAGATTACATTATCAAAGTAATTAAAATAAATAATTAACATGTTATTTATTATACGTATTACTAAATATATGTCTTGTAACAAACCTCTGCGGTAGTCGCGGAGTGATTCTGACAAAAAAAATATTGTAGACAAAATTAGGACACAATTATTATAGACAAAATTAAGGCATAGACCCACCACGCTAAACCACTCCGGGTTGACAGGCATAGTACACAAGTACACTCTCTATTCCTTCACTCTCATAGCCTGATATGACGCGAATCCGACACGACCGGAGAGAGATCAGGCGTAGGACCGAAGGCTTAACGTGCTCTCCTAGACACGGAGGTAGATGAGATAATTTTAATAGAAAACTCAATATCCATTTTTGAATGAGCCCGAACCAAGGACCTCATATCTGTAGCCGAACATGCTAACCACTAGGCTAATGAGGCAGTTTCTATTCATATAATAACCAGGAAATAAAGCGAAGAATGTTGTTATTAGATTGGACAATAAAAAATACGTTTTTATAATTATACCGAACATAGCACCCACTATGCTGGGCAAGGAGAGGTCAATCCCAACCAGCGACACCAACATCTGGTACTGGGGCCCCCAGGCTGAGGATTTTGCCAATATGTGGAGCGCCGTATCAACAGCCGCACCACGCTCAGGGCATGTAAGTGACTTCTCACATCCAACACACAATCTATTGGAATAATTAACCAAAGCAACCGGTCCAGTAAGTACCTCCTCCGACCTGTATGACAACAGGCCATGTCCCCTTGAGAACCATTCGTCCAAATGGGGACGAACAGCCATAAAAGTGACTGCGCTCGCAACAGGAGACCCGAGGTCCTCCCTTCATTTTTAAATCAAGGCCCAGTTGAATAGAGCCCTGTTTCTCTGCACCTCAATATCATCAGATCGTTCGCCACTATTACTTACAGCTACCTGACACTGATAAGCAGAATCAAAGATCTCAGCCCAGAGCACCAGGAGGGATAGCCTGTAACCAAACCACTTTGATAAGATTGTCAGCAATTGTACAGGTAAAAAGACTAAATTCTTTGTAATCTGGTACTTTCAAGGGTTTTATATTATATTTATATTAGAGATCAAATCATTAGTTGGTAGTTGGATGGTTTCATAGTCTATATAGATAGATACATACATAGATATATATAGCGGCGTGTTTATTTTAATACGAGTCAATTATCACGACTAAATGCGCCATTAGGTTGGATAGACGCCTCTGTGTACTAACGCTTACGATTTTTAACCGCCATTACACTAATTAGTTGGGAAATTAGTTTTCTAGTAACGATCTTGTTAATATTAACAGTGAAAGAACCTTAACAAATTCTTCTCCAATTGATTAATATGAAGCTATACTGAAATAATATTTATCTAATTCAATTCTTATAATAGCTGTTCCTTGTGGCGACATCCGCATAATTCTCGATTCCATCAATATTAAATATATTATACAATCAATAATAAAATACTCATTTCATTCATCAACTCAAGTTTCAATACATTTTATTTAACTTGTACTAGATGACACTTAAAGTTTTTTCAAAATTTATTCATCATTCGAATTTAATTACATAATAACCAAATTTGGGGAAAGTTCAGTACCATCTATTGTAAGCTTACTTTAAAAAGCTTAGAGCTTTCTATGTAATGAATTTAAAAAGTTCCTGCTAGATGATGCAAGTAAATATATATTCACTGTTCAATACTAGTTAAATATAGCAACAACATAGAGTGTGAGAGAGGGAGGGAGAGAGAGAGAACACTTTATTGCACACAAGATAAAAATAAAAAGACATATAAACTAAGATACCTATTACTATAATTATAGCGCGCAAAGGCGGTCTTATTGCTACAAGCAATCTCTTCCAGACAACCTTATTATGTTAAGAAACAGACTAAGATAAATATTAGGGCAGAACAGCGTCAGAAACTTAAATATAATATATATAAACAGATTTTTGTTTATGTATATAATACATATATATATTATATACAAAAATATCAAAATAGATATATAAGTAAGTAAAAAAGTAAGTAGGAGCTCATTTAACGTCCCACTACTGGGCACAGGCCTCCTCACTCATATGAGAGAGGGTTTTTAGAGCAACACCCACCACGCTGCTCCACTGCGGATTGGCAGGCATAAGTGCACTTCTATTCCTTCACTCTCATACTCCGATGTGACGGGAATCCAACACGACAGGGTTCGGGGGCAGGACCGACGGCTTAACGTGCTCTCCGAGGCACGTGGGTGGATCACACCGCCAACTTCCCAACTTCGGGCAAATATTGAGAAAATCTTAATAGAAGTCTCAATATCCATTTTTGAATTGGCCCGACCCGGTACTTGAACCCAGGACCTCACGTCTGTAGTCGAACATGCTAACCACTAGACCAATGATGCAGTATAGATATATATTGAAAACATATACGAAATAAAAAGTATACAATATAAAGAAAAGGAGAAATATTAACTAAGAGATCAATCTTACAGTGAACAATCTTTAAGAAATAGTTCTTAAAAGTATTGATGTCTTTGTTTTACAAAGGAGTCCTTGCACTCACAAGTTCAGTTAATATCATACAAACTAGACACGATAAACGCATCAGAGCCAGAATATGGCAAGTTACATTTCAAGCAAAAATAGATCATTTGCCATGACTTCTCTACGGTAAATGACCATGAATTATCAGATAACTCAAAACGGTAACAACCGGCAATTTGAAGATCCCACGAGCGCGCGAAATAGAGATATTAACGCAATTTACGAGCCCTAACTACTACACCTAGTAAACTATAACTAGGCTATATCAATAAAAGCTATTAACATCGATCAACGTGAAGTATGTGTCGGTGGTATTATGTTAAATTGAGTTAAACGCGGTCGGGGTAATGATAGTAGTGGGACGCCGCGAGCGCGAAATCGGGGACTGAAAAAATTGCTGCCACTTCCACCACAGCTTTAAGAAATAATCACCGATTTGAATTATTATTTACCTCATTGGTAGCTTAATAAGATCCCGTATTACAACGAAACATTTCTTATTTTCTGTACAGATATAGTCATACTTCTTGGAAGGCTTTATAGCATAGGATGTTTAGGAAGCATGAGTGGATTAAAACTGAGTGACTGAGTAAGAAATAGTGTGATTAGAGAACGTTCTGGTATAAAAGAAGTCGTAGTGACTAAAGTTGAGAAAGGTATGCTTAGATGGTTTGGGCATGTAGAGAGAATTAATGAAAGGAGACTGACAAAAAGGATTTATGAGTCAAGAGTGAATGCGAAAGTTGGAAGGGGAAGACCAAGGCGAACGTTCCTGGACCAAATCCAGGACATTTTAAATAACGGCCAGGCCAAGAGTACTCTAAACAAACGTGACAAACTTATATGAAAGGTTTAATGTAAATGAAAGAAGCGAAGGAGATATGCAAGGATCGTGGCAAGTGGAAGGATGTTGTCTCTGCCTACCCCTACGGGAAAGAGGCGTGATGCTATATATGTATGTTTAGGACAGAGCTAGATCATTATTTACAAGATAGAAATTTCCCGTTTCTGTAATTAATTAAACACATTCAGACAATGGCATAAACAGCTATCAGTGTGTATGTCACTGAACAGCAAGACCGATTTTGTTGAATTTTTTTGTGCGTCTTCAGGTGGATTCAATGATGTTTTAGATTTACAATGGGATCCGATAAGCAACGAAATTATACTTATTTCCACGGGAACATGAACTACGTAGGTTACACCACCGGGAACAGTTAATGATATAACAAAAAATAAAAATACGTGCGTTCAAAGTACATGAGTCAGAAGTGAAACTACTTTGGCAAACTAATTTTTATGTCTTGTTTATAGTTATAAAAATCTAAAACTTTAGATTTCCGAGACTTAGATGAAAGGAAAAAGGAAGATATGTTAAGAATTTAATTAATTTAATTGTCATTAAAATATTAAAAGTGTCGAAAATTAATACAAATAATTTATTGAAATCTCAAATGACGAATTGGAAATTAAAAAACTGTATTGCTCATATGAGACAGCACCGTTTTAATGAAATAACTTCACTAAGTGAAAGTTGCATTGGTACTGCCACTTTTTACTTTAAAAAACTTTAATTTGAGATACAATTTCTTTAAGAAAACCGTTACTTTTCGTCATTTTCTAGATAAATATAGTATTAAGTCTAACCGAGATATCAAAACAGAGCTTAAGGAATGACAAGGATATAAAAGGTTACTTATACAATACATTAAGTAGTTTCTTAAACCTGCATAAATATGGAAGTCTACATAAATTTGTATAAACAAAATCGATGTTTCAGGTGGCGTGTTTATATGTTGTTTATAAAAAGGAAACATTTCTGTTTTTGTATGTATGTTTGTAACGTTTTCACCCAACTACCGGACCAATTTTAAAATTTTTTTCACCATTAGAAAGCTGCAGTTTCACTGAAGGACACAGACTATTTTACTTTTTCAAAAAAAATAGGGATCCCTAAGTAAAATACATTATTGTAACCCAAGGTGTGAAACAAAAAAATCTGTTATCACGAGCGCTGCGGAAACTGTTTGATAGAACAAAAAAATATTCTACAATATTATACAACGTATCAATCTATAAAAAAAGTCCCCAGTACCACATGTCCAACTACTGTAGTTATGCCACTAAAACTACTTTTTTAAAATTAAAAACTTAATAAAAGTGCCGGCAATGTTTCCACCATATTATTCATGGCTGTGTATGAATAATATGGTTTGTCCTATAGTTTATTGAAAGCCGTTTCAATACCTTTAAAATACTTTTTAAATTATTAAAATCGGACAACCCATTCAAAAGGACCATTAAAATCGGACAACGGGGATGAAACCGCGATGCTAATCGATTATAAAATATTTCGTATACGTTTTATTGTAAAAATTTATTTGTACGCCAAGCCTTCACGATGTTTACTCTGAGATTCTAATTCATTACCTATTCGGAATATTACTGACGGTAATTCCCTCTTACGTTACAGCATTATTTTTAGATTATAGTTGAATAACTAATTCGAATAAAGATAAAGTCCACGCTGCAATTTTAAATACACTACTTATCTACACTAATATTATAAAAAAGATTTGTCTTTTTGTATGTAACGAATAAACTCAAAAAGTACTAGACCGATTTTAATAATTCTTTTTCATTAGAAAGCTACATTATCACTGAGTAACATAGGCTTTATTTAGTACTAGATTACTATAGAAATCTTTAGAAATTCCTATTAAAACCAACCGAAGGTGTAAAAAATTTGCCATAAAATGTCTTTCATCGCATACGCTGTGAAGAGTATTAATGATAGGACAAAAAAATGTTTGACAATATTATAGAATATATCAATATCTACAAAAAACTTCACGAGACCATATGTCTAACCATTGTAGTTACGTTACTTTTTTACATTTAACAAATTCATAGAAATGCCGATCAAAATTAGACCATGTTATCCATACCATTTATAAATTTTTATCCATATAAATAATTTAATGTTCAAGACTGTCTCAATACCTGATGATTACTTTTAGAATTATTGAAATCGGATATTCCATTCAAAATATATCATGAAATTAAAATAACAATACATGGAGGCGGCGGCCGCCACGCAGCGCATCGAGTAACTTGCTCGACGAGAGAGGGGCAGTGCGGGAGAAGGTGGTGCACCATTATGAACTAGGTAGCCGGTCGGCTCCTTACGCAGTGGACGCAAGCGACATTGAATATTTTGAGTTTTTTTAACACATGTACAGTGAAGCTTTAAGATAATCATACAATTTTTTTCTAATTTAGTCATTCATGGTCGTTTTAATTATCATGCTTATAACTTAAATATCTATCTATGTCTACCCGTGTGAAGCCGGGACGGGCCGCCAGTCAACAATATAATGTTACCAGTCCGAATATTTGGTCGCTCTGGCCTGTGAATCCAATTAGAAACGCGCAAAATGAGGTCTCAGTAAATTTATTAAGCTCTTGTTTAGTTTGCTGGCCATTTTTATTGAAACGTAGTGCGTAACTTCTCTGTCGGACTGACTTTAGGCTTAACATTTTGAATAACAAGTTTTAAAAATAGCATGTTACCATTATACTACCCAATTAATATTGAAAAAGGTCGTATACGGTAAGGTAAGTAGTAGCCAATTAACGTGCCACTGATGGGCACAGGCATTCTCACTTATAGGAGAAAGGGTTTTTAGAGCATAGACCCACCACGCTGCTCCACTGCGGGTTGACACAGAACCGACGGCTTAACGTGCTCTCCGAGACACGGGGGTGGAGCACACCGCCAACTTCCCAGATTCGGGCAAACATTGAAAAAATATTAATCGAAAACTCAGTATCCATTTTTTAATTAGTCCCACCCAAGATTCGAAACCAGAACCTCATGTCTGTGGCCGAACATGCTAAACACTAGACCAATGATGCAGCAGAAAAGGTTTTATATTATTTATATATTTTTGTACTTCACAAATAAGTATGTATAATACTAAGTGTTACAATAAATAACAATAGTAAGCTATTGTATAATATCATACATTAAACGCCATCTGTCTTTGAGTGGATTTAGTTTGGGTTTTGATATAAAGTAAGCAATATGAGATAGTGTCCTCTAGCGAGTATTTATTTAACTTTGAACCGGTGTGAATGTAGCATCATTTTGTATTTTAAATTTAGCAATATTTATCTTTAGCATATAGTCAAATACTGTTTTAAACGAGATAAAACCTTTAAATATTGTTTAATGTGAGTTATATTTAATTTAGAAAAACGATAGTAAAACTTAGATACGAGTTGTTTAATTGTAAAATACACACATAATATGGAGCAGGGCTTTCCAAACTATGTGGGACCGAGGTCCAACAAAAATGACTACTAATTGGGGCCGCAAAATCATAATTTTATAATCTACTTTTTAACAATTCTGTCAACATCAACCTCAATATTAGTATCGTTTTGGAATACATACCCAAAACATTTGAATTACTTCACAAGAAAAATAATCTGCTCCTGGATGAACAAAAGGATTCAAGAATGAGGCAAGAGGTGTTCCTAAAGACTCACCATCTCTTTCTCTCCCCGTTGTACTTATTCACGAATCGAAATTGTATAATGGGATGGGAAGCTAATTAAAGCAGTGAGTGTATTAACTGTGTAACCAAATTTTTTACAGACAACCCTATCAATGTCGAAGACATTCCAGTTCATGACATACCAAAGCCTTTACAGCTGACTCCAGTTAATTTATTACATGCATTAAATGAGCAAACACCTTCTACGTTAAGGGATCCATTGCATTGACCTAATCAATGCCAGGAGAAACTGGTGATAAAGAAGATACGAAAAGAAGATGAGCCGTTAAATGCTTTTTAAAGTGTTCATCGAACATAGATAGCATAAACATAACAACTCGCAAATCCAATTTGTTCACCAGAACACACACTTACTGTAAAAACAATATTTGCCGACCAACAGTTATAATTTTACGATGCTACATTTATATTTATTCGCTAAACAGATTGACGTTAGAGACGTTTTCTTTTTGCAAAACAATATTTGTGCTTATACTTTTTAGCAAAAATTTAACCTTCTTTAATATATAGATTAAAAAAAATAAAAGAAAACTGACATACGTTTGTCAAATGTAACGTCATTTTTATACACAACATGTAATAAGTTCAAACTTTTTTCTGTTACCTACTTTCTAAGTTTTATGAATTAAATAAAACTAGTAGGTTAATTTACCCACATCTACAGTAGCAAAATTTTACAACATTATCACGTTCGAATTGCATTTCGTTGAATAGTCTAAACTTCGGCTACCATGTAATTTACTAGTTCAAAATAGTTAATTTATAAATTCGAAAGTACTATTTACTAACAAGTTTTTGTTATTTCAGGAGTTTTGTAGACCTAGCCATTTTAGCCATGCACAGACGGCAGGAAATGGAAACACGGCTTAACGTGTTCTTGACGAAATGCGATCGTGCAATATTGGACATAAAAAAGTTAAAGGAACAAGTATGTTAAGACATCTTATATTTATTTTTACAATAAGTTTAAACATTGCAGTCATTTTAAACTTTTTCGCAACTTATACATAAATAACCCTACTTTTTTAGAAATATTCTTGTATGTAATTCTATAATGGACATAGGTAGACATTTTTGTTATTTTTTATATATACATATATATCTATGTATAAAAAAAGTTAATTAGAAACCCATTAACATCCTACTGCTAGGTACAGGCCTCAAAGAGAGGGCTTTTACAGCTTAGACCCACTGTATTGTGCCACTGCCAGTTGGTAAGCAGTACACAAGTACACTCTATTCCTTCACTCTCATCATCTGATGTGATTCGTAATCTGATATAATCTGAGAGATATCTAATGCAGGACCAATGGCTTAATGTGCACTCCGCAGCAAAGGGGTGAAGTACACTAGTAACTTCGGGTAGATTTTTAGAAAATCTTAATACTATTGGTATTGGAATTGGCCAATGTCTGTAATTGTATCTATGTACATATACATTTATTTCATGATGACAATATTTATAAGCTAAGATAAAAGATGTATGGTTTTTTGAAGTAATGAAAGGCTGGCTGAACAACTGAACATCTATCTGTCCATGTTTTATCAATATATTTATGATCTCATAATCCTGTCTCATACTCTCACTTTTATATTGTGATATTAACAACAAAACTTGATTATACAAAGGGCTTGACCATAAAGAACACAAAAAAATTGTCTAATTTGGGGTGGTCATTTAACTATGCCTATTTATACATGTTGGTCTATCATTTATATTTATATTGATTCAACCTGCATTTTGCCATATTTCCGTGGGATCAGGAAATATATGGATTACAACATTGGGAGCTACTAATACCTGTATAAATTTCAATTGCATTTTCTTTCTTTTTGATGCTAATGAACAGGCACCCTGTCCAATGATATGTGATGCACAGATCCATTTTTGTGCAAATTTTTCCAAGTTAATGATTGAAACATGAACAAATTCTGACCTATTTAAAAAAGGCAGGCATGCAAATGAGAGAAAATAAATATAGTTTAAAATGTGTCAAATATACACAAAGTAACCTGCACCATTATCCTTATGACATTTCTTCAAAGCTTGCCAATCTGTGGTCTAGATAATAAAAATTAAATACTATATTGATTTAGAATTACCTTTTGTTTGAAGTAAATAATTTTATTGTAATATATTGGTATTAATAGTTACATGGGAATAGGGACCCTGTTAATTAAAATAAGAAAAGATTTCATTTTTTTATCATTAGAAATTAAGTGTTATAAAAATATATAAAATTTTATGAAGTTTCACCAAAACTTTTTAAAAATACAGTTAGTATCAAGTGTGTAAGAGGTTTATCAAAGAATGAGATAAATAGGATGTAACAAACATTGTATGGTACAAAAAAAATATTATCAGCACCATGAACTTTGATTTGTAAGAATCATTTTGAAAATAATCATATTTTACCAACTTTACAGTCCCAAGGCTTTCTTGACCAGTTAAACTGCGAGCCATCATTGTTGAAAGAAAGATTTCTGAATTGTATGAAGCAGCTGGATGAATATAACTATCTTATATCAGACTTCAACCTTGCATTAGATAACCTTGGTTAGTATTTTTAAACAGATTTAAATGCTTTGTTTTAGAATCACAAATATAACTGATGTTCCCTTATGAAGTATTTTAGATACCTATTGTTATACCTACAAATAGAACCTTATGTTGTGTTTTGTGAATATTCTTTCATTCCTTCTTTATATGTATGTGTGACTGAATTTTTAGTTGCATGGACCAATATTTATGACCTTTTTTTTATGTGTGTGTTTAAGTTAAAGATTGTTTTAGATTGATAATTTAATATCAAATGAAAGAGGAATCAAATAACAAGATAGGGGGTATATGGTTTAAAAAATAATTAAATGTAAACATGTTAGAAGTGAAACTTCTCTAGCAAACAAATATTTAAGTCTGATATATATTTACAGAAATATAAAACTTTAGATTTGGGCAAGACTTATTTTATTGTCATTAAAATATTAAGTGTCCAAATTGAATACAAATAATTTAATGCACTCTCAAATGATGAAATAGTTTTATTTTATGAAAAAAATATATTCAATTATTAAAAAACAAAGTGGCAAATTAAAATGTCACATGTTATTCTTGCTTGAGGGAAATGCTTGTAATAAACCCTGTCATGAGAGACAAGGATTGTGAAATATGGAGGCTGGGCAAGAATACCCACAATCTCAGCAATATCTTCATCAGTCTAAATCGGGAGTGACAGAGTCTCACTCACATATTAACCCTAGCTCTCTTGGATGAACAAAGGGGTCAAGGTGGAAGCAAGCCTCGTTCAAAAGACATCATCAATCATCCCTTGCCCTCCCATTGTGCATTGTCATGAATCAAATTTGAATTTGTTGTAAGTAATTGCATACTGGGAAGCTGTTTAAAGCAGCAAGTGTAATAATTGTGTAACTAAATTTTTTACAGACCTCCCAAACAAGGTTGAAGATACACCAGTTCATGACATACCAAAGCCTACGCTGAAGCCTTTACAGCCAATTCCAGTGAATTTGATAGATGCATTAAGTGAGCCAACACCTTCTACATCAAGCTTTTGCTCTAATAAATGTCAGGAGAAACGAGTGAAGAAGAGGATACGTAAAGAAGATCAGCAATTAATTGCATTTTCAAGTACTTCTTGCTCATCAGAGAGCTTTCAAAACACAAAGAATGAAAAGGAAATTCAGGGTACGATTGCTAGTAAAGTGCAAGCAATCACTTTAAATGGTAATCATTGTTTTTATTTGTATTGCTTAGACTAAGAAGACATTTGTTATACCTAGTCATTTATTACAATGTTAAGTTTGGACTATTTTCTTTATAAAGTTTAGGTTGGATTACGATTTGTTTTAGCAAACATGTTAATTAGTATCAAGTAACAATATATTACGAATAATTTTGCCTGTCTTCATCTCTCAAGACATGACTAATTATTAAATTGTATATAATTAGTAGAATATATTCAAACCCCGTAACAGTTATCGTGCACAGGATAACCTATATAAGATTAAACATAATCATTAAATTGAAGCCAATAATGGTTTTTATCTACAGTGATTAAAAATTCGTTATAGAGTAGGTTATGATAAATCTACTCGTAATGTAATAGGTGGAATAGGTATTAGCACTTACAGAATGTGGTAGTCGATTTCAAAAAGTTTGTTTTTGTACTAAAGTTGCACTCTATTTTCAATGTGTAACTAATTTTGACATTCGTCTATTCCTAATAGAATCTATAAAAACTCAGTTGAGAATCTTTATTCCAGATTCACAACCAGAAATGGAAGAACACAATCTCCCACCTCAAGAAATACTGCAGGTTGATTGTGAATATCCTGCACTGATAATGCATGTGGACGGACTCTCATTCTGGATCATTACTGAGGGCTTCGAGGATGCGCGCAAGTAAGCATTTTATTGTAACATTTAATATGTTATTTAACTGTATATACAGTGTAAAGTTAATATAACGAATTCCTTGATTTAAAGAATTATTCAAAATCCCTTTTGATTACCTGTAGAAGCTAATTCAAAATATATGTTTATGTTGCCAATACATTAATTAATATTTTCTTAGTTATTTCTATGTAAATTTGTTAATCGTAAAAGAAAAGCTATCCTATAGCGAAATAAATTTTATCCCAACCCTTGGTGGCCAGTAGCAGTAGTTTCGTAATCTCGGAATGTATTTGCCGTCAAAACAGCGGATATGTTGACAAACGTCAGGCACCACTGACAATCGTACGACAGTCAACTAGCAAACATGTTGTATTTCTATTTGTCGTATTTCAGTCTCTTTTTTACATTATAATGCCTTTCTATCTGATTGGAATCAAATTAATGAAATAAGAATCTAAATTAATTATATGATACTTGATTTTATACGAAATATAGACTAAAGTTACTAAAAGTTGCGAACATTATCACCACCCTTGTACTAGATCGCCGGTAGCAGTAGCTTCGTTATCCCGGATTGTATTTACCTTATTGATTGTATTTGTATATTTCAAACAGTTTTTATATATGTGTCAGACACGTCTGACAACCGTACGATAGCCAACAAGCAATCATCTTATCGGACTGTCTGAATATATTTGTATTTATATATGTCTTTTACACATTATATGTATATACAATCAATTTTAAAACTTTTTTCAGTCTAATTATTCAAATGACCGAATACTACAAAGAAAACATGACAGAGCTCAGTTTGGACGAAGTTATGGCGTTGACTTACTGCGCTTATTACGACGAAGACGGTGAATCTTACTATAGAGGCCTGTTCATTAGACTCACAGAGGTAAATTGGGGAAATAATGTTTATTAGTTAAAAAAATTTTCAAAATAAGTACAGCTCACTGACGGTTCATGTATTTATATACGCTGTAAGAGGCGCGCTGAATTAAATATTTTCTAATTACAAACTTTAATTTATTTAAGTTCTTTTCAATATCAACATAATTAATTAAGGGATATTGACAATATTCAACATTTTTGGGTAATTTTTTACTAGGGATAACTCGAAAAAAAGAGATGATCGTGCACGGAATTAAAAAGAATCAAATTGTACATTAAAGTGTTTAGTTCTGAGCTGAAACATTTTTTTTAAGTATAAATTGTAATAAGTCGATCAAAACTGCTAACGGCACTATCAAACTTTATATTTTAGAAGATGTCAGAGATTTAAAAAGAGGAGTGTTCAGTGTGGCAAATTTATACAAGTATAAAATAGATGTTGCATTGTACTATTTAATTGACCACAGGATAATTCGCACGGGCCAGCTATTACTAGATATATATTTTAATATACTTAAAAAAAAATATGTCTGAAGTATGTCAATTTGTCTTACATCGATCTCTCAAATTTAATTGGCTTGGCATGTCATAGTAGAGGGAGATTATGACTGCTACTTACTAGTGTTGGGTAGGACATAGGTAGGTATAGAGTCATAAAGTAGTCCCGTACATAACGTCAAAATATAAGAGTACTTCAAAATTATATTCTGCACTGCTTTAAATTTGATGTCCCGGTATTCTCCATCAGTATACTATACCATAGCGAGCGGGAAGTGATGAGACGGAGTCGAGTATAAATATACCAAGTTTAAAACCGCATAGAAATAATTGTAAATAATATGAATTCTTAACTCTCTCTGATTTAAAGCATATTTTAAAATAAAGAGAGCATCAAAATTACAATAACATTAACAGCCGCATCTTAAAATAATAATGTTATTTTAAAGTGTACCTTAAAATGTCAAAAATTGAAACTAAAATAACACGTTCCAACAATACGTTTTGCCCCATTTGAAGTGGGGCCTTATACTGGCTCAGTGCAGAAAAGAGGCTAATCTTACAAGCTCATTTTAAAATCGTGTCCCACCCAACACTACTTACATATACATGTTATCAGGAGACCGCTTCCGCAAAACGAAGACAGATGATAGTACTAATGATACCTTTGATGGTGGAATAATCAGTAATAGATCCTGATTAAAATAAAATCATGCTTTCAAAACTGTTTTTACTGTTATTTCCGCCCCATCGAGTCAATACAGCTAAATGAACGAAGGTTTCATAAAAAAATACTTTACTAAGAAAACCAGTAACGAAACAAACAGCTGACGCTAGGGTCAAAGAAAGCACGCGGCTGGAGCCGTTATGCGTGTAAAAGAAATTACTAAATTAAGCGAAATTGCAAAAAATCCCCGCGCCGCGCTTTTCAACGCACGAGTCAACGATCGGGCGCGTCGGGGCTGGCTAATGCTATAAAACGTTGTTTTCACAATATCATTTATGTTTAATCAGGATCGATTTTTGTTCCGTTTCATCATCAAAGTTGTATAGGTTTTCTAACACCTTGTATATGTCGATGTTACACCAGGAGGACATGAGCATTGCTGAGGTATTTCTGGTGGACACTGGTGAAACTCGCACCTCATCGACAACCAAGATACAACCATTGGCTCCAAGGTTTTGGGCTAAACCGCCCTATGCTCGATGCTGCCATCTCGCAGGGGTATGTATTCTGCTATTATGACATATGTGTAGTTCCAATTTGTTTGGAAATTAGGTAAAGCCGTTTTAAATGAGTGTAGAATTTCAGGTCAGAGTAAGTCATTTATTAAAATTACGTGACAATATAATGAACCCGTTCTTAATGAGCACTTACCTGTCAGAAATAAAAAACAAGTGTGCTTAAGACCACATGATTGAAGAGAAACTAAATAAATAGTCTTACTAATATAAATGCGAAATTAACTCTTTCACGCCAAAACTACTAAACCTATTTAAATGAAATTTGAAATACAAATAGTCTAGACTTTAGAGCCTAAAAAAGGACATAGGCTACTTTTTAACGTAGACCGATATGTATCCGAAATACGACCACTTAATGCGCGATCTCCAAAAATATTCATCTGGTTAACTAGAAATTCGGCATATATCATCCTCTCGCGACATAGTCTCTTCCTAAGAATTTGGATAAAAGCGAAATTTACTGAGAGATTTCCTTTAACATTGACATTCTTAATGTATGTTCCTTTCGCGACTTAAACTTGCACTAATAAAGGGTTTTATTCCAACGTAATTAAGAAGTACGCAGGGAACATACACACACACATATATTATATAAAAGGTGAATGTTAAAGGAAATCTCTCAGGATAAATATATAAAGAAAAGTAAGTGGGAGCCCATTAACATCCCACTGCTGGGCACAGACCTCCTCACTTATATGAGAGAGGGTTTTTAGAGCACCACGCTGCTCCACTGCGAATTGGTAGGCATTGTACACAAGTGCACTCTATTCCTTTATTCTCATAGTCCTAGATGACAGGAATCTGACACGACCGAAGAGAGATCAGGCGCAGAACCGACCCCTTGCCATGTTTTTCCGTGTTGGGTAGACCTCCTACTTACCTGATATTGATTTCGTGTAAATTTAGTATAGTGAAGTTTAATGTTCAAAACTTAAAGTAAAAACACATTTTAGTTTATACACTTATTAATTGAATTTAAATTAACTTACCCAAAATAAAATTTTGTATCTGTTATGTAAAATATGCGTAACATTAAATATACTAAATAAATCAAAAGCAAAAAGTCAATATACTACAAAAAAAATTGAAATTTCAACAATTTTTCTTCTTCTTTGTAAAGTATCATGTTATATCTTCACCATCAGGTAGACCTACTGGGCAATCAGAACAAGGAGCTGGTGGAGAAGCTGGAGTTATTGGTGAAAAAGTTTATAGGTCAGCCTTGTATAGTCAAAGTAGATGACAAGTATGTATTCTCTGTATCTCTTAGTCTTATAATAACATAGATATCCAGGTCGATTGGTAATGTAATTTAAGAAGGTGTTATCCCAATATATGCAAAATCTATTTTTGAGGTGTGATGTTTACGAAACTTCAAAAATGTAAAAACATAGTATCATTTCATAAAAACGATTAAGCACTAAGTATTTATCAATATAAGGACAACGCTTATCGCTTCAAATTTAAAGATGCGGAGCCAAAAACTGTGTTTCAAAATTTTTAAGATGACTCTCCACTAAAATGCCTGAAAAACAAAACAAAAACATTATGAAACTTGGCTTATATTTTATAGATTATAGAAAAATATAACAGCATTTCTTATCTTTTCAGAGAGAAAAGAAGCGCAAATTATGTTTACATGATTTTCCTCAATTGACAGTCCCCTATCAGATTTAATTCTTTGTGTAGTTTTTTGGAGTAATTCTATTTTTTAATGATCCTCTTTTAATCCAAAAAGTATTATATTATTTTTTCTCGTTCTATTACATCTAATTTATCTTTTACTTTAATTTTTCATCAATATTTACCATTATTTCTTTTGTCTGCTTTCGTAGTTCTATTTGTGTTTTTTCAAAAAGGAATTCCAAATGAACTTGCACGAGACCATTCATTTTTACATACATACATACATAGCATCACGCCTTATTCCCATAGGGGTAGGCAGAGACAACATCCTTCCACTTGCCACGATCCTTGCATATCTCCTTCGCTTCTTTCAATCTCATTAAATCTTTCATACAAGTTCGTCGGTTTAGAGTACTCTTGACCTGGCCGTTATTTAAAATGTCCTGGATTTGGTCCAGGAACGTTCGCCTCGGTCTTCCCCTTCCAACTTTCGCATTCACTCTTGACTCATAAATCCTTTTTGTCAGTCTCCTTTCATTCATTCTCTCTACATGCCCAAACCATCTAAGCATACCTTTTTCAATTTTAGTCACTACGTCTTCTTTTATACCACAACGTTCTCTTATCACACTATTTCTCACTCTGTCACTCAGTTTTAATCCACTCATGCTTCTCAACGCTCTCATCTCTACCGCATTTATTTTACTTTTGTGATTCTTCTGCCATACCCAACTTTCACTACCATACATAAGTGTTGGCACCAACACTCCAGCATGCACTGCCAGTCTAGCCCTTTGAGACACCATCTGGCTATTCATAAAAGCATGCAGAGCACCATTTACCATATTCCCTGCATTCACTCTCCTTTCGATATCACTTTCACATGTTCCATCTTTTGTAAATTTAGATCCCAAGTATACAAATTCTTTCACCTCTTCCACTTGTTCCCCATCTATCAAAATATTGCCATTCATCATAGATTCATCTCGTTCAAAAAGCATAACTTTCGTTTTGTTTACATTCACTTTCATTCCTTTCCCTTTCAAAGCTTCATTCATAATATTTAGCATCTCCTGAAGCTCGTTAGCGGATGACGCAAGTATTACTTGATCATCAGCGTAGAGTAAACATTTGATGACTAATTCATTCATTCTTAACCCATACATACATTCTTTTAAATCTGTCAAACATTTATCCATGAAAAGGTTGAACAGCCATGGTGACGCAACACATCCCTGTCGAACACCTCTTTCGACAGGAAACCACTCCGTGTACGCTCCGTTTATTCTGACACAGGCACTAGAACCCTCATAGAGAGACTTCAATGCTTGGATCAGACAACCGCTCACCCCATACGTAGATAACGTTGACCACAGCTCATTCCTCACCACTCGATCATAGGCCTTTTCTAAATCTACGAACGCGCAATAAACTTTTTGGTGTTTAGCCAAACATTTTTCAGTTAAGCACCGTAAAGAAAAGACCTGATCCGTACATCCCATTCCTCTTCTAAATCCCGCTTGCACGTCCCATATTTTCCCATCAGTTTCATTAATCACCCTTTCAATTAATATCTTTGCATACAATTTGCCGACGACACTAAGAAGGCTGATACCGCGGTAATTTTTGCACTCCTGCTGTGACCCTTTTCCTTTATATAGAGGGACAATTACGGCCTTGCTCCAATCTCTTGGGACTTGACCTTTCTCCCAGCATATATTGAAAAGGCAGTACAGCTGAGCTACCACAATCCCGCGGCCAGCCTTCAGCATCTCGACTGACACTCTGTCATACCCAGCAGCCTTACCTGATTTCATACCTTTTATCGCTTTCATGATGTCATCCATACTAATCTCGCTATCACTTGTCTTACATTCATTGCTATCCGCAGAGGCCATATTTACCATATTCATTTTTATTTCTGAGATATATTATGATGAGCAAAAACGGCATAAATCCTGTAGGCTGAAATTTCAATTGTTATGGAAACACTAATTTGTCTATGAAAAAGGTCAGGTAACCGCTGACAATCAAATATCAAATACACAAATAACTTCACTTTTTTGTAACCTAATTTTATCTCCGTTTTTGCCCAATCCATATCTTGAATTTACACAACCCAAATTAAAGTATCTAACAGTTTAGGTTTTTTATACTAAATCTCTTTAATAATTATTATTTCAGTTCATCAGAGTCTTTGGGCGTTTACGTGATCCTAGATTCGGAGGATACCATAAACAATATGGTGCTCCAAAGTGGATTAGCAAATAGGAGTAAGTCTCTTCGTATTTACTAAAAGTTAAAAGTTTCAGATAAACCAATTCTATTTGAAATTCTTTTATTTAGTCTTAATATAAAATTAAAAATTTATCTAGTCTAAGAGGTCTTTTGCAACATTGACAAATATTTTAAAGAGTAGAAGATATTATTATGGAATATTAATTTTAATAAACTAATAGAATAGTAAACATTGGCTATAAATAATTATAAATATTATTGCACGCCATTGTATGACCATTTGTTGTATTATATATGTCGGAGAATAAGAGAGAAAGGAACAGCACAAAGCATAGGAGCGTAGGGTTCTCCGCCGACATCGTCATTAATGGCATCAATCCAATTTTAATACTGTGGGCGTTCGTGGATAATGTTGGTGCAATCAAACAGTTTACTAATTAACTAGGATTATAATGTTCAATCACTTAATGTTCCCGATATTAATGTACACAAACTCATTAACAATAATAGCTAGAAAGGCGACAGTTTCAAAAGTAGACCGCACCGGCGGGCCGTCACCCGAAAACTACCGAGAGACGCGCCGGACTGCCACTTATTAACTCTGCCCCACGCCGATAGACAGATGGCGCCAGCGTTCCAGACTATTGCACTCCGACATATTATTATTTTATTCACCCACAATATTACAATGAATGATTTGATTGCTCAATTGATGATTGCAGATGTTAAAACCCCTGTCGAAGAGACTCTTCCAAAAGGGTTACCAGAACTCAATGAAGAAAACTTTGACATATCAGATTGTCCCGAGTTTGAAGATCCTCTTTTAGCAGTTACGGTATGTGTACTATTTTATCCATACTTACTAAGCACATGTACTCTATAGACTTGTATATATATACTAGATTTTTTAACAACATGAACGTTTAGCTCATATTTTTTCATCTGTCTGTTTGAATGTTTCGTTTCGGCTTGGCCGAACATAATGAAGATGAGTTTTGAGTAATCATGAATTAAATAACTTGAGTATTAGAGCAGTTACTTCCTTCAAATTTTTGGTAATCTTAAAAGCATTTGTTATAGTCGAAAGCGCAAATCATTAAAAAATATTGATATATAATAACAAATATTCAAACAGTTGAAACATGTTATTTCAACACCGGAAAGACAGCGTGAGTCAAATGTACTACACTGTTTTCGATATCTCAGATTTCCATATAAATTTACTGGCCTTTTTTGGTACCCCCGTTCGGATCACGTGTAGTTTTAGGCGCATGAGGGTAAAATTTTTACGGGAGAAACGAAGATGTGCAGCGTTTTTATGCCAATGCTAAATTATTTGAAGGTTAGGTAGTTTTAATATTTACAAATAACAAATGGCATTTTTATTTGCCACTCGTCATTTAATATACTATTAAAAAAAAAATTCTAAATTTTAATTTCAAAAACAAAATTCATTAAATTCCTCACATATCTTCCTTTTCCTCTCCCTCTTAAGTCTCGGAGATCTAAGGTTTTAGATTCGTGTTAATATAAACAAGATTTAAAAATTAGTTTGCCAAAGAAGTTTCACTTCTGACATGTGTACTTTGTACGCGTACTTTTAATTTTTTTTTGTACTTAGGGCCGAACAGGTTAATATTCTGTTTTACAAACCTGGTTTATAGGCCTTTAAAACATATTGTTATCGTACATCGTTTCAGGGATATCATAACAACGATGAGAAGGATTTATGTAAACATTATAAAGGTGGCCCTGGACCTTGTTTCAAAGGCACAAGATGTCAAAAGAAGCACCTTCTAAAACATCCAGGTAAATTTATTTCATGTAATTAGAAATAAAAGTTTAGCATACAAACTACTAAGATATATACGTAAAGAAATGAACTCATCTCGTGTATTAGCTTAAATTTACCCGTCACCTTAGTTAGTCGTGAGCATATATTTTGACGGCCTCGCTGGCGCAGTGGTGCGAGTATTCGCTTTGCTAGCGGAGGTCCCGAGTTCGATCCACGGTAGGACGAATTTAGGAAATTGTATTTTCTAATTTGTCTGAGTCTGGACTGGTGGGAGGCTTCGGCCGTGGCTAGTTACCACCCTACCAGCAAAAACGTACCGCCAAACAAAGAGATTTGTGTTCCGGTACGATGCTGTGTAGAAACCGTAAGGGGTATATCGCCTCTTAACAGATTAGCGCGCTTCCATCTTAGACTGTATCATCACTTACCATCAGGTGAGATCACAGTCAAGCGCTAATCTGTCAGCAATAAAAAAATATATATTAAACAAAGTGTAGTACACAAAGTACATTTAAAAAATTTAATGCCCCGTATAAACGAATGTTTACATTTACCTGTTACATTTGCTGGTCGTGCTTTTGTTTACCTTTACCAAATGGTTGGACGTTAGACAAAGTTTAAAATAATAAACAATCTACAAAATGCATATGTACATCGAAAAAAATAAAACCATCCCGTATCTATGTTTACCTTTACCTTTGTTAACTGTGCTTTTGGTTACCTTTACAAAATGATTGGTGGTTAGACAAAGTTCAGTTCATGTAAACTACAAAGACAGATCTATACATTGAAAAAAAATCTATTCTGCATCTTTGTTAACCGTTACCCATTACCATACTTAACTGTTGTTTTGTTTACCGTTACATGATGGTTGGACGTTAGACAAAGTTCACTATATAAACTACAAATATAGATGTGTATATTGAAAAAAATAAATTCATTCCATATCGTTTACCTTTACCCGTTACCTTATTTAACTGTACTTTTGGTTACTTTTACAAGACCATTGGACGTTAGACAAAGTTCAGTATATAAACGTAAAAGATAGATGTGTACATTGAAAAAAATAAATCCATTCCGTATCTTTGTTTACTTTACTAGTTACCTTACTTACCTGTGTTTGTTTACCTTTGCCAGACGGTTGGACTTTAGACAAAGTGCCAATAGTCAAATGCAGCCCACACCCGTTGCCGGCGCCTGGCAGTTGGCACAGTGTATACGTGACCCACGTGGCTCACTTCGATCACTTCTACGTGCATCTAGACAAGGAGAAAAACAACAGTGAGTATTTAATCACACAAACATAAAATTACACATGAATCCGCAAACTAGGCGTTGAATGATTGATAAATGGATCAATACAGAATTTAACTTTCTCTAAAGTAAAAATTTTGATACTTTATGCGGCCTGAACTCATAAAAATAACAGATGATATTGTTAAAAATGCAAAAAATTGTTGTATCTAAACAATTTGTGTTTATTAGATAAAATGTGTCTGACACTAATATTCTCATAATATTTGACGTTCCCACCAATATTCTCATAACATTTGTTAAATTACCATTTGTAAGGCACATTTAATATCAATATAGACACACACTTGGACTAACACATACTTGTGTATAACTTGTTAGCTTTTAATTTTGGTTATAATTTTTCTTATAATGTAATTCCATTTGATTAGAGTCAGTCTCTTGCAATATATTTTTACTGCATTTATTTTGTCTGTTCCATAAAAAAAAGGTTGCCGATTAAAGCTTTAATCATAATCAGACGAAATATAGTATATTGCGCAAATAGGGCATTCTCGCCCGCAAAATTTTTGTCGGAAGACGAGGGTGAAAGTCTCGGGTCTCGAATCCCTATTTTGCTCATACGATTTTTTTTATACTGGAATGAATAATTCGACCTCCTCGTGCAGGTAAAGTAGTAGTTACTAAATTTTCGAATGGAAAAGTGATTTAGGCGCCAATGGAATTCAACAAAGAAATAACGAGGTACTTAATACCCCACAGTGAGAATAAAATAGATAGGAAACTTTTGTTTATGTACTTAGAAAAAATCGAAAATTACGATTTTTTCTAAGCACATAAACAAAAGTTTCCTATTTTTTATTACAAACTCTCTTGTAAATCACAACAGCAAATATATCAATTAAATGTAGTTTCTTTTCATTTTAAATATCCGCAAATAAGTTTAGGACAAATCGCCATTCTTTACGTATAAACAACCAAGTAAATAATCATAGTTTTGTAAAAAATAAAGCAAATCTACTTGTCTAACCTACACTATAAGGATAATACAATAATGAATAAGAAATTATATATTTAAAATAAAGAAAACTTAAACTACGCAAACGGAATGCAGGCCAACTTTGATCATTTTCATATTATTAGATAGTAATTTTAAGTATTTTTTTATAAATAATTAGTGTTATTTGTTAAATTACAAAAGATGGAATATGTGAAAGTGATATTGAAAGGAGAGTGAATGCAGGGAATATGGTAAATGGTGCTCTGCACGCCTTTTTGAATAGCCAGATGGTGTCTCAAAGGGCTAGAATGGACGAGTGTTGGTGCCAACGCCTATGTATGGTAGTGAAAGTTGGGTATGGCAGAAGAATCACAAAAGTAAAATAAATGCGGCATAGATAAGAGCGTTGAGACTTATGGGTGGATTAAACCTGAGTGACTGAGTAAGAAATAGTGTGATAAGAGAATGTTGTGGTAAAAAAAAGATGTAGCAGCTAAAATTGAGAAAGGTATGCTTAGATGGTTTGGGCATGTAGAGAGAATGAATGAAAGGAGACTGACAAAAAGGATTTATGAGTCAAGAGTGAATGCGAAAGTTGGAAGGGGAAGACCAAGGCGAATGTTCGGGATCAAATCCAGGACATTTTAAATAAGGGCAAAGTTAAGTGTACTCTAAACCGACGAACTAGTATGAAAGGTTTAATGAGAATGAAAGAAGCGAAGAAGATATGCAAGGATCGTGGAAAGTGGAAGGACGTTGTCTCAGCCTACCCCTATGGGAATAAGGCGTGATGCAATGTATGTTATTTGAAAATAGATCCAAGTTGTCATCAACCCTACCACCCCGACTTTTAGAAAAATATTTTTATAATATATATTGTATATGATTGCCATTTATCATGAGTTTCTTTATGTAGAAAACGAACCAATACCTGATTTCGGTGTCGTCTTACCACCGTCAACGTTGAACGGACTACAGTTACAGATGAATAGCCCCGCCTCCAGGATGGCATATAAACCGCTTCAGGTAATGTATAATCTTTAAAAGTCCTCGTACGGCAATATAAAAAATTAAAAGTGCGTGCGTACAAAGTACACATGTCAGAGGTACAAATCTAACATTTTGGATTTTCGAGACTTAGAGGAAGGAGAATAGGATGATATATTAGGAATTTAATCGTCATTAAAATATTAACAGTGTTGAAAATTAATACAAAAAAATATTGAAATCTCAAATGACGAATTGTTCATAAAAATGCCACGTGTTTTTAGTCAATAATTCGACTTATTAATTAAATTTTGTTTTTGAATTTAAAATGTAGAGTAAAAAATTTATGACATGTTTATATTTCATGAAGAACAATATATTAAATTATGAAATGACGAGTGCCAAAATATGCCAAATGTTATTTGTAAATATTAAAACTACCTAACCTTCAAACGAAATAGCTTTAAAAAACGCTGCACATCTTCGTGACGCTAATCATGAGATTCATCCGTAACAATTTTACCCTCATGCGCCTAAAGAAGTTGCACTTCAAAAACAAGAAAAAATTTATGAAACTACAATATAAGCGAAACAACTGATGCTAGCCATGGGCGCTGTCTTATTATATAAAGAAGGTTTCATTTGACTTTAATTATACTTGTTTAACTATTTTTATATTTAGTTCACTATCGATTCATTTACCTCAAATAAATAGGTTTACATCTATTGTTTATGTATATTTATGACGTAATAAATTTGACAATATACACAATTGGCTTTTTAAAAAAATTTTGCGATAAAGAAAAATTCTTATATAAATTTTGTTACAAAACTATTTTCATTTTAATTTTTTTGGTGCAATTTATTTATTTACTTCGATTTATTTATTACCAGAGGATGCTTAGTCAGATAATCTTTCCGGTTACTAACTAAGCATGCGGGTAATCGACCCCGGGTGCCTCGAGCGATTACTACCGCTCTTCAATCCCCTATCCGCGGCAGTAATGGCCTATACCTTACCCCAATGCTTCCCAAAACTCTCCTAATCCCATATTC
>JACTOM010000874.1:679627-708699 GCA_015832385.1 Elymnias hypermnestra | reverse complement strand
TTAGAATTGAAAAATAAATGGCTATTTATGCTTATAGTCAGAAACCCTCGCATCCCTCAACAATTCCGTAACTCGGTTCCGGAAGTGGCTATATGAGTCTTTAAAAAGGTCTAGCTCGTCAGAAAGTTTATTGTATTGCCGTGTGATACGGGGTATGGGAGAGTGACTACCAAGATTTGTTTTAGCATGTGGTACAACAAATGTTCCCAATTTGACTCGAGCATTAGGTCTTGGTATTCTTACATTAATTTGTCTCAGTATTTGTGGGGCATCTAATGAATTACGCATTATTTTGTATAGAAAGCATTGGTCCAGTAATTTTCTGCGAGAAGAGAGACTATCTAATTTGAAATAATTAAGTCTTTCATTGTAATTCGTTAAAGTTTTATTGACATTACAAAAAAAGGAAAATTACTACCCATTATTTCCAAGTGTCCGAACAAATCCGAGTGCGTGTGACGTCACAATGTTAATTTCTCCTCACATTATGCGTCATATTGACTTTGGCTTACCATTCAAGCCATACTGTATATAATATGCGCTATCCTTATTTTCCTTATCCTTATCTTATTTTAACGTTTTTTACTCATGAAAAGAAAATCAGCTGACTTGTTAAAAATATTTCTATTTCTTCAAAACTATCAGCGAATGAAGTACGGAATAAGCTCTCTATACATACATACATAGCATCACGTCTTATTCCCAGAGGAGTAGGCAGAGACAACGTCCTTCCACTTGCCACGATCCTTGCATATCTCCTTCGCTTCTTTCATTCTCATTAAACCGTTCATACAAGTTCGTCGGTTTAAAGTACTCTTGACCCCCATCCAACTTTCGCATTCACTCATGACTCGTAAATCTTTTTTGTCAGTCTCCTTTCTTTCATTCTCTCTACATGCCCAAACCATCTCAGCATTTCTCAATTTTGTTCACTACTTTTTACTACTACTTCTTTTATACGACAACGTTCTTTTATCACACTATTTCTTTCTCTGTCACTCAGTTTTAATCCACTCATACTTCTTAACGCTCTCATCTCTACTGCATTTATTTTACTTATGTGATTCTTCTGCCATACCCAACTTCCACTACCATACATAAGTGTTGGCACAATCACTCCAGCATGCACAGCCAGTCTGGCCCTTTGAGACACCATCTGGCTATTCATAAAGGCGTGCGAGCGAGGCGAGCACCATTTACCATATTCCCTGCATTCACTTTCCTTTCAATGTCATTTTCACATATTCCATCTTTTGTAAATTTAGATCCCAAGTAAACAAATTCTTTCCATTAATCAAAATATTGCCATTCATCATAGATTCATCTCTTCCGAAAAGCATAACTTTCGTTTTGTTTACATTCACTTTCATTCCTTTCGCTTTTAAAGCTTCATTCATAATATTTACCATCTCCTGTAGCTCAATAGCGGATGACGCAAGTATTACTTGATCATCAGCGTAGAGTAAACATTTGATGAGTAATTCGTTCATTCTTAACCCATACATACTTTCTTTTAAATCTGTCAAACAGTTATCCATGAATAGGTTGAACAGCCATGGTGGCGCAACACATCGCTGTCGAACAAAAAAAGCTGTCTAAAACGGTTTAAAGACCTCATCTCACTGAAAAATGAAATTTCTTAGCTAGAAATATTACTAATGCAAATTTTTTTTTTCTGTATCAGATTTGTATAATTTACAATTTCGTTTAAAGCAATAAGGCCGCCCTCAAACCCACGTATTATAATAAGTTAGCATAAGAGGTGTGAGTGATTTGCTTAAAACTTTTGCTAAGGCAATTTCTCTCTATTCTATCATCCAGATGGTTCCTGCGCCGGGAGAGTTGGTAGCAGCCTTGTATCCTCTAGATGACCAGTGGTATAGAGCAAGAGTCATTTCTTCCACACGGGCTGATCAAAATGTGGAGGTGGGTAGAACAAAGTGTTTAAATATTTTCACTGTGATGGATACTTTGTCTTGTTTATCTGGATAATCTTCTACCCATTATTTATGGATAGCAGACGAGTAATGGTGCAGAAACGTAGAAAGGAGTACAATACATAAAATCTTAATTTGGTGTTTTACAGGGTAGTGTCTTTGGTCCTTTACTTGTTGTAAGCTTTAGAAACACTGTTTAGCTTTAGAACGACTTTCTCCGAGCTTTCATTTTTAATAGATAAAATGTATTTCATATTAAACTAGCATAGCTCCTCTGTTTGACCCGCATAAATACCGATCTCGTGGCAGTGGAAAGTCTACTAGTCGGACTTATTTTTAGATTTTCAAATTCGTTATATCTTATATGTCCGATTTTAATAATTTAAATACTGTTTTGCAGGTATTGATACATTTAATAGGTTAGGAATAAATACAGGGGTATGACTGATATGGTTTGAATATTGTCAGCACTTTTATTAGCTAATATAGTGGCATAACTACAGTAGTTGGTCATATAGCATCTCGGACTTGTTTGTAGATATTAATACGTTCTATAATACTGTAGAACATTTTTTGTTCTACTATCAATTGTTTCCGCAACGCACGCAATGTCATATTTTATGACCAATTTTTTCAAACCTCGGGTTGCATTTATGAATTTTTCCTAGGTATCCATTTTTTTTTTAGAAAGTAATATAGCCTATGTCGCTTAATTAAAAATGCAGCCTAATGGTGAAACAAATTTTGAAATCGATCCAGTAGTTTCAGTGTGAAAACGTTACAAACATACATATATCCATATTTACATAAAAAACCACAAATGTTGTCTCTTTATTATATTAAATATGTTGATATGTTTATTGCAAATGGGTTGTCTAAAAATTTTAATTAATTACAATTGAAAAAAATATTTTTTAAACATTTCACTGATTTGGTTAATAGACAAGCTCCATACCAATCGAAGTTATGAAGCCAATAGAATATGCAAACGTTAGGTTGACCATTTTTTTCCCGTCACAACTCTTGGGTAAACAAGTAAATTAATAGTGACTTGTACTAACGTTTTTCCTATTTAAAAAAGGTAAGTTTTTCATGTCATTGTGATCAAAATTATCACAATTTTATATTTTAAAGTTAAAGTAAAATTTTGTATTGACCCGTTTAGTCACTAAGTCTAAAATAACATTCCGATAAGTTTTTATAATTTCGCTATTTCAGGTTATGTACATTGATTACGGCAATGTTGTGTGGATTAAAGAAGATGCGATCCGGGAACTGGAGCCCCGTTACTGTTCCCTTGAGGCTCAAGCGGTAAAGTGTGCTCTTGCCGGTGTCTCAGCGCGTACGAGCGACTCCCGGCAATGGGCAGCAGCCAGAGAGGCACTCACTAAAATGGTGCACGAAAAGACACTTCAAGCTCGTATCATGTAAGTTGCTTGCAAAGCCTTTAATGTTTTCAGGTTAGCCTTTGACTGTGTTCTCATCTTGTAGCAAAATAGCTGGTGAAAAGATATTTCAAGCTCAAATCAAATAAGATAAACAGAATACTCTTTATTGTACACCACAAATATGAAACAAGTAACAAAACCAAGACAATAGTACAAGCAGACGACCTTATCGCTTATTAGGCTATTTCTACCAGGCAACCTTAGGGTTAAAGAGACAAAGTGAGGTAAACAGGGTTAGGTGGTGTCCCCTACTACATAAATACATACATACAAATATTCCTACATACACTTTAACTTACTTACAAATAAAAAATCTGGTTTTATGTGGTATGACATTAAGTTTTAGGTCACGAGTGGGTCGTAGACATCTTCCGTCATTATCATGGAACTCAAATTTCTGCCTTAAATAAACAGGAGTACGAGGATTAAATAGCACACAGTACAGAAGAGACACAATGTGCAAATTCCGGCGAAAACGAATAGGTAACCACTTGAGCTTTGCGCGAAATTCAGAGACATGGTCGTACTTGCGCAATCCAAATACGAACCGAATGGAGAGATTCTGTACTCGCTCAAGTTGATTCAGTTGGTCCTCGGTTAAATTAGAAAAGCTAGCATCGGCGTAATCGAGAATAGAGATAAGAAGAGAATGTGCAAGCATGATTTTCTTAGGAATGGGAAGTAGTGAACGCAAACGGCGCAAGGACCCCATGGCGGCAAATGTTTTCCTACTTAAATCTCTCAGGTGTGCTGCCTAAGATAGAGTGTTGTCCATATTAATGCCAAATTAGGTGTTCGTAAAGGTATTAATGTTTTCAGCTTAGCCTTTGACTGTGTTCTGATCTTGTAGCAAAATAGCTGGTGAAAAGATATTTCAACCTCAAATCAAATTAGGTGTTCGTAAAGTTGTTTTCAAATAATCATTTCAATGCGTTTTCATATTGTAGGAAAATTACTACTGTAAAGATGTTCTTTTAAAATTACAAAGAGGCATTCAAATTTCCAAGAGATAACTGGAATAGTCTGTTGATTTTCATTCAGAGACCTTCGTGGCTTCAAAATCCTGAGCAGACACCACTGACTTTCTCTTTATAACTAGAAACCTACGTGCGTAATTCATTTTCAATCCATCATTGTGAGGAAACCTCCTATTACAGAACGATCTCTCCTTACCTCATCCACTCCAAATGTATTTATTTGTATAGATAAATTTCCGTTGAATAGTTGTTTTATATCTATCAACAGAGCACGAGATTACGATGAAGTAAAGGTGGAGGTATTCGATGAATATGGGTTCAACGTAGCGGAACATTTGTCAGCGGGGCAATATGTTAAATTAGACGAGTATCACGTTATAGACGATACGAATGTTAAAAAGCAAATTGTTCCGTGTTGAGTTAAAAATAAATAAAGTAATTTTTAACTGAACACGGAACAATTTGCTTTCATATTTGCGTACATATGAAGGCAAATTATTAATTTTGCTTCACAGAGAAATTAATCCTTTGGAATGCCTTACTTGGTACAAAATTATACAAAACTTCTTGAAACATGACAATATAGATTAAATCTTAATCATACATTACAATATAGTTCCTTGCAATAATGTTTTTCGAATTATTTAGTAGACTATTTCAAGAAAAATGTGTGCTCAGATATATTATATATAGTCTATAAACGTTTTGTCTGTGATAAATGAAGTGAAACTTCTTTTGGCGCATGAGGGTAAAATTTTTACGACTGAAACGTGATTAGCGTCACGAAGACGTGCAGCGTTTTCTATGTAAATTCTTTTGATGGTTTTAATACTTACAAATGACATGTGACATTTCAATTTGCCACTCGCCATTTAATTTTCTGTTTCATAGAATATAAAAAACAAAATTTAATATTGATAAAAAACCACGTGGCAAATCTATTTGCAATTCATCGTTTGAGATTTCAATTAATTATTTGTAGTAACTTTCAACGCTTAATATTTTAATGACAAATTAATTCCTAATATATCTTCCTTTTTCCCTTCCTCCAAGTCTCAGAAATCTAAAGTCTTAGATTTGTATAAATATAAACAAGACTTAAAATCTGTTTTGCAATAGAAGTTTCACTTCTGACATGTGTACTTTGTACTCACGCACTTTTTTATTATGAGGCTTAATAGATGTATAACGTAACCTAACTAAATTCCTTCGTTTGTACTTATAATAGGGTTTCCACCCTGTAGTGATTATATTTTGACAGCCCTAATTATTCCTTATAATTATACTCATGATATACCTGTGCTACTTCTATTCTACTGAATATTAAAAATATCCAAAATTGTAGACAACTGTACCGTTATTCAAACAGGTTATTAGGGTTGTCACTTTGTAATCATTTCAGTTGCCAGCCCTAATTATAATTGATGGCTCTATTCTGAATGTCTGTGCCGATATCTTTTACAAAATGTGGATTACATGTTATCGCTTTTATGAAACTATTTTGTTCAGTCTTATAACTTTTTAAATTAAATGGTACCTATATGACCTTCCTTGATTTAACGACTTATTAAAATATTATTTGTAACGATTTTTATCATAGCATAATTGAGATTATTTGCTCATTTGTAACGATTTTTTTAATCTACATAATATATCTTATAAAACCAGTTGCAATACAGCGTACTCCTTGATTTAACGTATATTTAAAAAGCTAATGCAAACTATTTGTTGACATTGCGAGTACTTTTAACACAATCACCTTTTTAACTAGATTTTATAATGTATATAACACGGCGTCGTAAAACAGCTGACGCTCTGGTCAACGAACACACGGGCGCGGCGCGGGGATTTTTCGTACTTTCTGTAATGTATTTTTTTTTATGAAACTATCGTTTCATTTACCTGTACTAACATGATGAAGCGTAAACAATGCAAATAAAAGGTTTTAAAATGTTTTGTCTATCTCGTCAGCAAAGGTGTCATTAGTACTATAGTTTGTCTTCTATATTGATACTTAATCTAATTAATTTGTAAGCATAATTGTGATCTTAGATTTTAATAAGAGTTTTTTTTTATATACTTTGTTATAAAAGAAGTATCTTTTGTTACTTAGTATGAGGAATATATCTCTTAAGTTGACAAAGTTTCAAATAAAGTTTATTTATTAATAAAGTTTGTTTTATTTTACTTGTTATATTAAAAATAACAGGAGAGTTTGTTCCAATCTATTGTTAAATAAAATTAAGCCTTAGCCAATTGCTTTAAAGTGCATTTTAAAATAACAAAATAGCAATCATAGTAACTGATATTTTATAACAGGGACAGCTAACCTTGTTATTTTAAAATGTACTTTATGTCAATGCACAAAGGTTCTATTTTCTTTACAATAAAAATGTATTAAATTATTAATTTTGCATTCTATGATGTGAAGCTTGACCAACTCCTGTTTACAACCGGGACTTTATTAAATCTCTGATATCTTCTGAAGTATCCATCGTATTTAATTGTATAAGGAATAATACTGTACTGTATAAAATGGCTGGATATTTTGTCATATTTTTTGTAACATGTAAAAGATATAAATGGTTTCTGTGGGTTATCTTTTAGAGATAAATGTATGGCATCGAGAATTTGTGATGTTTCACGATACTACTTATAATATGTATTCTACACATAAACCTTCTCATGATGGATGTCATGGAAGTGATACAGGTTTACTTGGGAATAATGTATTTTAATATTTGATGACGAATAGGATACCCGAGTGAGTTTATTGTGGGTTGTTCTCAGAGTAAAACGCCCATGTGGACTTGTAACATTGAAAATAATGTAAGTAAATAGCTGTATTTGACGATTCAAAAGTACTGTAAAAAGATCACTTGAATAAATACATTGATTTGAATAAGTATAATCAGAGCGACATAGATATTTCAATAAAACAAGTGCTGTGACATAATTGTTTTATTTCTTTTAAACGGGTACAATGCAGTTATATAATATACATTTGAAATAACTAAATAAAAACAACACTCAGCCCCTTTTAAGGCACATCTAATAATGGATTTAAAAAGCTAAAGCGATATATTTGCTAAAAGATCATAATTTTATCTTAAAATAAGTGTAAATAGATTCATAAATTATAAATATATTTGAGACATTAAAATCTTAATTTCAACATTAGATATCAATTTTAATTCATCGTAAATTCATGATAAGTTGGAAATCTAAAACAAAATATGACAACAAAGTATTTTACGGATTTTTACCGCAATTACACCTTTATTTATTTTAAAAACATTTTTTAGTAATGTTTTATATATCGGAACTAATTATCAATCTAAACCTATCTGAAAATACAGAAAATTTCAACAAAATCGATCCAGACGTTTAAGAGTTCAGTGACATACATACACACATAAGAATGAAATATAATGGATATGTTATTAGTTGTTACAAGTGGAAAATAATAATTGGAAAAATTGTGTAACGTAGGAATATAATTAATAATAAATAAAAAATTTAAAACTAGGGGTGTATAAATAATTCGAACTTACGAACTTTTCCTTCCAAATCGAATATTAACATTGGATTCGATTCTCGAATCGAATAATCCTATGATAATTCGAATCGATGATTAATATTCTATTCTATAGATATTCGCACATAGTGTATTATAAGGATATAGCCTCAAAAATCCGTAAAAACGACTGTGTTTTAAATTCTATATACCCCCCAAAAGTAAATGAAGTGGGTCCTTATTAAGTATGTACCCAATAATATCCACTTGTAGATGTCACAACATTCATAATTAACAGTTTCGCTGTCCAATGATTCAAATATGACAAATGGTTTATCTTTGTACTAACTTGTCCAAGTTCGTGAATGATATCTTAATGTGATGATGTGAAATGTACTGTCAGAGGCATTTCTAGCGCAAGTTCATTGAAAGTGCTGCAGCCGGCGACCCTCAACATATGTGTATCATATGATAGAAAATAATTTACATATATCTAAAATATCGTATCACAATGTATGTATTTGAACGCTCCCTAAAAAGTTTAAAGTGCTTTTTGATAATATGTAATTATTGGGTTGGTCTGAATATAGGAATAGTTTATCCATCTACCCCCACTTTTTAATTACGATACGAAATTGCCTGGATGAACAAGTAATACTTACAAATTTCATACGCCCAAAGAGAACTCCATAAACGAAATTATTCAATTGATTTTGAATAATCATTTTTAAGCTGTGCAGTCAGTACTAGATATAATGTTTTAATGAAAAATATATAACTAAACAGGGACAGAGAAACTGTTAAATATCCAACATTAATCTCCTCAAATCTCACACTTGAGTATTAAAAAACGAAGTTTATAAGCAAGTTAAACCCTCCACACACAATAAAATTCAATTAAATAAACTACAAATGTATTAAGCAATACTCAAGGAGACAATAAGTGATTTTCTCTGTATACCCTCTGAATATCAACAATATATTTTAGAGATTCAATTTGAATATATATATTGTAAAATTTTAATTTATGATATCAACATTGAACACATAGATAAAATTACTAATCCTATAGGTTACAAAGTTCCCATAAAATAGATTACAAGTTATTATTATTTAGAAGATGACAGAAAGTTACACTCTTGGATGTGTTAATGGGTACAAAAAAGCCTATATACATCTAGTGCATGTTAATGGATTATTAGGCAAAGTTTGTCGACTAGAAATATTAAATGTAACTATTAATAAGCTACATACAGCAAGAATAGCAACATTTTGGCTTAAATTAACTGAAAATTTACTACTGCAATAAACACTGAGGTATCATATACAGTGTACTTTATGATTCACTCAGGTTTTCACAATTTTCTTCATGACAGAGTTTTCTCGATTATCATTTGGGTTGTACTGCATGGATTTTACAGATTTTTATTGTGTATCAAAACAGTAAAACATAGAAACACTGTAACACCCACTGTTGTGACACCCATGTAGTACCAGATTTCAACGGACTATGGGAAAGATGATATTGTGATGTAATTTTTTTCATTAACATTTTAATAGTTCTTCAAGCAAATCAAGATAGAAAAATTCTACAACTAATAGATTTTTTTGTAGCGTTGGACTTTTGTATACATTCGCTACTGAAAAAATGTAAAACTAGCCATTAAACATAGGGGGTCCATAAGTTACTGTAGAATTAAAGTTTCTGCAGGCTTCGTAATGAAATATAATAGCTATAATATTTCTCTTTCCAAAATGATGAAAGATTATGTGCTCTGTTAAAAAGTGAGTATTATTTATATTTTAGGTATTTTAAATTAATTTATGCTTTCATGGTTGTGGATAGACTGATGTTTAATACATTTACTTGAGACTATGAGAACCTATAAAAATCTGTAAAAGACTATAAACAGTAAATGTGTGATTATAGTGAGTCATTTGTATTTTCAACAGTGTTCTTTGCAGCAGTATTAAATCAAATAATACATTGGAATATTAATTATCAGCAACAAATAATTTTGCCAGTTCCGAATCAAGTCTGATAACTCTTACAATAGAAGTCAACTGCCAATTATCATAAGTATTAAACTTCTTTGGTTTAGATAACTCTGGTGCGAGGAAAGTACTGTAGTATGATATAAGTTCGTGTGACTGATCTCCATCCAAGTCGGCAATCATTAGGGATCTTTCTTGGTAGTTCAAATCAGGTTGGCATGTTGGCAATGCTACTACCGTATCTACAGTACCCCTCACACAAATCTGCACAATATCTGTTTGGCTTACGTTCACATGCACATATGTTTGTGTATTATCAAATGATACTAAAACTATCCTCTCTGATATATCATGTGCAGTAAAATTGGGATACTTTATAAATGATGAAATTGAAGCCACATTTATTATAGGTTGATGATAAAATATGTCATACATATTCTTTGGGCTTTGATTCTGGATGTTATATTTCACTTCATCAATTTTTAGTGCACCCTTTGCCAGGTGTGCACTATTCCACTGTCATAATTTTAGTACAAATCCTCTGATGGAGTTTACAAAGCCAAATGAGCTTGGTCTCATAGCGTAGACATAGTCAGCGGTATACTCCCAGCTGACATTTGTTGTACCATTTCTCTCTAAGAGTAATTTTAAATTTACTCGACAAGAGTTTGGACATTCTCCAAAGTTCTCCACAATTAGTTTTCCTGGACCGTTTGTAAATATTTCCCTTGTATTACCAATGTTCTTCTTCAAACTCAAATTGACTCTCTTTGACACAGTAGATATTGGTGATGAATGATTAACAGAGGGATCTAATTTCAAAAGTTTCCTGTACAGATCAGGATATGAAATTTGTCTCACAGCTTCAGATGTGCTATTTTTACAAATATATGTGATGTCATCAGTTTCGGACAGAAGTTTTACAGTAAGACAGCCATCTAATGTCATTGGATCACCAATTATATTGCCAGTGGCTCCTGATATAATCAGCAGTGAGTTGTGGTTAGTGTTTGGGAATACTGTAGCTACAGTAAGAAGATCATTCACTTTATCTTTATCCATATCCTTCATAATTATTGGGAAGTCTACAGCAGCAATATTACTAAATATCTTACCTTGTTTATGTATATACCAATAGTATGTGCCTGATAATGGATTTAGAGCAGCTAAAAGGCCTTCCGAACCCGAGACAATGCAATCTTTCTGTGTGTCTCTGTTAACATCAATAAGGTTACAGTTAATATCCGTCGGAATTCTCGTCTCTCGTGTGTACCAACCAACTTTTCCTGTATTTCCCACTATCAACAACACCCCATTCACATTGTCATTACTGTTTTTCTCCTCCTTCATATGATTACCGCGATATATAAATATGAGATTCTTCGTATGCGGTATCGCGCCATCGACAATTTGTACAGCTCCAGATAATTCAATTTCATTATATGGCATTTCCCAGTTGCTTGTTTTATGTTGCCATTCGTTGTTACCGGTGCATCCATCAGAACATGGGATTCCCCATAGAAATATAATTATAGTAAAAATACACACAAATATTGAAGAGAAGAAAGCGCAGCGACGGGAGAAAGACATCTTATTGGAGACATCAGATTGTAGGAAGCTTACGTTGTCCATGGTGCTTTCGACAGTTTTCTCATTCGTGTTAAACTCGTCCATATCACTCATGCTGTAATTCTTGGATGAATGTAATCCGCTGTTATAGTCCAAATTGTTACAACTGTCGGAAGCCTTGATATGCAATGCATTTTCTAACTTTTGATCGTCTTCGGACTCGGATTCCGATAGTATTTGTTTAAGCGGTGCATAATTACCGCCGTTGCCATTTGCTGACATGACTTAAACTATATAATTTGTACTTACACCTCACATTTCTTTGAAATTAACATAAAATTGTTTAAAAAATCAATAATCTTTCCGTAGATAAGCCGGTTAACCATAGACAATATCTATATGTATAGGTTTTTGTCTATGATCTCTAGTGTAAAAAATCTATTTTTTTAGAAAATCGTTCTTTTTAATACCGATACTATCGATATTCGACATTTATACTAAGGTATCAAATTCAGCGTTTTTTTTTTTAATGGAAGCCGATTAAAAGGTAAAATTACATATTTGTGACATCATTAAAATACGTATGTAATTGGTCAAATTACACTTATTTAAAAAAGCTCCCCTGTTATTAAAAATATATCGACACTATTGCAACATCGATATATTACTCTTATCTGTAATATTTAAAATACATAGTCTATGCGGCAAGTGACATTCCGATACCATAAAGGTTACAGATAAAAATTTTAGAGTCAAAAGCAAAATCTATGGTCGAACGTACACTTTATGCTAAAAAAATAAATATAATAATCTTTTCATGAGATCGTTTCAACATTAATGTAAATAACCCCTTCCGAATTCCGATCACTGTCCTATAAATTGAAGTCGGAAAGCCCACGTAAAACGTTTCAGCTTTCTTTCAGTTTCGTTATATCGAGGTCACACACTATTTATACCCTATGAAAAAATTATACTTATAATAAATTTTGAATGTTGTATTGTGGTTCTTAATAAAACTACGAATTAGATTGAAATTGTATATTTTTTTAATATAAATTACTTGCAGTTCTTTTTATACATAAGTCTACAAACAAACATTTCTCTATTATGTCACTTAATAATAGTGTTTCACTCCATACAATTGATTATAAACAGTTTAAAGATATGCGTAAAATAAATCAATTGAATACATTTGAGGCTGACACTCCTAGTTATAAAACCTGTAATTTCAAATACATTTGTGAAGCTTAAAATTAAACTTGAGATTATTTAAGGTACATGAATTATTCTAGATTAGTCAATGTCACTAGCCAAACCCCTAGTCTACACTAAACTACCATTACATGGTATACAACTTGACATTATGACTTCTATATGCTAATTACAGTTACAAATAAATAAGTAAAATAAAACAAGGTACTATATACATACTCAGCCTCAAAATACTTCCATTCTAATATGTTTTGTCGCAATATTGATTAATGGCACATTTTAAAATTACAATTTGAAGAGCCAAATATACTTGACAGCCTTGGTGTCATAACTAGACAATAGTGCTGTCTTAGATAGACAGTAGTGCTGTAACATATAGACAGTCTGTTTGTCATTAGTAATTAACGATATAAAAAGTTAAATATGGAGCATTTAGAAGAAACTAGAAACAATAAAAAACATTGGTCACCTAGGGTTTAATAAATTGCAAAAAATATTCATATAACAATTGTAATACTTTTTAATTACGTTATCAATGGAAGTTATGAATATTATTTTGCATTTTTTTTAATTATGCAAATCACTATTACATAAACACTTCTGTTAAGTCTAGTAATCTCATACTTTTTCTATTCTTTACAACTGGCATTAATTGAACGATATAGGCTATATAATCGAGCCTTGAATTAAAACACTTTAATTTTTCACTCCATATTTGAAAGTTAAATCACTATTGACTTTTTTTAAATTCTAAAATTGTGGAATATTTTTCTGCAGCGAAAAATCCAGTTAAATAAATTGAATATCAACTATATTATGTTATTAAGGCACTACATATACTGGAATTTCTATTTTAATATTTAAGGGTTATTCAATGGAGTCTGAGTAAAAATTATAATATTGTTTAATAAGCAACTGTTATAAACTAACTATTAAGATTCATTACACATTTCATTGTATATGTTGAACAAAGTATCTATTACTAGATAGGAACAAAAAAGAAATAACATTGTGTAAGTATTCAGCGATAAGCCTATTATTATATTAATTGAGAAATAAATAATATAGCTCTATAAAATAGTGTGATGATTTCTTAACTACAACAATGGACAAGATTAGGCATTTATGAATGAGCAGCGTAATCATTAATGACTGTATTTGTCAAATAAATTAAATATTTTCACCTTCAAATAAAAGTTCTGATTTGAATTCCAGCTAATCAATAAAGGGAGATTATAAAGCATTATTAAATTTAATTACACTTATTGATATCAAATAAAATATTTTTGTATCAGCGTATAATGCTAAATCCATAGGTATTTTTATTTATTTCAAACATTTAAAGAAAAATAAAATTTATTTGCTCTGGCAATGACGTTGTGAGTTTACCCATAAATGTTTAACATCATTATGATTTTATAGTTTTCTATGAAAACTCCAAGAGATGGAAAGATGTATATACTTAGACAACAAAACACATCAAGTTCAAACATACCAAAATAAGTTAACGATTTTGGACTGCATCTGAGAGATTAGTCATGCAAAATCAGAGTATATAGCTGTGATTTTTATTAAAAAGGTGAATTTAATTTATCTACAAAATAACATGTCCTTTTTCATATGAATGTCAATTAAACTGTGACTTGGTGGTTCCGTTCCACAGAATTCAGTCTTGCTTGCGATTTCTGATACATCCTTATATACATACAGTGCTATTACACAATACTGCTTTGGAAAAATAGTGACACAATCCAAAGGCACACCATAACCCAGAATTATTTATTTTCTTGTGACCTTGCAATATGTCAATTTTCTGTGTAATAAGCTATTTTGAATTGTTTCACTATTCTTTTAAAGAAGTGGCATGTGTAATTATTTCACTAAATACCATATAGTTGAGTCCCATATTCAATACTTAAAAATAATACAAGAGGTTATAATTTAACTATTAGAAAATAAATGATTGTTAATATGCGTAAAGGAGCCTGCCCTTAATCTCTAGCATCCCGTACTAGGTATTTTATATTAAATAATATAAAGTACATTATATAATTGTACAATTACTCTGTTACCACTCCCAAGGTTTACTAATTTTGTTATATATGTAATTGTTTATCGGTTATATATATATTATCTAATACCCTAATATCTTCACTATGCATCTTTAATGCCCTTTTTTAAAGTGGAATCTTGGCTGTAAAGCAGAACAATTGACTTTTTCAAAAAGTTAATTTTATCCCTTTGATATGAAAAACAAAGGTTTTATATCACACACTGGCTGATCATGACCAGGCATTTTAATTCTCAACAATGATTTTGTGATTTTTTTTTGAATTTTCAATTGTTAAATGGTTAGAATCCATGCCCATATACGATATTTAAAATTGCAAGTGGAGAATAATATTTAGCAAAGGTTTTGTGAAAGAACAATGTGTTTTACGGATTTTTATTGTTTTCAAAATCCTTTACAAATATTTTAAAAATAGTTTAGCCATATATGATATAGATTGAAAGGTTTTCTAATATTTCTTTATTTCTATAAATATTTCTCTTTACATTGCACATTTATTGACACTAAACTATTGAGAATAATAAGTTTCTAAAAATGTTTTGAATAATGAAAGAAGAAATATTTATATACTCGATTCTTTAAACGGCGTTGTTTGATTACAACACTATGGGCTTTTATCTGCACTACTCTACGAGTAATTGTCTATGGTTTGTCTAAGTCGCTGTTTTTTTTTAACATGGACCTCTTAAGGACAAAGACTCAATTTTCCTACATTAACCACTAAAGTACAGATCCGAATGTTAGATTGAGTATGGATACTCCCCAAGGTAATCTATTAAGGTGGAGGGCAGGGGTAAGAGCCTGTGCTTTGGGGCACACCAGAGCTTTGGAGTGAGAGGATTGGAGTCGAGAGCTTTATGCACTGCCAGACGTGCTGTGTGCAAGAGTGAAGGTGGAGACTTCCTCAGTGGTGTTTTGAGTAGAACCGGGGAATGGGGACAGCCTTCCCTGTCCACCCACACTGTGCCAGCAGGGCCCCTCTCACCCACTCGTGTATAATGCTGTACCAACTCCACCACGCATCTAAATCGTGGCATGTACCTTGCAAGTGGTCGATCACAGTCTAACCTGCAAAGAAGAAAATATGCTATTTAGCTGTTATACTTACAAAAATCTAATGCGTTTTAAAGTACAGTCAAAGTCGTTTATGGCGACATCGTTTAGGACAACATATTGGTTATAATGACCCAGAAAAAAGGTCCCGGCTGACTTCGCATTTCGAAACTATCACCGGTTATTATAACTATCGGTTTTTAAGACTAAATATGAAAAATCCCTACGATGTCGTTTTAACAGATTTTGACTCTATTTAGACGGTTTTATATCTAAACTTAATAGATCAAAAAAGTTACAAGAAATATTAGAAATACTAGGCAAAAACTCAAATAGGAGCCGTTTTCTGAATAAATTTACAATGTTACTTGTTGTTGTTTATTTTGCCATAATTAATTATTATCATCATTTATTATCTACAATTAGATTAATTAACTTTTCTTTAATGGTCCTATGTTCTAGAGCCTATATATAAGCTATGATATATTGGACCACAGATGAATAATATTTTCGTTGGGTGTATCTTTGTTATTAACTTATTTAACGGCTCTGGGTTCTAGCCCTTTAGGACCTGTTATCTGTAAGACATAGTAACAGACGAATTTTAGTTTCTTACTGTAAAACATAATAATATAGGGCTAATTCTTTACGCCATTACATATCGTAATTAAAAATTATGTCGTAATAAAAATGGTAATTTTTCATCTCAAAGGGATAAGATAATGTGGATAAGAATGGTTTATGATCACACTCAATCGTTTACGTAAAAAGCCCTAACCATATCCCTACAAATTAATTGTAATACTGTTTGATTGTTTCGATCCTGCACTTATTATATTATAGTATAATTAGGCACGCGTCAAGAAGAGTCAAAGAATGCATTTTATAATGTATAGTATAGTATGAGACAAGTCAACCGCAAAAAAGAAGTTATAAACTAAACATGCGTAACGTGGTTTATTATAATATAGTTATTTAACGCAGAAAAACCACAATACTAGGAAGAACAATGACACGCCTCCTGCACTTGGCAAGTGCAAGAAACATATTATTCAATATAATACGTATATCGGTTTCATAAACAATATAAGTACTAAGGAATTCCGAGTAATATTTATTATGTATAAGAAAAATTATACAGAATATTATTTCTTAGATGTTTACATTCAGCATGACTAACTTTATAGACTAAACGAAAACAATTATTAGAAATGACGAAATTGTTTTTTTTAAATATATATTTATGACGTTAGTTTTACGAAATATTGCGTAGATATCAATAATATATTACGCCCTTCCAACGTATGTTAAGTTTAGATAAACAAAACAGTAATTGTACTTTATTGATAGAAAGAGAATATTGGGCCGAATTCACACTAATTTTTTGTTATATTAGGCTAGGGGTATATATTCGATAAAAGTCACTTTAATTAGAGAAGTTATATTTGAGAAAACTTTTGAGTACGTAATTAATTTGCGTATTATATCTTATTAAATAACTGGTATTTTATATATATTTAAAACCTATTTATATGCAGAAAAAATGCTACTATGTGATACCTCAGTATCACTTGCATAGATCCTAAGCTCAATATATATTTTTATGTAAATGTATATATTTATAGTCATTGTAAATATTATTTATTGGTATTAGATATATATTTTTTGTAATACCGAATATGTACTAAAAAAGTAGTCGGAAACGAAGAGAGATGATATGATAGATGATAGTACTAATGACACCTTTGATGATGGGACGGAAAAAATCATGGTTTTCAAACGTTTTATTAGCATAATTTACGCTCTGTATTATGTTAGTACAGCTAAACTAAACGATATTTTTATAAAATTCATTACAAAAAAAAAACCAGCACTGAAACAAAATTCCGGGCCAGCCCGGGTCGACGACCTCTAGCTCTATGGGTCGTTGACCCGGGCTAGACTTCAGCTGTGCTTTTTACCAATGTATTTTTTATTAAACGATTTTTGAAGTTATTCTTCTTAAAGGAAGTTATTCTTCTTCTGGCGCGTTAAGGAAAAATGAAAAGAGTAAATTTTTACGATGCGCACACCGTCACAAAAAAACCGACACCCTATAAATAAATATAAAAAAAAACTAAAATGTTGACTACATTTTAGTTTTTTTTTATATTTATAATTATATAATACCTTAACCATTTAATTATATTACTTGTTAGATATGACATATGATGTGACACTGAAAATATCAACGTGACATTCTTATAAAAATTATAACTTTCAGAATCAACTATAGAAAACAGATTATAAACTATTTATCCAATGAAAGTCGGTCGTCTGTCTGTCGGTCTGTCGGTTTTAAGTGACGGTGTGCGAATCGTAAAAATTTACTCTTTTCATCATTCACAGATCATATTTGTTTTTTTTTAAATTTAAATCAGGACAGCTTTTTTTTCGTCCCATTATCAAAGGTGTCATTAGTACTATCTTCTGTATTCTTTTTAGGAGACGTTCTCCTAACACATCGTATGAGGTTGAGGTGTTCATTGTAATATTGTTTATTTACAAAAATTAAGCAGAATAAACAGTAGGAGAGGAAAGTAGAGATATCTAAAGGTAGCGAAATGAAATTGATTGGCGCCAAGTTATTATCACAATAGTGACGTCTTCAGGCAGATAAGATAACAACCTCGTGCGAGACAGATTGTAACTAACTTTGCAATTAAGTGGAAAGTGCTAAAATAGTATTACTATATAATCGTAAACACGATAAGAAAACTTACGTTTCAATAGATATTAAAACGATTATATCTATACATTTCGATATTTCGATTTATGTATAAAATGTCATTATTAAATCAATCAAAATATTCTTTGTTCCAGTAGCCATAAAAAGAACTTGAATCGTCAGTATTCGGTCCGTTGTAAATCTACCACGTCGCTTAAATAATCCTCAACATTATAATATGCCTTATGTAATATGACATATTTCTTAAACCTATGTAGAGGCAAACACAGAAATGATTAATGTTATTAAAAATGCTCAGCCCGACAAATGATTTCTGAGCCTTTTTCACTCTAAAATATGGCATTATAAGTTTGTATACGGACTTATACGACGGTATATATCCGAAATAACTGCCTCATTGATCTAGTGGTTAGCATGTTCGACTAGACATGAGGCCCTGGGTTCCAGTCCCAGGTGGGACCAATTCAAAAATCAATATTGAGTTTTCTATTAAGATTTTCTCAATATTTGCCCGAAGTTGGGAAGTTGGTGGTGTGATCCACCCCCGTGCTTCGGAGAGCATGTTAAGCCGTCGGTTCTGTGCCTGATCTCTCTCCGCGAGTGTCGGATTCCCGTCACATCGGACTATGAGAGTGAAGGAATAGAGTGTACTATGCCTGCCAATCCGCATAGGAGCAGCGTGGTGGGACTATGGTCTAAAAACCCTCGCTCCTCGAAGTGAGGAGGCCTGTGCCCAGCAGTGAGACGTTAATGGGCTGCTACTTACTTTCTTTTTTTTACGACGGTATAGTGAGAATATATTTTTTAATCAAGAAACGCGAGATAATATTTATCACTGTACTACCTTTTGTACTAATGATATCTTTTCAAGCTTCATGATTTAATAGCTATATGATTTAAAAAGACGTTAATCTAGCTGATTGGTAAATGAGATGAAAAGTAGACTCTATACGTAGAGTTTGTCAATTTCAGTGAATTATTATTCAACTCATTTTTCAAAATAGGCCATCGTTTTTTTTTTAATCATATGGCTATTCAAATATGTGTTAGATACACTGATATGCAAAGCTAGACTTTTATACTTGACTCTTTATACGTAGGGGCCGTCGATATGATTTTTATCAAAACGTGCAAAATTCCTAATGTATTTTGTAATATTTACACTTGACGAGACTGAAAAAGATTTTAACGATACTATCAAAGACAGATGAAGCGCTAAACAAGTCACATTTCACGAAAGTGGAGAAATTCAAAACGAAGTCACGAATGGACGTTAGTTTCGGAATAAATTTGCACCGTTGAAATACAATTCTAAATTAAAACATTCTAAGATGCTGAATATTCAAGCGACTACAGGGAAATGGTAAGCGTAATTTGCATATTTTTTTTCTGACAATTCATTGTTATCAACTTTTATTATACCTACCGATACGACGAAATATATAATCGAGCGTTCCAAGAAACAAATTAATAAAGTGGACAGAGTGTTAATATAGAATTATTAAAGATAAGTTATGACTGTTTCAGCTGAAATTAGAGATTAAGATTTCTTTTTACTGCTGATAAGTTAACGTTTAACTGTAATCTTATTGAAAGGTAGTGATGATACATTATAAAATGGTAGCGAGCTAACATGGTGAGAGACAAACTAATGGTTTCTACAAGATATATGGAGGCACGCATTCGTACATGCATACATAGCATTACGCCTCATTCCCATAGGGGTAGACAGAGACCACATCCTTCCATTTGCCACCATCCTTGCATATATCCGTCGCCTTCTTCCATTCTCATTAAACCTTTCATACAAGTTCGTCGGTTTAGAGTCCTCTTGACCTGATCCTTATTTAAAATGTCCTGGATATGGTCCAGGAACGTCCGCCTTGGTCTTCCCCTTCCAACTTTCGCATTCACTCTTGAATCATAAATCCTTTTTGTCAGTCTCCTTTCATTCATTCTCTCTACGTGCCCAACCATCTAAGGATAAATTTCTCAATTTTAGTCACTACATCTTCTTTTACACCACAACGTTCTCTTATCACAGTCTTTCTTACTTACATACATACATACATAGCATCACGCCTCATTCCCATAGGGGTACGCAGAGACAAAATTGTTTTAAAGGAGATTTTTTTAAACGAATTTTAAAATTCTGTCTAAAATTACGCAATTGCCGAACGTGGGTTCCAAAAGACTCTTCATTTGTATAGAAATCTGAAGCAGAATCATCGGAACTTCACATGGTTACTGTAACGCATCTACGAGGCTTATGAGGCCATACAAATTGGCGAGAAACTAAAAGTGTCGTATATTTATCTCGCTCCTTCCTTACGGTGGTACCGCGTTTGATGGAGTGAGAGAAATAATAGGAATAGACTATTTGAGTTTTTTGTTATTAAAAACAATTTCGACCATAAAAAATACATCTATAATATAAAAATGAATCTAAAATGTCTTGGTAAGCGCATAACTCAACAACGTCCGGGTCAATTTTGACAATTTTTTTTTAAATGTTCATTGAAGTCCAAGGACGGTTTTTACGACGAGAAAAGTTCGAAAAATTGCAGAGGGAAACCGCAAAAACAGCACTTTTCTGTCTGCCATACAAACGTCTTCTAACTAAAATTTAGAGTCAATTTGACCTTTATTGCTATTCATAAATTACAAGTATTCACTGTTGTCTAAGCCATGTAGGTGTGATCCTAACGTCAAAGTCAAAAATTTGCATTTCGACACAAAATATTTGGTACTGCTGTAATTTTATTTCGAAAATCATTCTTACGAATGATTTTCGAAATACTGCAATGTGCCACATTCCGAATCTTTTTGACAAAACGAAGTCTGTCGGGTCTGCTAGTACATAATAAAACCAAAATAAAATTTCTTTATACTGCTTTTACGAATACAAGAAATATTAAGAGAGTGGCTCTTATAATACGAACTAAACGAATAGTGTTTAAGCCGCTTCAGTTTTATGATATTAACGTTTTTTTTATTATACTGTACTATTTTCAGGAATTGAAATCATATGCTTACCTAAAGAAGCCTTGTTCGTAGTGTAATCTGACAGATGTAGGGCCCTTCTCCGTTTGCACTGATAAAGAGAAGATAAAATTCCTGTCCCCCGAGTCTCTGATAACGAATGCCCCCACACTCGCATCTTTAAGTAAACTACGTGCACCCTGTGGAATAACAAACATATGAAATGAATTCAAAAGAACAATTAACAACGTCTACAAATAACGTACAATAGATAAATGGATATGCATGCATCAGGCGGAAACGTATCTCAAACATACACTATTTTCACACAATTCGTTCCAACTGTAATATTCAAAAGGAATTATTCAAAAAATGTTATATTTTTAATTATTTTTCCCTATCAGAGTGTGACTCGGATATGACCACGATTAACTCGATGATTTTTTTATTGTTCCGACTAAACACATAGGATGGTATTTTATTACTTTTATAATAAAAAAATGTTTTTATGACCACTTTTGTATCAACAGTTAGAAGTCTAAGTTAGGCGAATGTATCTATGTACATATATATGTATTGGTTAAAAATAAGTTATATTTGTAAAAATAAGATTTGATAAGACTCGCTACAAAGCTGCTTTCGATGAATAAAAACACTATACAAAATTTTCAATATTTTAGTTCAGAATGCAGAAATATGATTCAAATGGAATGAAATTGAACTTATAACATTCGATTCTAACTTTGAATCGATATTCGACGATTAAGTCTAAATATCTCGCACACCCATACAGAATTCTCTATATTGTGTCATAAACTTCTCTGAATTAGGTCAAACGTTTTATTTAATTTTCAAATGGTTCAGGTGTAAAGTTAGCTTTTTGGCAAAGAGATCAGACCTTGATTGTAACCCAGACCTGACAGTGAGTGATGATACAGTTTAGGATGGAAGTGGGCCGTGTCACATAACAAAATGGACAGTTAAAAACTTAACAAACCTGCCAATCCAAATTTCCATAGTACCAGCCGGATAGCCTTAACGCCCTAAGGGTATCTGCTAACCTCCTCAGCTCATCATTATATGGTGATGGTATTAATGTTGAAGATGGTGCTGCATACAGTGGTGACTGTGGCAAGTATGTTGGCTGGACTGTGAAGGGGGGTGTAACTGGTGTCACTGTATGTGAGTGGGCCTTGGCACAGGCCAATGACACCCTCAGCTCATGCCTGCAGTTTGGACAACAGGCAACACCTGAAGACCAATTGTTAAGTGGCACCCCCACTTCCAAACATGCATCTGTAAAGATAGAAATTACAGGTTACTATTTGTGTTCACAACTCTTTAATTGCCGAAACGGAAATGTTGAATGTGCATACAGCCGATTGTAAATAGAGATAAAGTCTAAGATGGCAAGAGGTAATTTATGATTTCTACACAACTTTACACCATATACAATTTTTTTGCTTATAATAACAAGAATAAACTTAATCAGATTCAGAAATTGTTTAATCGATTCTAATATATTTGTTTATTTGTACATTTATACTAACTGCCTCATTGGTCTAGTGGTTAGCATGTTCGACTACAGACATGAGGTCCTGGGTTCGAGTCCCGGGTCAGGCCAATTCAAAAATGGATTTTGAGTTTTGTATTAAGATTTTCTCAATATTTGCCCGAAGTTGGGAAGTTGGCGGTGTGATCCACCCCCGTGCCTCGGAGAGCACGTTAAGCCGTCGGTCCTGCGCCTGATCTCTCTCCGGTCGTGTCGGATTCCCGTCACATCGGACTATGAGAGTGAAGGAATAGAGAGTGCACTTGTGTACTATGCCTGCCAATCCGCAGTGGAGCAGCGTGGTGGGTCTATGCTCTAAAAACCCTCGCTCCTCGGAGTGAGGAGGCCTGTGCCCAGCAGTGGGACGTTAATGGGCTGCTACTTACTTTTTTACATTTATATTATATATTTGTTTGTACCTTTAAATGAAATATATAAAGATATTGTTCTACTATCAACTTATTTAGATGAGCATCTAATAGCACCATGTGAATCTCTTATTTAAGTGTATACAGACAAAGCTGTACAAGCCAGATAGTTTAGCGTAAAACTAACAACAGAGGAACATCTATAATTGGTAGGACATCATCTATTGTCACTTTTTAACTTAAAAATTGTAATAGGCACTTGGGTGTCTAACAATATCATAAACTCAATCAGATGGTAAATAATAACACAAAAACCTATAATGGTAGTGTTGTATGAAGTTTATACATAATGCTGCATATCTAATAAATATTAAAAATATTGTAAATAATAAGTAAAAATAGATTAAGAAAATCTTTATTAATATAATAACAGTCTATAACATTTTGATAACCTGAGCCATTTATGACAATTTCTTGTATAAAGATACAAAAGGCTTATGCCCCCATACATAATTTTCAACCTTTAAAAATTGATATCCTCTTTGAAATAAAAGTGATTATTAAAAAGGTTTAGAAAGAGATCATTAATAAATTGTTGTCAAACATTGTAAGTGAAAACATAGAATGAAAAACTGAAATTCAAATTCAAAACAATTTTAATGTATTTTTTCTATATTAAATTTGTTTAATCCTTGTACCAGATTTTGAACTACCCCTCCTTAACTATCAAATTGTCCCACATTGGATACACTGCTTTAAAGAAAACATCGACAAATGTCACAAGAATACTTCCTAAAGCAACAACACAACAACTTTTTATTTTTTATGCTATATTTTTTTTTATTGTAATAGAATTTAAATAAAACATGAATTAAATACTCAAACAAAAACATGATATAAAAATGAATCCAAATGATTTATACCAGAAAAGAATTTGAGTAAAAAATGATGACACAGCAAAGAATTTGTGTAAGTAATCAAGAAATCAATATTTTTACAGATCTATATGTAAAAAGTAGCAAGTGTTATTTAAAAAAACAGATAAAACTAATATTGTGACAGTGAACTGATAGAGATCTCTTATAGATCGTTGTTCATCCAAAAACATCCTTATAGCGTAGGTTGTTAAAAAACTAGAACAAGTAAAAAAAAGTTTTAATAATAGTGAATAATGAGAAAAATCTTATCATGGAATAATTTGTGTTACCATCTAAATCTTTTTGAAATAATAAGTCACTTCCTATAATATCAGCTATTTGCAAACGAAAGTCCAAAATTAGTAAAAGTCCAGCTATAGTCAGAACAGTTTTTTTTTAAAATTGGTATTTTATATAGATATTATACTTTCACACACATTAAGTGAAAAGCTGTTAATTTATTGTTATTAATAACCAATAGACAACTAGTTTATTACCATACCTTTAAATAAAAATGTACGCTAATGTTTCAAATATACACATTGCTATCAGATCTATTTATTTAAGAAAAAAAAACCTTTAATGTATTGAAGAAAATGTTATAAAAGGGATAGATTATGTTATAATTTTGAAAAGAGCTGATTATATTGTTATGAAATCTGTTCACAGTTGATATTAAATATTTTATTGAGAAATTACTATGTCATGGCAACCTTGTTGTTATCATCATGTTTAAAGGAGACAGTTTAGTTTCGCATAGTTTATATCGTATAGAAATCTAATGTTAACAGTTGATATTGAATATTTTATTCAGAACTTACTATGTGATGGCAACCTTGTTGCTATGGTCATGTTTAAAGGAGACAGTTTTGTATCTCGCCGCTCGATCAAGCACATTTGGTGTTCACTTTTTGGTGGACTATTACGTGTACCACCCGCCTCGTCTCCGGAGGCCACGATTTAATTGATTCACCGAAAACGGCAGCACAAATTCCAAGTCAATGACAATTAACCAGCATTGTAATCACTTTAACATTCCATTGTTCAAGTTTAGAAAAATACATACTCGGAAGTTTTAATAAGCAGAATTATAATAAACTTATTGTAGTTTACTGTTTTTACACCACACAATTTAATATAACTTCTTCACAATACGTCCACAACAACCGACCTTTAGGATTTAAATGACAACTGACACTAGTGATGGTCGCTCAAATACCGCGACAGTTTTTTTTATAATAAATAATGAGTCTAAGGAATTTTATTGTAAGCCAGCTACCGCACGCGACGTCGCGCTTTAACGATTTGATGAATACTAGTCTACAAACAGAGTACAGTCTCGCGAAGGCGGACGAAATACGAATAGAGGGGATTCGTAGCGGAGGACGATGTCGACTTGCCGAGCGACAACCGAGTGATACGAAACTCGAACATTCACTATTTCCGAGAATTCATTCACCAACGAAGTACGAACAACAATTATCCAGTTATCTAGTCACTTGGTTGCTATCTTCATGGCATTGTATTATTTGTACGTAGCGCACGATTCTGCGTAATCTTACATTCATGTCTATTCTACTAAATTTATTCTAGCAAAATAGAAATAACGAAAAGTGTATTTAACGTTAATTAAATTCAATTCCAAACCACTGAAGATATCCATAATTTATTTAAGACATCTATCGAACCTGAGATATTAATATCCAACGTACGTGATCACAAAAATATAAAAAAATATTTTGTGTCTTGTGTATTTGTTACATAAAACAGAATTATTCGGTTAGGCAGTTATTTATATAATAGAAAATATCACTGAAACAGAATTTTTTAAACTGAACGAAACACTGAGCAATCTGTGAAATCATAACCTAAACATTCCATCACAGCTGTGTTGTGTTCACCTGCCCCCATTAATATTAAAAAAAAAAAATACTTTTTCATCGTTCACAATGTAACATTTTACACATGTGTAATATATTTGATTCCCAACAGTATATATTTTTTATAATAAACTACGGTAAAAATACGCAGGTGTCCGATTCGCATTCGAAACCTAAACGTACCATAGAGAGCGAGTTCCTCGTAGCTCGATTATATTTGGCGTTCTCGGAAACCCCTACCTGCGTTGCTTTCACAGCCATGAGCCATCTGCCGCTTGCGTAGTTGCACACATTTGATACACAGCTGCTCGATTTTTTCTAAAGATTGGTATTATTCTACGATTTTAAATCGTGCTAATAATATTGTCATTGTAAAGCTTACAACATTATTGAAGAAATAAAAGAATACATTCTTTATTTAAATTGTATAATTCAATAGTACCTACATGGATTATAAGCAGCATTTAAAAATCTATTTTCATTTCACTTAGAGGCTTGAAATACAAAACAGCTTTTTAAAAAAGCTGCCATTCCTAAATGATTAAATTATTAATTTCCCTTTTATGGGAAAAGCAAAGGTTTTATGCTCTAGGTTTTCATAACTATAAAGGCTTTATGGTCTAGATACTCTCACTATAGCCAAAAAGTTTAAGAAAAAATTATTTGCGAATGTTATCAGGAAATATGTAAAACAAGGGCCTATAATATTACGCAAATATTCTAAAAAAAGATATCCATTATAAAACAAGTTTGGAAAGATGTTCAAAATGAAAATATGTAACAGACATTGACCTATTTATAATTTACGGAATATTTTCTTTTTCCTTTTTGGATAACTTTCTAGTAAACTAAGAGCAATTATTACATTAATAATCTCGCCTAAATAGTTGCATTGATATATCTCGTTTCAAGAAATGTTAATTGCATGACAAAATACGTATAAAAAGAATACATGTCTTGTGTTAGTTTCAAAAAAGTCTATTTGGGCAAGAACTTCATAATCTTGCCTTGTTAATTAGATTTTACGTGTTGTACATAAGAAAAAGAGTCTTATTACAACACATTTTAAAATTACTTCGATTAGATACTTACATAAGTATCTGTAATAAACTATTAAAAATTTCGTAAGGAGTAATAAATATTACATGTGAACAGATTATTAGAAAACTAATGAATCAAATTATACAGCGAATATAATCGTGGACGTGTATTGTTTTGCCACTTTACATGAATCATTAACACTAGAAAGATTTGATATTTCTTGGTTTTGTAGATAACGTTACATTTGTAGGAATTTTGAGACATTTTAAGAAATAAGGTATATAATTCAATGTTTTTATTTATATTAATGGATCGATGTCATAGCAATAACTGTATATAAAAGCATAAAATGTCTTTATACAAATGGCTAAAAATATTAGTGATGATTATTTAATGTAATGAAATTTCATTTCTCTATCAAACAATTATTAATCACAGACACAGCGTAGACAAAACTTTTCTACTCTATGCACTACCACAGAGCCTAACAGAACAAGATATCTTATTTGCATTCATGATATTTTATTTTTGGCATGATAATAATTTTATTTATACGATACAACAGATCACTAACGTTATATAAATAGCTATCCAAAACCATATTTACGTAAATTTTTAAAATAAATTTGACCATTTATGTGTAGTTTTGTCATTAATATGAATCTAGTGTGTGTTCAAAAAAGGCATACCCGTTATATGGTATTAACGCGATTTCACCAACTTTCTGCACTCCAAATATACGATGGCCACATTTAGGAGGTCAACCCGGTTCACAGAACTCGGCACACTCCGATTTCAATTTCTCAGACCATACCGTTGTTCTTGGTAGGTGCCTCTTTATTTAACCGAGAGAGTTGACGATGAGTATACACATTCTCGGAACCCATTCCGATAATGTTTTCTAAGTCCGCATTGATTGAGACGGATCCACAATATGTCCCTTTGTTCGAGGTTATATTAGTTTTTTTTTATAACATATAAATTTGAACGTGAGTATATAGATACGAATTGAAAGGATAAAGTTGATGACAATATATAACGAATTAATTGTGATCTGTTTGTGAATTGATTGTGACCTCATCTGCGGATGGAGCTAAGATGAAGTGGCAAGAAACTCGGTAGTTAAATATTTAACATAAACTTTTATGTTAACGAGGAAAAACAACCAATATAAGTACTAATTATAAAGAATGTTGATCCTAGAAGGTGCGATATCCGAAAAAACAGCTGGAAGATCATGGGAGCAGTGGATGGACTATGTACAAGAGTGTACTATTCCTAATTACATATAATTAAAGAGGAAAGCACAGTTGATAAAGCATTTCTGCCAATTTACTGCCAAATTAAACATTGAAGAAGGCACTTTATGATGACGATGATTCAAAGTTAGAAGGGAAAAGGCCTTACAATACGTTATTCAAAAATTCTTCGTCCAATTAGATTTTCACAGAATTTAGAATCTACAATTGTCGTTTTTCCCAATATTATGAACGATTGATGATAATATTAAAGAACGACTTAGAATTCAACATTACGAGAATTCCTTCGTGACTCTGTTCTGATAAGAACCCACGAATAACTCAGTAGGGTGTTCTCTTTTCATCATTACAATATATATACTCTCACGCTTTTCTATCGTCTAGGTCTATCGTCTAGGTCTATCGTCTTTTTATAAGGTATTTAAATTTATTGAACGACATCTCAATATCTATAGAAACGTATACAGTTACCATTAAATGAATTATTAATTTTATGTAGAATTTATAACAATTTTACTTTCTCTAAATATTATTCTTAGCCCTATATATATATATATATATATANT
>JACTOM010000874.1:661094-679592 GCA_015832385.1 Elymnias hypermnestra | reverse complement strand
TTATATATATATATGTAACCTTTTAAACCAGAAACGTATTGGGAGTTCCACTGGTTCTGCGTATGGAAAGCTATGGGTTGAACCATAAATTTCTAAGCAGGAATAATTAAAAGTTGTCTCTGTAATGTCGTTATGTTAAGTATTAATTTCTTTACCACAGCTGCGAATATTTTATATCATTTTAAGTTGATTAAATGTTTAAGTATTCTTCATAGTGTCCGTATTCATGATGGTTTCGCGCCATAATGAGTCCTTCTAGGAAGACACGGCATAAACGACGCAAGGTGGTTGAACCGGTCGGTAAACACAAATAATAAACGATGGCCTTTTATGGAGATTGTCGTGTATTAATTGTTTAATTACAGTTAAATTATGTATTGCTACCTGTTCCCCACGGAGTTACCCTTATAATACCAAGCGCATTTTTACAATTCCTCTACATGCACAAACCATCTAAGCATTCCTTTCTCAGTTTTAGTCACTACATCTTCTTTTATACCACAACGTTCTCTTATCACACTATTTCTTACTCTGTCACTCAGTTTTAATCCACACAAACTTCTTAACGCTCTCATCTCTACCGCATTTATTTTACTTTTGTGATTCTTCTGCCATACCCAACTATCACTACCATACATAAGTGTTGGCACCAACACGCCTGCATGCACAGCCAGTCTGTCCCTTTTTCTTTGTATAGATTTATTATTACAGAATGATTTTCGACACAAGCTTTAACCAAAGGTTGCTGCCTTTGCGACATACTGCTGGCCACAGGCCTTGGCACTCATAGGAGAGAGGGTTTTTAAAGCATAGACCCACCATGCTGCGGCGTTAGCAGGATTTACATACCCCAGAATCATTTTGGGATATGCAGGTTTCCCCACGACTTTTTACTTCACCAAAAAGCACAATGTTTGTTTTTATAAAGAGAAACTTAGTCGGGTCTGCCAAGGACTCTAACTCAAGATTTCTTTGAAAGGACTCTGAGTACTTTACTACTACTTTTACTACATACTTTTTATGTAATGGAAAGCTGGACCAAATGGTTGTCTAAGGAATAAATTTAAATAATATTTACATTTGTTTTTATTTATGTATTGTGTGTAGTTATGTATAGTTTTCGTGCCAGCTTCTTGCTATTACTGACAATTTCCTAAATCCAAAGGTCTGTTAAGAGATTGTTTATGCTTTACCACCTTTGCATGCTGTCATTCCTTACATATTATATAAGTTTTCCTGTAATTTCGTTATCTTTATTATTTGGTGAATAAAGTATTTATCTATCTGTAACAAATTGAAGGCACTTAGAAAATATTCGTTGTATGCTTTAAGCAGAACAAAGACATAAACATGTACCAAAAATAGATGATAGAATATTCGCTTTACTCTATTAGGGGCATAAAGGACACGCCTACGTTATTCTAAATGTCCAACGCTCTTTTGTATTGTTACTAAGACATTTTCTTGAAAGTCTCGAATGACGATATCTTTCTAAGAATGCCATTGTTGCTATTTGCTTTCTTAAAACCGGACGAAGCGGTAGAGGTGTTAATTTTATGCGTTCGACTACGGTGAAATATGATTAATAATTTTGTGTAACTGTATGACAAATTAACTTTGCCCCGAGAATTGACAATGAACGTTATACGTATTATCTGATTTAGCATGTTTAACTTCTCCGAATGCATTTTCGCAAGGTTAAAATAAACCTTATTTTTAAATGAAACGTTCATTATTTATATAATGTCATTTAGTTGTTCCGAAGTATATGACATGACAATATATAATATACTATAATTAGGACGACTATCTGGAATAAAAAAAATCATGGGAGTAAATTAACTGCTTTAATATAAATTAAAAATACATATTATGATAATGAAAAATGACATACGATGTAGTTTGTTATGGGCTCTTCTCAGAATATGGCCCCAAGGAATCCTCGTAACTTTAAATTCTATATGGAACTATATTTGACGATTCAACTTTAATGTTCAATTTTTGAATATAAATGTACACCAACGCTTTAACTGATTTCTTATTTTCAACTTCTCCTAATGCATTTTACAATACCAGATTAATTATAAACCTCCATATTAAATGAAAATTACTCGTTCTATATTATGTCACGTATCTTTTAGATACATTTAATATTATTATTTATGCAAAGGTTTTCGATTAAAAAAGCCATAGAACAACGCTCAATAATACAATAAGTTATAAAGAAGTTTTTGATAAATGTATTCGTGAGCATTTTTTACGGCCAGTCCTTGGAGATTTCGAAAAGTTCGTAAAATTGAAAAATTCGTTGTATTGACAATATTTCATATAAAATATAAATATTTGATTGTTTTATTAGTTGTGCAACGTGACAAAACAAATAAATTGAGACATGTTAATTGAATCGAAATAGATGTTCAAGCACGACTGACATGATAAAGGGATCACGATCATACGTCAATTCAATTGCTGAATACATATTTCTATTTTGACTTTTATCTATGTATTTTCTTGTATCTGTCTCATATAATGAAGATACAGAGAGACTTTCCTACGTGACGGTAATAAAATCATAATTTTGCTTTTCGGTATAGAAAAAATTTACTTGCCTATGTTACAGGAAAACTTTATTTGAGCCTACAAAAGTTAAAATCTTTCTTTATTACCTTTATAAGAATTTTTTTAAGGTTTCTCATCGCCAAGTGTCAAAGTCGCCAAGTGGACGAAATTCAACGATAATAAATTTAAATTATATGTATTTTTATTGCCCGATGACATGTCACCGATTGCCCTTTTTTTCTTTCCCGCCAAAAACGGTGCGCAAACACGTAGCGCTCGCTCTTTAGTCTATGACTTGCAGATATTGCATAATTATTTGTCCAGTTATACTTTATAATCTGTGGTCAAATTACTGTTTACTATAAAAGAGTTGTTACTATAAAATTAACTGAGTTGATAACACATGTATATATTATGTGGTTCAGCATTACCGAAAGCTAAAGAATTGCATTAGTCAAAAAAGAAGAAACTTGGTCAAATACTCAATATTAAATAAATGTTTTTTTTTATATCCCTGAACGTGAGATATTATTGTTATACAACTTTGATTCCCCAATGACGTCATTTTAGTTTATTTTTGTAACAAATTGTAGTCTATATCTGTCTCCTAGTTCTATTTAAATTAATCCAATTCCTAAAACTCCATGAAACCAATAAATTCAATCGCCAATTCATTTAATGAAGTTCTTTTCGCATTTATAATATTTTTTATTGATCGATTAAAACTCTATACTTTGATACCAAGAATTTACTATTGAATCGTAATTATTAATTATATTAACATGCAAACTGTTACCTTGTAATTACATATAACTACTATAAGGGATGCCGCATTACCTCATGAATAACTATTTAAAATGCATCCCACTCGTGTTTATTAGACGCGAAATCATGCGTCACGGTCAAGGAGATCAGATTTCTTCATTAATAATCATTCGTACTCATTAAATATGCAACGTATCGTTTAATCGTGATTAATATTCCGCCTGATTGCTCGAACGTATGCCAAATACAAAGTCGCTAATAATGGAATTGCAAATAGATGTCCGGTTTATAATTGGTAACCATGACATAATAAAACAATAAAAAAAAATACCTGTCTTTATATTTATTATGCAAAGTGTTAATATAGCAGTTGACAAGTTATTTAATAATAAAAAAATGTATTAAACATTTAATTTGGATGTACGGTCTAAACTCTAAAATCTTTGCCTTTCCCATTAAAGGGAGAAATAAAATTAAAAAATAAATTGTGCGTGTATCACTGTACAAGAGGAGGAAGTGAATGTTATAGGCTTAAATTGTATGATATAATTTAATAACAAATTCTTCTTAACTGAATAAATTAAAGACCCAATTTAAAGTAGAGGTTTATACATACTTCTCGTAATGAGTAACGCAATTGTCTTCCTACCGTAACAAATTTCACTCCAATTAATAATACAATTATACACCATATTGTTTTATGTTTATGCATAAAATGTGATTATTAATACTCAAAATATGTTAAGTGTAACAGCTATACAAATAACTCGATTGGAATGCAGTATATTTATAATTTCACCTCTGAAATGTAAGTATTGTGTAAGAAGTGTTGCTGGTTGTTAATTATACTATGAAAATACTAGGAACAGACGCGTCACGACACGTTTATCGTTGATTCTCGTGAAGTGCCGTTCCTACCATTTTATACTTAAACCTGACTCACCGCAGGCTAAAGTCAACTATAGTCTTTGTTTTATTTTTATTGCGACGGCCTTGTAACAAAAGAGTAAACGAACTTTCTTGCAAATATTTTTAAAATTACACGCATCGAATTCGCATCCGAAATATTATTATCCGCATCCTTAAATAAACTGTTTTATACATTGTATTTAAACTATACTGTCATAAAAATGAAAAGGTAAATGTCATTTTACAGATGTTTTCAAATATTTTGATGAATGGCAATATTTTGATATGTGGGGAACAAGTGGAAGAGGTTATTTGTATATTTGGGATTTGTATATTGAATTTGTATATTTGGGATTTAAATTTACAAAAGATGGAACATGTGAAAATGATATTGAAAGGAGAGTAAATGCAGGGAATATGGTAAATGGTGCTCTGCACGCCTTTATTAATAGCCAGATGGTGTCTCAAAGTGTCGCAAAGCTGGAATGTTGGTGCCAACACTTATGTATGGTAGTGAAATTTGGGCATGGCAGAAGAATCACAAAAGTAAAATAAATGCGGTAGAGATGAGAGCGTTGAGAAGCATGAGTGGATTAAAACTGAGTGATAGAGTAAGAAATAGTGTGATAAGAGAACGTTGTGGTATGAAAGAAGACGTAGTGACTAAAATTGAGAAAGGTATGCTTAGATGGTTTGGGCATGTAGAGAGAATGAATGAAAGGAGACTGACAAAAAGGATTTATGAGTCAAGAGTGAATGCGAAAGTTGGAAGGGGAAGACCAAGGCGAACGATCCTGGACCAAATCCAGGACATTTTAAATAACGGCCAGGTCGAGAGTATTCTAAACCGAGGAATTTGTATGAAAGGTTGAATGAAAGTGAAAGACGCGAAGGAGATATGCAAGGATCGTGGCAAGTGGAAGGGTGTTGTCTCTGCCTACCTCTATGGGAATGAGGCGTGATGCTATGTATGTTTAGATATTTCTGTTTTCTCTCTTTAAAATGAAATCGTCAATTCCTACCTTTTTTTGACGTAAATACGTTTTGAAAATCGCATCCATAACATCACATCACAATTTTCTCTCTCTCTCTCCAAAGGTTACAATTATAAAAAACGAATGATAACAAAATTGGGGAATATTTATTTAACATTCCTATCAATGTCATCAAAAAATAGTTCATTTCGTAGAACTTAACTCGTATTTTATTTCTATATTTACTTCAGTTACACAATTAACCCTTACTTCATTTGACATAATATATTTTTTTATTATCTTATTGAACTGCTTAGCAAAGGTTCAGGTTCTATAGAAATTGGATTTAATAGAATAAAATCAGCACTGGAAAGTAAGTGAAATATTTTAAATATTCCTGTCCAAAATACTTTAAAAATCATTTTAATTAATTATCTGGGTTTACGTAGCCATTACACAATTTAAAACATAAAAGTAATGAAAAGAAAAATATAAATCATAATCCGTCTTATTTAAAACCAAAGTGCGTACTGAACAAATTAAATAAAAAATGCTTAAGATATTTTATTTTGATTTAAAGGAATATTTTGCTACATATATTCATTAATTAAGTAGGCCTATGTTCAGCATTGACACATTAATAGGCTGTTACTTAACTTAGTAGCCATTTACAATTCAAATTGTTAGGTTTGCGTTTAATAATATATTAAACAAATACACGCCACTTGAGCTGAGTGAAACGGATCGATAGTTCTATAAAGAATTTCACATCAAAAAGATGTCGTTCGGACTTCTTTGTATAAATGTCCTTAGTCGAAGGTCGGCTGGCGATCAAAGTTATTTATAGTATTCCGGATTATTGAGGCAGCGTCCCGATATATTTCAGTGACATTGTATCCATTATTTCAATCATGACAGCGTTAAGTTTGTCTATATATAAATTAACCCTAATTGGTTGATTCTTCTTTCCGATTTATCATTGTGCTTAGAATGCTGCATATTCTGGGTGTAATTCTGGAGTATGTGCAGCGTATCACCCCGCAGTATGGTGGGTCTATGTTATAAAACCCTCTTTAACATAAACGAGGAGGCCTGTGCCCAGGTGTGGGACGTTTTTACTATTGCAATAACCTTTTAAAAGGCAACAATATACAATTAAATCCAATTTATTATTTATTTACTTTTTAAGTTTCAATTTTATGTAGTTAGTCTGGTCAATTTGCGTTTTATCATGTATATATTGGTCTTTTTTGTTTAGGTCCATATATTTTTTTAAATCACATGGCTGTTAATCCTCGATGATTAAAAAAAGACATTTGTACAAAATGTAGTACAGAAATAAATAATCTTCGGAACATTGCCTTACAAAATAAGTATTTTATGCTTGACTTTAATTTCATGTTGTAATATGTAAGGGCCATCTCATTATTTTATAAATGTACATTTATTATTATATTATGTAGTAACAGTTTGATGACGTACAAAGTATATGAAATTTTAATTAAGCCTACAATTCCCAAGCTCTTTTATGTTTTACTCAATGTAATGTTATCTACACTAATATTATAAAGAGGAAATATTTGTATGTTTGTATGTAACGAATAAACTCAAAAAGTACTGGACCGATTTCTATAATTCTTTTTTCATTAGAAAGCAACATTATAACTGAGTAACAAAGGCTATATTTAGTACTAGATTACTATAGAAATCTTTAGAAATTCCTATTAAAACCAACCGAAGGTGTAAAAAAATTAGCTATAAAATGTCTTTCAATTGCATACGCTGTAAAGAGTATTAACGATAGGACAAAAAAATGTTCGACAACATTATAGAATATATCAATATCTACAGAAAACTTGACGAGACCATAGGTCTAACTATTGTAGTTACGTCACTATAACTACTTTTTTTACATTTAACAACTTGATAGGAATGCCGATCAAAATCAGACCGTGTTATCCTTACAATTTATAAATTTTTATCCAAACATATAATTTAATATTCAAGACTGTCTCAATACCTGATGATTACTTTTGAATTATTGAAATCGGATATTCCATTCAAAAGATATCATGAAATTAAAATAAAAATACATGCCGGCGGCGACCGAGCTACTTTTCAGAGCTACTTAGTTTTATTATTAGGAATCACACTTTTTCATAATATTTGTCAATTCATAGTCGTTTTAATTATCATGCTTATAACTTAAATATCTGTACCTATTTGTCTATCCGTGCGAAGCCGGGACGGGCCGCTAGTATAAAATAAACAAATTCAGATACTTTAGCATGAAAACGTGATAGTTGATTTTAGCAATTTAATATATTAGTAAATTGAACTGATTCAACAGGAGATAATTTATAATCATTTCATAACATCTATGCTACGTTATGAAATGAATATAATTAATATGTATGGTATAGATATAATTATTGCTCACTAAACAACAATAATGATTATTTGGATACACTTGTTAAATATTCTGAACCGATAGTTATCGTCTTATCGCAATGCAAGTTGATCTTTGAAATAAAATTATAAAAACATCGATAATTAGATAAACGCCGATACAGATCTTAGATGGACTGGGAATTTATCAAGATATGTACTCTCATATTTTATCGTTATCGACAATATATTTATTATCAATAAGCTGCAAAACCAAGGCGATTTGCTTTAATACAAGCTGATACCCGCAACTTGATCTATTTCATGTTTCTGTAACCTTAACACACCCTACGTCAGGCGATGTTTCTCCGCTTTTAAATCTATCTATCTTCTAAGATATCCATTTTAATGAAATCTTGTTAAAGGCAATTTTGATCTACATTAAATATACAACTTATGTAAAATATTTAATTGGATAAAGAATAGTAACGTGTTGTATAAAATTGCTTGGTAAATGACACATATTTGTTTGTAATATGTAAAAGATAAAATTGTTACTGTGGGTTATTCTTTACAGATAAATATATACTATGGTTGAATTTTTTATCGATACTTTAAAGTTATACAAATTTTTAGTACATTACTTTGATCTATCTCGTAAGGTTTAGCCAGCGTTTACAACTTAAGCGCAAAAAAATATCTTTGAACTTTGTCGGTTTTTCTGTACTATAATATATATGTATAATACATATAAAATTTCCTATTAAAACACTCTATCTATTGCTAAGAATTGCATTAAAATTCGTTGAATAGTTTAAAAGATCTAACACAGACAACAAAAAAGACTTCAAATATAAATATTCTTAATTCAAGTAGGGTTTTACAGCATTTTGAATCGTCAAATATGTTTTTTATTCTAATTAACGACATAATGATATTAAAGAACGACTTAAAATCTAAATTTACGAAGGTTAATTCGCACCCTGTATTGAGAAGAGTTCACAACAAACTCGGGTGTAACCTTTTTCTAATCATTAAAAATACAATGTCATTATAATTTACTCTGTTATGATAAGAGCAACTCATTCACTCCCACGCTTTTTTATCGTCCATGTAATCCTTCAAATTGTAGTCAGATTTTTCAATTAGCTTCCCTTTAATAAAGTTTTTAAATTTATTAAGTGACTAGCAATGTCCCGTAGTTTCACCCATGTAGATACTGATCTCTAGGCTGTGGAAAGACGTGTGAATAAAATGGTACACTGCAAACAAAATATGGCCATCGCTTTATTACTACATTATATTATAAAATTATTCTCTTTAAATTGCAATTTTTTGTGACTATTCAATTTGGTCGGGTTCTTACTAAATAAATGATAAAGTGTAAATTGACTTTTTGACGTTAGGAACACACCTACATTGCTAAGACAACAGTGAGTACTTGTAATTTATTACGAACTTTATTGAATGGCAATAAAGGTCAAATTGACTGTACATTTTACTTAGAAAATGTTTGTATCGGAAACAGAAAAGGGTTGTTTTTAGGGTTTTCACCGGCAATTTTTAGAACTTTTCTTGCCGTAAAAAGCATCCTTGGACTTCAACGAACATTTAATAAAAAGAATTGACAAAATTGCCCGAGGAGTTGTTGAGTTATGCGCTTACCAACACATTTTGCGATTCATTTTTATATTATAGATAAATCATCAAAAGTCATGGTGTATGCAGCGTATTTCGACATACTAATAAATACTTTAAATTGAATACTATGTCGAGATTACATCACGCCTCATTCCTATAGGGATAGACAGATCCTTGCATTGCTCCTACGCTTCTTTCATTCTCATCAAACCTTTCATACGAGTTCATGGTTTAGAGTACTCTTGACCTGGCCCTTATTTAAAATGTCCTGGATTTGACGCAGGAACGTTCGCCTTGGTCTTCCCCTTCCAACTTTCCCATTCAATCTTGACTGATAAATCCTTATCGTCAGTCTCCTTCATTCATTCCCAAACCATCTAAGCATACCTTTCTCAATTTTAGTCACTACATCTTTTACACCACAACGTTCAATAGTAGTCATGATTTATACAGTAGTTATACGAGTGTGGTATAAAATAATAATCGCTAATAATTCGTAGAAGTAAATTCAGATGTTCCGCGAATAATCACGTCGTAGCCATCTTGCAACTGGTTGCGAATAAAAGGTGTTTTTATAGCGGCCGCTGGTGGAATTCTCGGAAGGACGCCTAATAAAAATTTGAACAGCTTTCAATAAAACGTAGGCAGATAATTAGTAGCCGGAATCGATCGGATTCATAAAACTCGATATAACAATTTTAATATTACTCGGGACTAATTGGAGTCGTTTTGGGGTTCACGAGGAAATTCTTTGAAAAAGGGTAAAGTCAAAGTCATAATTATTTTACCTTTAGATATTCAAGAAACTTAGACGATTAAGAAAAATGAAACGGCTATTTTTGAAATGAAACTTCTTTAGGCGCATGAGGATAAAATGTTTACGAATGAAACGCGTGATTAGCGTCACGAAGATGTGCAGCGTTTTATGCTAATACGTTTGAAGGTTAGTTAATTTTAATATTTACAAATAACATGTGACATTTTTATTTATAATACGTCATTTGAGATTTCAACCTTTTTCCCTTTTGGATTTGTATAATATAAACAAGACTTAATGATTATTTTTCCAAAGAAGTTTCACTTCTGACATATGTACTTTGTACGCACGCACTTTTAAATTTATTACTGACAGTGCTTAACTGTGATCACGCTTGATGGTAAGTGACGGTACAGTCTAAGCTTGAAGCCCGCTGATCTCGTAAGAGGCTTTATTTCTTATGTATAAAAAATACATTTGTGGTTTTAGTGTATAATATTTTCTAGAAGCGGACCCAGCATTTAAACAACTCGCTATTGAAAATCTTGAACGTTACCAGGTCTGGTATTATATTTATGTCAGAGAATAAGAGAGAAAGAGCAGCACAAAGCATAGGGGCGTAGGGTTCTCCGCCGACATCGTCATTAATACCATCCATAATTTCCATACTAGGTGCGTTTGTTGGGTAATGTTGGTGCAATAAAAAACTTTACTAATTAACTAGATTATAATGTTCAATCACTTAATGTTCCCGATATCATTTTATAAACTCATTAATAATAATAGCTAGGAACGCGACAGTTTCAAAAGTCGATCGTACCGGCTGGACGTCACCCGAGAACTAAGATTATAGTTTATACGAAATTAGGGATTAATATATATCTTATAAAATATCGTTCTTATAAAAAATCTTTCATAAATTAATGTTAAGTTGTTTTACTTATTTATTTACTTAATTCACAGCTTCACCTTAGGTTCATAAGTATGCAAAACCATTTTAGATATAGATAAACCAGGTAGGATTTACTTTATTTACACAGAACATAAGACTAAGTGGAAAAGAAGTATGGATAGAATTTACTAAATTATTGTTATATATATATATAAAACAATAATTAATATATATATATACATATATATATATGTATATATATGTCGGAGTGTGATAGTCTGTGCAACGGTGGCGGTCGGCCGGAGTGGTCGACTATTGAAACTGTCGCATTCCTAGCTATTATTGTTGATGAGTTTGTGTAGATTGATATAGGGAACATTAAGTGATTGAACATTATAATCCGAGTTAATTAACAAAGTGTTTGATTGCACCAACGTTACCCACGAACGCCCACAGAATAAGAAATTAAATAATGGATCCAATTAATGACGATATCGGCGGAGAACCCTACGCCCCTGTGCTTTATGCTTTGCTCCGTTCTCTCTTATTCTCATACATACATACATTTATTGGAGTGCAGTAGTATGTAGAATGCTGGCGGCATCTATCTATCGGCGCGGGACAGAGTCAATTGTGACAATCCGGCGCACGCCTCGGCAGTTTTAGAATGACCGCTCGCCGTTATGGTCGGCTGTTGAAACTGTTGCGTTTCTAGCTATTATCGTTAATAATTTTGTGTAAATTGTTATCGGGAACATTAAATGATTGGGACATTATAATCTGAGTTAATTAATAAAGTGTTTAATTGCACCAACATACCCACCAAAGGTCACAGTATGGAGATGGAATTATGGATGCCTCTAACGACGGTGTCGGCGGAGAACCCTACGCCCCTATGCTTTATGCCCCGACATATATATGTGGATTTGATTACAATGAATTTGAATTATTGTTAAAAATTAATTCATATGAACTAAAACACGTTCACAGCGCGGACACACAAACACACACACACACTGAGAGATAGAGAGACATTCAAACACGTACATTTACACTGATACACACACACACAGTTTTTTAAAACTAAGTCTTGCCTTTTTTATGTTATTTCACTTTATTTCTCTCATTTTTCGAAATATGTATAATGTATGTCTTAACAATAGCACGTAATAAGGTAGTTTGGTAAGGTTACGGTCAATCAAAACATGTTTCTCTAGTAGTAGTTTTGTAGTGTTATTGAAACTTCGTGTAACTTATATTTAGTAGCAATATGCACTTTAACAGTTTAGTGCTGCAAAAGAGCGAAAGGAGCATTTCCCGACACAAAAACAAGTTGTTTTTCACATCAACACCCTCGTCTTCAAAGAAAGTATGTCGGAAATGCGAGAGAAACGACGCCCATTTGAACAACTTTACACTCTAGATGCTATTTTATGCATAAGCAAAGATCAAGCTACCAAAATTATATAATACGTACGACTTTCATTTCTTGTGAAAGTTGTCATCATTTCAAACGCCATTAAAATCTCGTAAACTTAATGTAGTGATTGTAATTTTTTGTCTTTTAGATTGTATGTATTTCTTTTGAGGACTTTGACGAAGATTAGACATAATTTTTTGTGTGCTAGTATTTCATATCACCATTCCAAATGCATGTAAATCTATAAAATCAATTTCCTATGTAAATCCTTTCAAAATACGAGTATGTGCTAAGTAAGCTCCAATATAATAGTTTAAACGTCGTAAATAATGTATCATTAAAAATGAGTTATATCTTATTTATGTCATAGATGATCAGAAACTCACAGTATGTTGATGATTAAAGATCATCAAAAAATCTACGTATTTTGAAGATTATAGATCATTAAAAATCAAGGTATGTTGATGATCAAAATTAATATAAAATTTAAGTATTTTGTTGTTTATAGATCATTGAAAAACCAAGGTGAGTTGATGATTATGAATTATCCAAAAGTCAAGGCGTGATGTAGCCCATATTCTCTGTGTACTATTGTTTATAACAAGTAGCTTATTGAAGATATCTACAAGTTGTTTGAAATACTTAATCAAGTGTGTGACTTTCCATATTTTGATTTTGTTGGAGAATTAACATCTAAAGCTCTCTACTTCTACATTCTAATAAATAGCACTATACTCTTTGTGTAATCATATAGTATATTCGTGCATTCAAAACATAAAGTGTAATGTACTGATAACACAACATTTTTTAATAAACTCTCTTGATCTATAAGTATAAATATTATTGTGTCATTTATATCGTAGCTGTGTGAAACTGTTTTGAAAATGTAATTTTCATAGAATATGTAACACGATATCATTGCAGAACTAGTCGTTCTATATATTGAGCAAGATATTTATTTAATACAACTGATAACCTAGTTTATATTGTACCATTGTTTCATATGTTAATATTGAAATCTATGTAATACTTTACTAATGTGATATGATTCAATAGTTTTTTGAAATGATCATAGAATTCTATTACGAAGTGATAAGAGGTAGACCGAGCCATTAATTGCCTAATATAAAAAGAAATAAAATAATTGAAATGTTTGTCATTTCGATACAATTTCTGACAAATTTGAATAAATTTTTATGGGACTTTTAGCTTTCTTTTGAGTCAGTTTCAAAAGGCGGTTGGACACTTGTCACACATCCTTTTAAATAAAATCTAAATCGGTTGGCGTGATATTGAGTTATACGTTTATTTGTTGCGCACATGCTTCATGAAAATTTAAGATCTATACGGATTTCTCATGGATGCCATCATCAGAGTTGGACTAAAAAATGGGACCTTTCAAATAAAAAAAGAATCATCAAGATCGGTTCACCCAGTTTGAAATTATGAGGTAACAAACAAAAAAAAAACAAGTGTCTGTGTACTTATGTACACGCGTTAGAAGTTACACTTTTTTGGCGTAACAAGATAATTTTTTTTTCAAAAAACGTTGACTATAGTTAACTTCAGTATAACTTCAAAAACATGCAGATGATCTATTGTAATGTAGTAAATTAAATTCTGCCTTATTGGTTAGCATGGTAGACTACAGACATGAGGTCCTGGATTCGAGTCCCAGTTTTCTATTAAGATTTTCCCAATATTTACCCGAAGTTGGGGTGTTGTAAGTATGATCCACCCCAGTGCTTCGGAGAGCACGTTAAGCCGTTGGTCCTGCGCCTGATCTCTCTCCGGTCGTGTTGGATTCCCGTCACATTGGACTATGAGAGTGCACTTGTGTACTGAGCCTGCCAATCCGCAGTGGAATAGTGTGGTGGGTCTGCTCTAAAAACCCTGTCTCCTATGTGTGAGGAGGCCTGTGCCCAGCAGTGGGACGTTAATGGGCTGCTACATACCTTTTTTTATGTATTCTAACGATTTTCTTAATACGTATTGCACATCCCGATCTCATACGCCTCGCACACCTATCGCTATAGAACGAAATGGAAATAACTCTGAATATAAATAGCGCCAGAGGCTTCCTGGAATCTAAGAAATAACTTTTGCACATGTATGTATGTATACGAGTGTTTGAAAAGGAATCTGTGAAACGCTTTATATAAAACTTGTAGGGTCTTATTATAAAATCTAACTAAATCAAAACTAACTAGTTCGCGATTTAAATTTAGAACGTATCTTTCACAGTGATTTTTTTATTAACTCAAATTAATCCACTAGTGCATAGGCCGGCAACCTTTTCTTATAGAAAACTACAAATGCAATTTTTGCTTTTTTAAATATATCGTTACTCTATCCCTGGTCAAAACTAAACTAACTTCACAGGGTGGATTCATTCGGGGTCGTTGATTATTAGATCAGGGGTAACCAACCAGTGGGCCGCAGGTTTACGACCCCTGGTCTAAAGTTCACTTACTTCATAGTGTGGATTTATTCAGAGTTATTTATTAGATCAGGGGTAGCCAACCAGTGACCCGCAGGTTTATGAACCCTGGTCTAAAGTATACTTTCAGCACAGAGTTGTTCCATTCGGGGTCATCGTTTATTAGATCAGGGATAGCCAACCAGTGGGCGGCAGGTTTACAACCCCTGCTCTAAAGTGCACTTGCTTCTCAATGCGGATTTATTCAAAGTCGTTGTTTATTGGATCAGGGGTTACCAACTAGCGAACCGCGGGTCGTAGGGTCATGATCCCTGGTCTAAGGTACACTTACTTCACAGAGAGGATTTTTTTAGATCATGGGTTGACAGCCTGTGGCCCGCGGGACAGGGGTCTCCGAACCATGGTCTAGAGTTTTTTATTTATTCCTATTGTACGCATACCTACAGAGTTTAAAAAGATGAGAATTACAAAATTGTAGATAAAAGTGTACGGTCTTATCGCTTGGAGCAATCTCCTCCGGACAATATTGGAATTACTAGTAAGTGCAATAGAACATCCTGTTATAATTACTACAACTAGAAAAGTAGCCGGAGAACCCCAAGTGGATGACCCCTGGGCGTGTAATTGCTCAATTCGTTAAGCAAAACCTTAGACCTTGGTTTATAATGTATGAAATTCACTAGATTTAAACCTTATTTTTTAATAAGACCTGTACAGTGTAACCTTAATATATCGAATTTCTTCAATTAACACATTTTCTCTTCTTCATTATATCTGATTGGTCTGGTACTGCCTCATTGGTCTGGTGGTTAGCATGTTCGACTACAGACATGAGGTCCTGGGTTCGAGTCCTGGGTCGGGCCAATTCAAAAATCAATATTGAGTTTTCTATTAACATTTTCTCAATATTTGTTTGATGTTGGGACGTTGGCGGTGTGATCCACCCCCGTGCCTTGGAGAGCACGTTAAGCCGGCGGTCCTGCGCCTGATCTCTCGCCGATCGTGTCGGATTTTGAGAGTGAAGGAATAGAGAGTACACTTGTGTACTATACCTGCCAATACGCAGTGGAGCAGCGTGGTGGGTCTATGCTCTAAAAACCCTCGCTCCTTGGAGTGAGGAGGCCTGTGCCAAGCAGTGGGACGTTAATGGGCTGTTACTTACTATTATGTCTGATACTGCAATAGAAGACTTTGGCCGTACAGACGACAAAAACTTGCCTCTCAGTATAAATAGAAATCGTAAGAAGTAAACTCCCTTTTAATAAGTGCGCTTGCATCGAAGATTGTGTCGCCACTTACCATCTGCCGAGTTTACAGTCAAGAGCTTACCTGCCAACAATAAAAATAACATATTAGTCGTTTAGAATTCGTTATATAATTACCTTACAAGAACCTCTACCTCCCACGTAGAGAATTCATTGGTATAATTAAGAATTCTGCACGGTTCACATTTAGAAAATTCACAATTAACTCACTAGAGACGGCTCTATTTAACTAATTCGTTTCGGAACTTCAATGTATAGGACAAAAGGCTTTGTGTATCTCATATTCTTTTACCTGGTGACTTTTAAAATATAATCTACTACGTTCATATACTTTCATAAATAAAGTTGCGAAATAATAATTGAGATAGCTTCAATTATCTAACTTAATTTTACTTGTATTTTTTATAAAGTTTCCGTGATTAATTATTTATTCAGAATAACAAACATTAACACAAATGGAGCATATACATAGATACATCACGCCTCATTCCCTTCGGGGTAGACAGAGACCGTCCTTCCACTTGCCACGATCCTTGCACAACTCCTTCGCTTCTTTCATTCTCATTAGACCTTTCATACAAGTTCCTTGGTTTAGAGTACTCTTGACCTGGCCCTTATTTAAAAAGTCCTGGATTTGGTCCAGGAACATTCGCCTTGATCTTTCCCTTTCACCTTAACTCATAAATCCTTTGGTCATTCTCCTTTCATTCATTCTCTCTACGTGCCCAAACCTTCTAAGCATACCTTTCTCAACTTTAGTTACTACATATTCTTTTATACCACAACGTCCACTCATACATCTCGCTCTCGTCTCTACCGCATTTATTTTACTTTTATGCTTCTTCTGACATACATAAGTGTTGGCACCAACACTCCTCTATGCACAGCCAGTCTGGCCCTTTGAGACACCATCTGGCTACTCATAATGGAGCATATATGTATGTGTATTTACCTACATGTTTTAATTCCCTGTCCCCCTGGACATTTTGGGATAAAATAACGTCGACACCTTCCATTAGTGTAAGTTCAGATCAACTGCTATGAAAAATAGATACATATTATAAAAACTGTTAAATTCAACCTTTCTGTTCATAATGACTATAGTTTTGACGTGAATATGTCTTTAAAATCACATCCATGGGGAGGCAATTCAAAACAACGAATGATAACAAAATCGAGGGATACTGTTTGGTGTTCTTGCTCCATATCTGACACCTCCATTCTAAATTCAATTACACCACTAGATAGGTAAAGGAGCAATTATTACACTTAAGTAAGGACTGTAACACATATTTTATATAGAAACTATGCGTTTCGAGACATTTTCACCTACAACAAACGTCCAGATATTTTGTCATAATTAAGGAAGCCTTTCCACGTTATAAATTCTGTAGACAAATAGTGTTAGCGATCATTATTATTTTATTTGTGGATAACTATTACATTACTATATATTTTTATTGTGCTGAGGTCTGTACTATTCTGTAATAACTCCACTTCTATCACACTATTCTGTAATAACACAATTACAGTCGTCGTTTTCACAGTTCCTTTATACCTCAAGAGACTGTTGACGGCGTATCTCCAGGACAGAGTGATTCTGTGGGAGAGTGGTAGTTGCCTATTTCGACACAGAGCTGACCGCGGTGTACCGCAGGGGTCAGTGTTAGGACCCGTATTGTGGAATCTCGGATTTGATTGGCTCCTGCGATGTCCACTTCTCTCCGGGATGAGCATTATATGTTATGCTGATGACACGCTAGTCACAGCACGGGGAAGAAACTACGAGGAGGCAGCTCTGCTTGCCGAAGTCGGAACGGACTTGGTAATCGATAGAATCCGCAGCTTAGGCTTGGAAGTATCTACTACCAAGACCGAAGCCTTACTCTTCCACGGAGCTCGTAGGGGTCCTCCTCGAGGTGCAGTATTAACCCTCAGAGATGCGGTAGTGGAACTGAAGACGCAGATGAAGTACCTGGGTCTAATACTTGACGGCCGGTGGAACTTCCGAGCCCACTTCGCCCAACTTACTCCCCGCCTCATCAATGCAGCAGCAGGGTTAGGACGTTTGCTACCCAACGTGGGAGGACCAGGATCACCTTGCAGAAGACTGTATGCGGGAATAATCGCCAGTATGGCACTGTATGGCGCACCCGTATGGATCAACGCCCTAACCGCATCAAATAAAACCCTGTTACGGCGAGCACAGAGGGTAATAGCGATTAGAGCTATACGGGGGTACCGTACAGTATCTTGGACGGCAGCCACACTCCTGGCAGGTGATCCCCCATGGGAGCTCAGGGCGGAAGCTCTCACGACTGCTTACCAGTGCAGAGTAGCCGCGAGAACCAGAGGGGAATTACCAGACGCTGATGATGTAAGAAGGGTCAGGGTTCTAGCTGACAGAGCTTTGACCCAAAGGTGGCAGGAGGATCTCGGGTCCCCAACGGCGGGCGTGGCTATAGTAGAGGCGATCCGCCCTCATCTG
>JACTOM010000874.1:636103-660804 GCA_015832385.1 Elymnias hypermnestra | reverse complement strand
GCGTAAATGCATTCCCCAGAAAAAAAAAAAAAAAAAAAAAGTCGTCGTTTTCACGACCACTGTAACTGGTGGAGTTATTATTATTGAGTAGGGAATTTTTACAAGTGTGTATAAGAAATGTAGCACAGGGGAATGAAGGAACATTCGCCAAGTGACAGTTCTTAGTTTGTATCAATGTTAGTATTGTGTTAAAAGTCATTAAAAGTGTGTAATATGAGAATAGTATTACTTAACCTACAAATTAGTAGAGACTTTAAAAATAGCCCAGGTAAAGAACGGTACATTTGTGAAAGGATCAACGTTGCTCACACAAATTATAAAAAAAATACTATTTCCGAAAGGGATAGTTGTTGAAAAAATGAAGAATACCTGATTATTTCCGCTCTGCCTTACCGCAACAAATACATTGGCCTAGGACGGGGACGAAACTGATGGACACAAAAAGATATGCCGATTCCCAGAAACCGGTCTAGTTTAAATTTCAATGGCTGAGTACTGCGAAGTCGGTCGACGGTTTCGCCTAACGAGCTGATTGAAATACATCTTTGATCTGAATATTTCGCGAAACTAACCCTTATTCCACACGAGGCTAAGCCTTGTTTAGAATAACCTTTTGTAGTTAGCCGATTCCCCGCTGAAAACTTGTTTTCAAATGGAACATTTTAAAATGAAGGCAAAATCCACATATGATAAACTACGCAAGTTTTATATTGTGTAGACTTTTAGTTATTTTGTCCATTAGCTATACAACAATCCCTTTCGATTACTTACGTGAAACGAAAACTGAGGACTCTGTTTTGAGAAAACGCTCAGATTATTTATTGCTATTTAGCATACTTTCGAGAGTTGAAAATAGTTAAAATATCTTTCCTTATCTAATATTCTTTAGTTACCAAGTAAGCGTTTGATCTAACTGTAATCTCACTGTGAGAGGTAATTTATCTTTTATGGTTTCTACACAAAATCTTAAAGGAACGCAAATTTTTTGATTGGCAGCACGTTTGAAGCCAAACTCAGACATATTGGAAGATGTAATTTCCTAAACTTGCCCTGCCGGGAATCAAACTCAGTGCCTCTGTTAGCAAAGTCTTCAAAATATGGTAAAAAGTCAGTTACAGATACGTAATTTCTTATTAATATCCCAATGGCGCAAACCTTCATACTCATAGGATTTGGAGCTGGCAATAAAACCTTAGGAAATTCCTAAGAATATGTAGGTTCTTTCATAATATTCTCAATCACCGAAAAACAGATACATTTTTATAATAGGAATTTACAGTTCTCTAAGATTTAATCGCATGAGTTTACTAAGAATGGACGTTTAAAACCGCTGTGCCATAAAGGTTTACGTATATTATATTACTATTTTAAACATTTACAAATATATAATAACGGTCAAAAGTCGATGAAAGCTGTACAATTTTAAATCCATTAGCAATCGAACTGCAGAGATATATAAAGGCAATTAATTTATTGTATAAGTTTTATTACCTTATCACCAAATAGAAGAACACTATACAATGAAGCAAAATCTCATATAAATTGTTGGAATATGGTCACCGGAGAAAGTAAAAGACGTGTGTTCAACTTGGAGTACTGATTTAATATATGGTATTTATTCGGTCTTACAAATACGAAGACATACGAAGATAATACCGAGTAAGTGATGACGTTGTAATGTTGGCAGGCTTGGATTTGTGTATTACCAACAGCCCCCCTCAAAAATTCAAGGGTGCATGTCATCGCTCATTACAATTAATAATTATACATTTAGAATTATGTATTTATACCATTAAAATATTACAATAAATTTAAACCGTTTCTTAAATCTAGAAACTTCTTAGAGGGTATCGCTTTAGTAAACATATCAGCTAGTTGGTTTCCTGTGGAAATATATTCTAGCTTTATAATTTTATTAGCGATTTGTTCCCTTATAAAGTGGTATTTAATGTCAATGTGTTTGCACTTTTTGTGGTTTGAAGGATTATTGGCTATACAAATGCAGCTATTATTATCTTCAAATATAATTATTGGTAAATTTATTTTAATCGAAATGCTATTTAATAATGATTTTAACCAAACAGCTTCTTTAACTGCTTCAAATAAAGCCATATACTCGGCTTCCGTTGAGGAGACTGCGACAGAATTTTGTTTTCGAGTATTCCACGAAATTGTACAATTATCAAACACTTTAAATAAATAGCCTGTTGTACTTTTTCTGTCTATTTCGTCACCTCCCCAATCGGAATCCGCATAACCACTAATAAGGTGCTTATAATCACATTTACAATATGTCAGTTTCAAATTAATTGTACCTTTTATATAACGTAAAAGATGTTTCAAATATTTCCACAATTCTTCATTATTTTTACTTTGATATCTACTTAAAATACCAATGGGCGCACATATATCTGGTCGTGTACATATCATTGCATACATAAGACAACCAATAACATTTTTACAAGGTGCGTCATAGTAGACTTCAGAATTCAAAGCTAAATAATTTAATTTACAAGGAAAAGGTGATTTTGATGGATTACAATCATTCATAGAAAATTTATTTAAAACATTTTGTAGATATGCAGATTGATCAATGGATAATGTATTTTTAGTTCTTTGAACCTTAATACCTAGAAATAATTTAATTTCTTTTAAGTCCATCATTTCGAATTTCTGTTTTAAACTATCTTTATAAATTTGTAACGTTTCTATATTTTTAGTGGAGATAATTAAATCATCTACATATAACACTATATATACATTTTTATCTATACAATTTTTATCTAATATATATAAGCAAGGATCTACCTCGGAATTTTTAAAACCCATTTCTTTAAGTGTGAGATCGAAACGTTCAAACCAGCATCTAGACGATTGCTTTAGGCCATACAAAGTTTTATTAAGTCGACATACTTGATTATTTTTGGCCGATATTCCCTCTGGAACTTCCATATAAATTATCTCTTTTAAAATGCCATTAAGGAATGCAGTTTTTACGTCCATATGGTGAACGTGTAAATCAAACTGATTTGCAAAAGCTAAAATAAATCTAAATGTGGTTAATCGCGCTACTGGTGCAAATGTCTCTTCATAATCTTGTAAATATTCTTGCGTAAAACCTCTAGCAACTAAACGCGCCTTATAACGTATGGGTACACCAAATTCATCATTTTTTATCGTGAATACCCACTTACAACTAATTATGTTTACATTATTAGGTCTATCTACAAAATTCCAAGTTTGATTCTTATTCAGTGAGTCTATTTCGCACTGTATGGCTTCTAACCACTTTTCAGAATCATGTCTATTAAAAATATCTTTAAATGATAAAGGCAAAGATTGTAAATTAGTTATTAACGATAAATATAAATAAGGATCGTTCATTTGTTGATAATTTTTCACGGGTAAATTTTGTATTCTTTCACTACGTCTTAAATTAATATTTTCATTAGACGTATTTTCAATTAAAGGATATTGATGTTGGCTCTCCATTAGCTTTGCTGGATTAATAGTTCCAGGCTTACTAATTTTGGAGGGGGCCATAATGTCGTTACTACTGCTACGCATTGGTCGCGATTGCTCAAAATTCAATTCATCAAACAAAACATCTCGAGCCATGAATATTTCATTATTTTCAATATTAAACAATTTATATCCATTTGTCGCATAACCAATTAAAATAGCTTTAAACGATTTTTCATCAAATTTTGTTTTTCTATTTTTAATATGAGCGTAAGCAGTAGACCCGAACATTTTTAAATGGCCAATTTTCGGTTTTTTGCCATGCCACAATTCGTATGGTGTTTTATTATCTAGAGCTTTAGTGGGGAGTATATTTGTTAAATATGTGGCTGTTAAAACAGCTTCACCCCAAAAAGTTTTATCTAACTTCGCACTTGTAACCATGGTTCGTGCCATTTCGGTTAATGTACGATTCATTCGCTCTGATACGCCATTTTGTTGTGGTGTGTATGGTACCGTTAAATGAAACATTATTCCCTTGCCAACACAATATTCTTTGAATTCATTAGATAGATATTCCCGGCCATTATCACAGTATAAATTAACTATTTTAGAATTAAATATATTTTCACTTTTAGGTACAAAATCCATAAAAAATTTAAGTACTTCCGATTTGGAATTCATTAAATATGTGACCGTATAATGCGTAAAATCATCAACAAATGTTACAAAATAATTTTTATCATCAAAAGTAGGTGGTGATATAGGACCGCACACATCAGAATGAATAATATAAAGGGGTCTATTCTGATTTGACTTCTCTTTTGCTTTTGCAAAAGGTAGTCTCGATTGTTTGCCTAAAATACACGATTCACAAAATTCATCGTTTGGTATTATATTACTAATTAAATAACCATCGTCGATTACATTTTTAAGAATATTAAATTTTTGCTTATTTAAATGACCAAGGCGTTTATGCCATAATTCATATGATTGTAAATTTTGACTATGATATAAATTAAATTTTGATTTATTAACAGTAAAAAATAATTTAAAAAGACTATTGTTATTTTTACCTGACATTAGACAAATATTGTCTTTATAAATATAAACTTTATTATTAAGAAAAATAATTGACATACCAGCTTCCTGTATCCTATTTACCGATAATAAATTGCATGGTACTTCCGGTGAATATAAAATATTGTCAATTGAACCTTGAAATCCTAAGTTAGTTGTAACACTAATTTTTCCTTTTCCAAATGCGGGTATGCTTGTATAGTTTTTAGCTACTCCAATCTTCAGTGGAGTCGATAGTTCAGTGTATTCCGTGAAAGCATCCATAGTATTAACAATATGGTCAGTTGCTCCAGAATCTAAAATAAAAGAAATCATATTAGTAGTAGAAGGTTCTTTGAATTTAGTTAAATTTGCTCTTGATAGAATAAAAGCAAAACTGTCCTTGTCATTGTTGCTACAGTGTACAGTAGTATTTATGGTTGATTTACTACTGCCTTCACTTTGTTGTAGTTTCTTAAAAAATCGACAATCCTTTTTTATGTGATTTCGCCGACCACAATGATCACAAAATAATTTACTAATTTTATGCAGATTATTTCCCGGTGTGTATTTTCTTTTAGCTTGAAAATAATGTGGTCTCTTATACTGTCCATTTGTTGTATATTTCGATGTCGGCGAAAATTTGTTTGACGTATGTAGTATTTTAACTTCAGACATCTCATTTTTCAATTTCACTTCATAATCTAAAAGACGGGTTTTCACAAAAGCAACATTAAGATTTTCTTCGCTAAGCGTCTCTAATGCCGTTATCACACCGTCATACGATGAGGGTAGAGTCAACAATAAATGAGATACTTTATCCATTTCGTCTAATTTTGCACCAGCCGTAATTAATTCCATTATTATATTATCGAAATTATTGAAATGCTGAAATAAAGTCATATCTGGCTGTAATTTTAAAGTAAGAAGTTGTTTACGCAAAGCCAATTGTGTGGCCAAGCTTCTCCTTTCATAAATTTTATCCAAATCAGTCATTATATTTTTAGCTGTAATAGTTCCTTTTGCAAAATTTAAAAATCCATCGCTTAGATATTCCACTATTGTACTTTTTGCAATTAAATTTTTCCGCAGCCATTCTTGATCGGGATTTACTGGAGTTTCTTCGTCTATTACACACAGCACTTGCAATTCTTCCAAAAGCGATTTTATCCGAAATTTCCATGTACTATATCGTTCACCATTAAATTGTTGAATATTTCTTTTATTTTTAGATCCCATTTGACGGTATTTTAAAAAAAAAAAAAAATTTAAATGTGTTTTTTATTTCACCACTTTTAAACTACACAATTTACTAATTTTTAAATGTAATTATAATGTGCTCTGGGCCCATAACCTGTTGGGATATGGTCACCGGAGAAAGTAAAAGACGTGTGTTCAACTTGGAGTACTGATTTAATATATGGTATTTATTCGGTCTTACAAATACGAAGACATACGAAGATAATACCGAGTAAGTGATGACGTTGTAATGTTGGCAGGCTTGGATTTGTGTATTACCAACATAAATATTTAAGGAAAAGGTCAATCTTCTTACTGACTCATCACTATTTGATTGACTTCAATTTTAACAAAATTGACTTATCGCGATGACTGTTTCTCCATCTTCCTACGAGGAACATACACGTCTATATTTTGAACTGATGTAATTCCACGTTAACAAAACTAAAGGTAGAATTAAAATTAATTATAGTGATAACATAATTTTATTACGTTTGAGGAAAAATTACGTTAAATCATCAATCTGAAAATTGTGATGATGTCTAATGTAAGAGGAAAATCCTTACACCACAAATTATAATGATGAGAAATAATTTAAAATCGTATTTAATTATTTCCTTCCCATATTATATAATACAACATACATTTTGAAACTGTATAAAATAAGAGTATGTCATTCACATAGCAATGTAAAATTACAAATTTGATTCTTTTTTTTAAACAATTGTGCACATACGCCGTTGCCAGTATGGTCCATGAGAGTTTCATTTATTATCTTATAAATTCTAGTAGGCTGCATAAGATTAACAACTCATTTAAGGGCAACTGTATACGTTTCTATAATAAACTCCCACAAGACGTTCTAAAGATGTCAATTAATAAATTCAAATTCTTTATTAAAAGAAAGTTCATAGAAAAATCGTATTATAATTTGCAAGAGTACTTAGACGATAGAAACGCCTGGGAGTGAACGAATACCCGACTGAGTTTGTTGTGGGTTCTTCTCGGATCAGGGTGCGAAGGAAGCCACGTAACTTTACATTTTAAACCGTTCTTGAGTACCATCATCAGGCGTATATCAGAGTGTGGAAAAAATATAATTTGACGATTCAAAAGTGCTGTAATATGCCTACTTGAATAAAGATATTTTGATTTGATTTGATTTGATATCTGGTCAATAGTGGTACCAGGTTAGTATCCGGCTAGAAAACCTTATTTTTACGTGTTTTAGAGAAGATCTCTAGGAGATATGAAGGGAGAATTAGATTGATCGATTTGTTTATTTATTTGTTTAGGCATCTTATACGAATCAGTTATCATCAAGTGAGGTCATATATTAAAAAATAGTGTGATAAGAGAATGTTGTAGTATAAAAGATGTAGTGACTAAAATTGAGAAAGGTATGCTTAGATGGTTTGGGCACATAAAAAGAATGAATGAAAGGACACTGACAAAAAGGATTTATGAGTCAAGAGTGAATCGGAAAGTTGGAAGAGAAAGCCCAAAGCGAACGTTCCTGAACCAAATCCAGGATATTTTAAATAAGGGCCAGGTCAAGAGTACTCTAAACCGACGAACTTGTATGAAAGGTTTAATAAGAATAACACAAGCGAAGGAGACAGGCATGGATCGTGGCGAGTGGAAGGACGTGGTCTCTGCCTACGCCTATGGGAATGAGACGTGATGCTATGTATGTAGGTATAATATATTAATACGTGAAACAAAAATTTCATGCACGTTTTTATGAAAATTGTGAGGACAGATGTGTATGAAATTTCGCATACTTATATTAATAAAGTAATGCAAAATGCTTATATATTATTAATATTATCCATATAAAATACATTCAATAAATAAAGAAGTCAATATACACGCGCATATAGAGTATATATGCGTATTTGACAATCGCTGATGGTTATGTTAAATGCAGGAAGATTACATTTAAAGAGTTTCTATTGACAAACGCACTAAGGAGGTTACATTAGAAAAGTTACTATAGTGTTTGAGTTTTCTTAAAATATCGGATTTTCTACGTAACTTTGTTATTTTTTTTTCTTTCATTCAACCATGATTATGCACAACACAATATTATTCCAATAAAAAAAATAAAAGTGCGTACATACGAAGTACACATGTCAGTAGTGAAACTTCTTTGGCAAAGTAATTTTTAAGTCTTGTTATACAAATCTAAAACTTTAGATTTCTGAGACTGGGAGGAAGGGCAAAAGCAAGATATGTTAGGATTTTAATGGATTTAATTGTCATTAAAATATTAAAAGTGTAGAAAATTAATACAAATAATTTATTGAAATCTCAAATGGCGAATTTTAAATAAAAATGCCACGACATTTTGTCAGTCACAAAAAGAATTTTTGAGTCAAAAGCGAATGCGAAAGTTGGAAGGAAAAGACCAAGGCGAACATTCCTGGATCAAATCCAGGACATTTTAAATAAGGGCCAAGTCAAGAGTACTTTAAACCGACGAACTTGTATAAAAGGCTTAATGAGAATGAAAGAAGCGAAGGAGATATGCAAGGATCGTGGCAAGTGGAAGGATGTTGTCTCTGCCTACCCCCCATGGGAATGAGGCGTGATGCTATGTATGTATGTATGTATTTTGTCAATATCAGAAATTATTAATTAAATTTTGTTTTTGAATTTAAAATTTAGAAAAGAGAATTTACGAAATATATCATTAAATACCGTATATTAAAAGACGAGTGGTGAATTAAAATGCCACATGTTATAAATTAATCAAATTAACAATGTAGCCTTGGAGAAATCTGCTGGTTTGTAGAAATAAAGTCTTAATAGAACTTTAATAATGTTGAAATATAAACTTTATATCAATGATAGTCTACTTCATAAAGATTAGTAGTTTCAACATTCAAGTAGATTAGATATTAGAAAATTTTACTTTGTCCAGCCCTCACTTTTTAACTGTAATTATAAGAATCTTGGAAAACTGTTTAGGTGTAAAGTATTATTACATATTTTGCTAAAAAATTCAATTTGACAGAAAAATCCCCATTAACAATATGAACCGCTATTTATTGAATTCATTTTTTACAAAAAATGTGATTAATGAAGAACTGCCCGATCAATTTTGTGCAAACTTCACATATACCATCTAATAAATAGTCTGAATAAAGCCTAAACATTTGGTTTGAATAGGTGAACCCGTTTTTGAGTTATAAAATTCCAACGAAAAGTGGCATTGATTTTTATATACAATACGTATATATGTTGGAGTGCGGTAGTCTGTGGAGCGCTGGCGCCATCTGTCTATCGGCGTGGGACAGAGTCAATAGTGGCAGTCCGGCGCAAGTCTCTCGTTAGTTCTCAAGTGACGGTCCGCCAGAGCGGTCAACTATTGAAACTGCCGCGTTCCTACCTATGTTAATGACTTTGTGTTTGATTGCACCACATTATCCACCAACGACCATGGGTGTAGGAAACGGGAGGCAGAGATTCGTACAACTCCTCCCCCTGTAGAATATCTGTGAACTGCAACCGAGGGGCCAGAATTCGTTGCCTCAACGAACCTCTGGCTCCCCACTCATGGTTGATGGCGGTCCCGCTAGGTTTTAGTGGGTATTGCGAGTTTGTACCCTCGCGGAGTCTCACACTCCCGACCTTTAGTCGTGGTGCGTAAATGCATTTCCCAGCGACAAAAAAAAAAGTAGTCTATAATATCGTGTCCTTGTCCAAGAACATACCAGTGTGCTTTTTATAGAAAAAACTCACAAATGAATGCGATTGTGANACCCACCAACGACCATGGGTGCAGGAAACAGGAGGCAGAGATTCGTACAACTCCTCCCCCTGTAGAATATCTGTGAACTGCAACCGAGGGGCCAGAGTTCGTTGCCTCAACGAACCTCTGGCTCCCCACTCATGGTTGATGGCGATCCCGCTGGGTTTTGGGAGTGGGTATTGCGAGTTTGTACCCTCGCGGAGTCCCACACACTCGGCCTTTAGTCGTGGTGCGTAAATTTCCCAGCGACAAAACAAACGCCCACAGTATGGAAAATTGAATTATGGATGCTATTAATGACGATGTCGGCGGAGAACCCTACGCCTCTATACTTTATGCTTCCTTTCTCTCTTACTCTCCGACACATAGATATGTACTGTTTGTTTCCAAAATAAAGCTAAATGAATAAACTTAAAACGTTAATTAATTATAGTCGAATTTCAACATCTGGGCGACAACTAGTTATAGTTTATTATTTAAATACCACGGTGGAAACATACAGTGTACCTATTACCTACATTTTGCTATTTTTATCACAACGCTACCGCTTCGCTTGTTAAAGGTCACTACGTATCATTGATTACGAAAACAAACAACTAGTACTCGTCACCTGTTGTAAATTACGTTTTATTAGGTATTGTTAAATACGTAGGTTTAGTATTATATCACTAGACGGTCGATCCGTCTGCTTGGCACTATCTGGCCGACATGACGTCAGTACACCTAGACATACATATAAAATAGATACATCCAAGTATAATAAAGACACGGACACGGACGCGACACGTTTTATAAGGCACGGTGAACGTGAAATAAAAAACCCTGAATGGAGGCAAATTTGTAATCCTGTTGAACGAGTCCACAGTAGGAAATCCCTTTCACTCGGAAGCGCCGCTGTATAAAAATAGTCACTTTTATTTACAGATTTTCAATTGACTCTAAATCATATATGTATAAAGACACTAGCTGAACCCTTGACTTTGTCTGCGTGGAATGTTTTTTTGGTAGCATTTTCATTAATTTACGCAAATTGTTTTACAAATAAGAAACATACACGCATTGTACTTTGAGGGTAGAATTTCCTAAAATTTACTTTTGATAGTTTCCATCGTCATCATTTTCTTGCCCTTATTCCACTAGGTGGGGTCACTTCACTCTATACGCTATTATTTCTTCATTCACGTCCCTTACACACATATCCTCTTTCACACAGTTCATCCACACTTTTTTTGGTCGCCCTTTCCCGGTCCTGCCGCTTACCATCATATTTAGGGCCTTCTTGCTTACATGGCTATCTTCCCTTCTCATGACATGTGCATACCAGGATAGCCTTCCGCTCCTTAAACTTCTCGGTCACTGGTTTTACTTTCACACTTCCTCTAACATACTCATTCCTAATCTTATCTAATTTTGTCACTCTACACATCCATCCCAACATTCCCATCTCCGCTGCATGCAATTTCCTTTTATTCTCCCCTTTGGTGGCCCAGCACTCTAATTATGATGACAGGTATTAAGTTTCCATTATGTAAAAAAAAATTCTGACCAAGTTTTACATACCATTAAAGATATAGTTAATATCTTATATGGTATATAAATGTGAAGTTTGAATGTATTTAATTAATACCCCCACAACCCCTCTCCCCCCTGCGGGTGCAATTTTGTAAAATCCGTTCTTAGCTGACCTCTACTCATCAAAAGGAATATTCCTACCAAATTTCAAGTCTCTACGCCTTATGGATCCAGAGATATCATGATGAGTCAATAGATACCTGGATATTTCTTATGTAGAAATTCTACAGCTTAATATTATATTTATAATGTTAGTAGGACTTAATTAACCCCCTATAATAATCTGTGCCGGCAAAAGTATAACGGAACGCATTTGTTTTAAAAAATCGAAAAGGCCAAGACTACGTTCCAAGAAACGTCGCAGCAGCGAACTACCAACCGGTCGACGAAGTTCTGAGAACACGCGAAGGTTGCTCAGCTAAACTCTACATTGGAACGAAACGTTTATTGCCTATGTCTTAAAACGTTTTCGTACAACACTAAAGTCGCTTATTTATTACCAGTTGGCTTATCCTCGCTGGATTCAGGTCACGACCCTGCTGTATCCATTTCTGTAGCGAAAACAATATACGAAAATGGCTTGAAAGCTTTTAACGTTTTCGTAAAATTAAAATACACGTTAAAAGTATTATTTTTTTCTGTCTTTCGCAACACCTCTCTCGACCTTATCCCTTCCTTCCTCAAGGTTATTTTATTTTTTTATTAAGACTTTAGATTTCCGATACTTAAAGGGAGAGGAATTTAATTGTGATTAAAAGTGACGGAAATTAATACAAATACTTTATTGATATCTCGAATGACGAATTGTAAATAAAATTGCCACGTGTTTTTTTGAAAATATTAGAAATTATTAATTAAATATTGTTATTGAATTATCTTCTTAGCCGTTACGCTCTTGACAGAGTGGTCGTAATCGTTTTGAAGTCACGGAGTGGGCAGAAGTCATCCTGCTGCATTTGTTCAACGAACTTCCCAGAGCAGATTTGATCTGGTCAGTACATCGAGTAGGTGACCTCCCATGCGGTCTGTTGCCTTCCACCTTTCCCTGAACGACGAGGCGTTAGGTGGCAAAAGATTGTACTATAAGAAAATAGACGCTTCTTAATGCCGAGTTCTTGAAGTTTCAAGATATTAGTACGAAAGTCGGTCCACGAAACCCCAAGCATTGTTCTCCAACACCACATTTCTAGAGCATCTATTTTTTGTCTTTCCACTTCTCGCAATGTCCACGTCTCAGCAACGTATAAAAATATGGGGAAGATCAGTGTCCTCATGAGTCTACATTTCGTGGTCTTAGGGATGTTTCGATTCCTCCATATTTTTTTTCATCTTGTCCATAGCTGTTCTTGTAAACGCCATCCGTCTTTTGACTTCGTCAATGCAATTTTGAATTATATTTCATGAATAATGTAATTAAATGATTAAATTATTTGTAAATATTAAAACTACCTAACCTTCAAACGAATTAGCATAAAAAAGCTGCACATCTTCAAGACGCTAATCACGTGTTTCATCCGTAAAAGTTTTACCGTCATGGGCCTAAAGAAGTTTAACTTCAATAAAATACTTTTTCATTGTTAAAGTGGGAGTCCTATTTCATTTTGAACATTGAAATCGGCTTTTGCCATGCATCGTACGTGTCAAAGGCTACGGGGAGATTCGTACATAACAGAGTAACGCAACATTACACAATAGCCTATGTACATTGAACAAAGCACTTTATGTACTTGCCTTAAAAGCTATATTTGAACGGAGAGAGTTATTCGAAAGTGGGTTGTCTATAATGGTTAGCAGTTGGTCGTCTGTAGAGTACAAATATTATAACTTTTCCTACATTCTATTACTTTATAAACAAAGAGTTATGTTATGCAAGACATATAATTGCAGTATTGGAACCGAAAACAGGAGGTATCGTGGTTAACACCCTAAATTGATTCCCATTTATGAATATAGATTTAAAATAAACTATTATAAGTAGTTCAATAAACCATTATTTCAAAAAAAAGTGATGCAGACTTGTCTAGATGTTGATGAAAATGATAAAAAACATTTCAATTGCAAAATGGAAAATACAACGAATTCACGCGAAATCTTTTGTTCTCCACAATTGTTTTGCGTAAATCTTTCAATATTCTACATCATAATGAAAAATTCGAATTGAAAAAGCATTTTAACTTAAAATATAGTTCATATAGTTTCAAATTAATCTCGTGGCTCAATGACATTTATAAATTTGCCTTTCTTTCTTTCTAACAATGGAAGAGAAGAACGAGGATCCAGCAAATATGAAAGTACAGCATTTTGTTTGTCTGTGACCTCGCCAAATAAAAAGCAAATTTACCCCATAATAGTTTCTTTTTTAGCCAGTATTTCTTTGTTGATCAATTGGCTAAAGTCGTAGCAACCTTAGAAGTCCAAACCTAAATATATTAGACAATAGGGCCCGTAGACAGGTTACTTTCGAAGATTGCTAACGCTCAAAAAATGTATGGGAATGACGTTTAATTTTTCGATTAGTTTCCATAAGAAACGTCATTTCCATACATTATTTGAGCGTTAGCAGTCTTCGAAAGTAACTTGTTTAGAGGCCCAGTATTTCCTAAGTTTGCCGCAAAATCTAACCCAGGATATCTGATAGCGAAAGGAGTACATACATTATCAACTAATGCAGTTAAATGTAATTTTTGAGATACAATTTTTATGGTTGCATATCCTTAACAGCTTCATCTTAGTAGTTTCACGTACTATATAATAACATCCTGTGATAGTTGAAATATGGTTAAATGGAAAATATTTCTAGAAACCCATCAGAGCCGTAGAACAACATTGCAATAATCTATAAAGTTTCTTAATTAAATTCTCCTCGTTCTATCTATTTATTAGGTAAATTAGACGAAGCCTCCGGTGTTACGAAATGCTACCAATTTCCCGTGACGTTTCCGGCTTCAGTTTAATGATGTCCAAAATTATATCTTATCGGTATTTTATAACGAGCTGTCAATTAATTTATTACCTTGTTTGGTTTTGTAAGAGTTTCACAAATCAACGGAGTTTATATTCTACGTCCTAAAATGGCTAACGATGGAAACCTTATTCCCATATAGAGATGAACTAATGCTTTTGCTTTCTCTATACTGTTATAATCGCGGAAATTTTTACGTCTGCACCTAAATTTCCACACGGTATTGTTGCTATTTTTGAAATGAAACTTCTTTAGGTGCATGATGGTAAAATTGAAGGATGAATCGCGTGATTTGCGTCATGAAGATGTGCAGCGTTTTTTATGCTAATTCGTCTGAAGATTAGGTAGTTTAATATTTTCAAATAACATGTGGCACTTTTATTTACAATTTGTCATTGGAGATTTCAATAAATTATTTGCGTTAATTTTCGACATTTTTAATTTTTAATGACTGAATTTTAAAAAACAATCAATTGTACTAGTCTTTCGAGCTGTGTCTCATGAAGTAGTAGTTTTAAGAGGAGTAATGATACATTGTATAAATTCAAATAGTGAAGTTATTATTAGTATAGTGCAAGTTGTGTATCTTTAAATAATGGAGAAAATAAGAATGGTTAGTTAGTGAGAGTTGGTGTGTTTTCTAATATGAGATATAACAGTTAAAATTTGAAAGAGTTGTAATGGTCATCATATGCTAATGACAAGTGATGCCCGTCGATATAAATGAACAAAAGTGGCGTAAATAGTTTCCACCGCCTATTTACGCCAACCCCTTAAATTGTTCCGACTGTTTTTCGTGGATAATCTCCAAAATGTATGAAATAACTTTATCTAGACGTTGCTTTCAAAGAGCTACCATCGGTTGTTCAATTATAACAGAACTTTCAGTTTCCACAGAAGTTTCGATGTAGAATGTTATAATGTTCTTTAGTTATGATATCGTTAAAATCTGTCCTGAATATTCTCAGATAAATAGAAATATATAAACGGATATAAATGTGAAAACAATTGAGTACACAAAAGATATTTTCTTTGTTTTTCTTTTATTTTAGACGTCAAGAAATATTACGAGATAAACACGAAATATCATTTATAATGCTTATCGCGACCATGTTTATTATCTGATGTTTACAATGATAAGTAGCATGCTGTTTATATAACTTTGAATTTACAGGTGAGTAATGACTTTGAATTTACAGGAAAGTCCGCCGTGGATCTCACTAAAGGGATTTTAAAGGGTAGGCCATATGGAGGAGTGGCTCTCTTATGGCGTAAGGGTATTTTCAAATCGGTAACAGTGATTGACTGTGATAATACTAGAATAAGTGCCATAAAAGCCGTCCTACAAAGCGAACAGGTTATTATTATTTTTAGTATCTATATGCCAACGGACGAACATGAAAATATAGTTGAATTTACTGACTGCCTCAGCACAATCAAGGCAATAATTGAAAATAATGATGTAGAATCTGTATACATGCTAGGAGACTTCAATTCACACCCGTATCAGCCTTTTTGGGACGGGCTCTGTGATTATAGTTCCGAGCAGTTTTGGATATGTGCAGACGTAGAAATTTTAGGCATAAATTCGAATACATTTACCTATAAGAGTGACATAAATGGCAGTCTGCGTTGGCTAGATCACTGCCTGGTAACGCAGTCAGCTTGGCAGACTGTTATTGATGCTAGCGTAAAGTATGGTGTATACTGGTCTGATCACTTACCGCTCATAATTGAGTGTGATCTTAGCCTTGTAGCTCCAAAACTTTACATAGATGACATCTCAAATAATAAGGTTTTGTGGGGTCAACGAACAGATGAGCAGATCAGTATATACCGTGCTGTATGCAATAGTAAATTTAGGTGTATGTATTTTCCTGAGATTTTTATACCATGTGGTGGTAAAATGTGTATGGATCAGAGTCATAAGCAAGAACTTGATAATATGTATAATAGCATAGTTGCTGCTCTTTCTCTATCCTCTACTATGACATATAGGCCCTATGTTAGGTACAAGAAAGGTCGGGTAGTGGGATGGAACAGATATGTTCGGGACGCTCACTGTGANTAGCTTTTGAAAGTGCTTTAGCAACAGTGATACGTGCACCTTTAGGTATACGTTTCACTATTGGTAAATTATGTTTAAAATAGCCTAAATAATTTCCAAAATCATTACCAGATAATTTATTAGCCGAAAGTGAAGCCGGAGAAGAATTGTAAGGATTGGAGTAAGTGGCACCTAGTGATTTTTTATGTATTTTTCCAACATGTATACTCAAACCCCTATAACCCTTAAAGTATCGTGGCTGGGAGCATAAATTACATTTCAATAAATTTCCAGAGACAGAATCGTTTGTCTGGCTACATTTGTCTGTGTCGGGTGCAACTAAATTACTCATAAATAATAATATATACAAAATTACAGGCTTAAAAGAAAAAATAAATAATAAACACACTCCGATATTGTCTAAAACAACTCAACTGTAATCAGTTATTAATGGCACTTGTAAATTCGTACTCCATCTATCACTGTTAATACACTTTCATAGATAAATGTCCCATTATTAATATCCATTTTTTGAGATTCAAACTGTGTTATTATTGTTGAAATAGATATAAATTTCAGACCGATCAGCTGTCTATAGTTGCATTCGCTGACATATTTGTCACAGACATCGGACATGCGTAAACAATATAAAAAATAAAAATCGACACATTATTATTTACACGATATTATGAAACACTTTACTCACTCGTAGAAAACATGATTATATATAAATACAGTGCAAATTCATTGTAATTTTATTTAAAAACATTAAAATGTGAGGAGTATGAAAAAAGACATGTTGACAGTTCATAATTCAAATCATATTTCATATTATTTGAAACTTGACTATTTACATTTTTATCGAATTTTCAACCACGGTCTGTTGAAAAATTGTATATGCACCACGGGACGAAAGTATAGCACTGCAACCCACGTTTTTAATACGCGGGCGGCGATGTCATACTTTCGGCCCCAGGTGCGAAATATACTATTTATTCATACACTCACGTTCAAATACAATTTTTAATTACATGCAGTTACGCTTGATGTTAAGAAAAATACAATGTTGAATTTAAACAACCGTTCAAATAAATCCGTTTGTTATTTACATTTGCATGTTTTCTGTATTCTATGAATAAATTTATGATAGATAAAATATAGTCTATGACGTCATATAGATAAAATGCAGCGTCAAAACAAAACGGAGATTAACAACAATTTCACAAGTCATTCCGATCGAATTAGAAGCAATTCCTCGAAACAGAGTCTTAAAGGCATTCATGGAATACTTAGTTATGGACTTATTCCATGAAAAAGCCCATGGGAAGGTCAATTTTAAATTGAACACGAAGAAAAACAAATTATTTGATACCGTGAAACGACTTGTTATAGAGCACGAACTTCTTAAAGTCAATAGTGCGAATAATCGTCGAAATTGCTAGCAAAGGTTGTGGGATTGAGTCCAGGCAGAGCAAATTGAAGAAATTATTATCTAATTTGTCTGATTATGAGTTTGGACTTGAGCCAAGGCTTCGGCCAAGGCCAGTAACTCACCACCTCACCACCACTAAACAAAGTTTCATTTTGGTACTATGCTGTGTAGAAAGCATAAGAGGTAAGCTGTCTTGCCATCATAGACTGTATCATCACCTACCCAAATCTAATCCATCAGCACTTATAAAAAAAATTAAAAGAAACCTTTGATGTGAACTTTCAATTGTTGACGCTGCAATATAATTGCGATCAATTGTATATAATTTAATTTTTTATGGGCTATAATATTGAGAGAGTGGAGAAGTATAAGTGGATTGAAACTGAATAACAAAGTAAGAAATAGTGTTATAAGAGAACGACTAGAATTAATAAAGGTATATTTAGATAGTTTGGGCACGTAGAGGGAATGAATGAAAGGAGACTGACAAACAGGATTTATGAGTCAAGAGTGAATAAGAAAGTTGGAAGGGGAAAACCAAGGCTAACGTTCCTGGACCGAATTCAGGACATTTTAAATAAGGGCCATGCCAAGAGTACTCTAAACCGACGAACGATAAAAGGTTTAATGAGAATGAAAGACGCGAAGGAGATATGCAAGGTTCGTGGCAAGTGGAAGGACGTGGTCTCTGCTTACCCTTATGGGAATGAGACGATTATATATACGAAATATTGAACAAAACATATATAGGGAGTGTGAACTAATAGTAGGAATTGAAAGAATAAAGTTGACATACGCTACTTGTGACCTACTAGGAGCACGTTTATGCAATGATATTAGAAAGCCATCAGTGCATGAAGGTTTGTAAGAATATCGCATTAGCGTTACACAGACGTGCATTCTCAATGCTTTTTATATAAGTAAAATGTTATAAAACGAACTGTTTTATGTAATATTTGGAAAAATATATAATTTAAAAGCGTATTTGTATTCATTCAACGTGACATTAAGGCAACCATTTGAAAGTACTTTCAGTTGCATTCTAACCAACAAATATACTACTACTAACTAGTATTGACTGAATTTTATTTAAATTCAAAGTTTATTTTCCCTTAGGAATAGCGGAAAATATCCAAAAGAAACGTGATGGCTCATTGGGCAGACACACGAGTTCCTATTAAAAGTAATGGGTTAAAATCTTGGGCAGGCACTACTAAGTTTTCTTTCTCTAAGTTATTATTGACTAACCGTTCTTTAAAATGCACATTTACGCTTTTCGGTGAAGTATAACCTTGTGTTGCCTATTCTTGTAGCATTTTATCTTCATTTTAAACACAGTTTTGTTGGTAGGTTAGTATTTAACCGCAGTCCAGATCTTATAATTTGTTTTACGTGATATTGAATCAGTAACCTCCGTCACCAAATTTTTTTACATAATCTTAAAGAAGTAATTCAAATGGTCAAAGGCATGCGTCACAAGTCATTTCTTTTATATCACAGATGGGAAAAATAATCTGCAGCCCTCTGAAAGTTACCAAATAAAAACGATTTCCTAAATTTGTGCTACTGGCAATCGAAGCTGAGACCTTAGCCAATGAATCCAATAAAGACTTGTCCAATAAAGTCTTGAATAACACAAAAGGTCAAAAGTGAACGTTACAATTTAAATATTTATTCTTTAAACACGTTTAAAAACCTGCAACCTTTTGAAGGTTTTCTATTTCAAAACAACGATTTTCTAAATTTGCATTCAAATCAGATACCTCATCGAGCAAAGCAAGGCAATTATATATATTTTAAGTTATAAACAAAATCTTGGTTGAGTCATTCTTACGCTCGGAGCTACAGATGTAACTTGAACAGCATAAACGGATACAAAGGGTCAAAGGCGAGCGTTACAATTCAATTCTTTTGTCCCGCAGACAGGATAAAAAATCTGATTTCTTACAACAACCCTCTGAAGGTTTCNTTTCAAGTTATTATTGACTAACCGTTATTTAAAATGCACATTTACGCTTTTCGGTGAAGTATAACCTTGTGATGCCTATTCTTATAGCATTTTATCTTCATTTTGAACGCAGTTTTATTGATAGGTTAGTATTTAACCGCAGTCCAGATCTTGTAATTTGTTTTGTGTGATATTGAATCAGTAACCTCTGTCACCAAAGTTTTTTTTTTAAATCTTAAAGAAGTAATTCAAAGGCGAGCGTCACAATTCATTTCTTTTATATCACAGACGGAAAAAATAATCTGCAACACTCTGAAAATTACCAAAACCTACGATTTCCTAAATTTGTCCTACTGACAATAGAAACTGAGACCTTAGCCAATGAATCCAATAGAGACCATTCCATCGAGATCATTAAAAAACATTTTTAGAGAACTTTCAGGAAAAATAACATGGCAAATGACGGTTTTATTTATGAAGCCTTGAATAACACAAAAGGTCAAAAGTGAACGTTACAATTCAAATATTTATCCCTCAAACATGTTTAAAAACCTGCTTTTGAAGGTTTTCTATTAGAAAACAACGATTTTCTAAATTTGCATTCGAATCAGATACCTCATCGAGCAAAGTAAGGCAGTTATATACATTTTAAGTTATAAACAAATCTGGGTTGAGTCATTCTTACGCTCGGAGCTACAGATGTAACTTGAACAGCATAAACGGATACAAAGGGTCAAAGGCGAGCGTTACAATTCAATTCTTTTGTCCCGCAGACAGGATAAAAAATCTGATTTCTTACAACAACCCTCTGAAGGTTTCCAAGGATTAATTACGCGTTCCGAGTAGACCCGCCACCGGGGCACTGGATTCTCGGTAAACTCGGAATCGAAAAAGAAGCAAAAACCGACGGTGGATTCCGAGAACACACGTACCTGCGCCCGCGCAGCCATCCCACCTCTGTCTATCCACCACACATCTTGCCTTAAACGGGATTGTCTTTACACAAGCTGTCAATAATAATCTTGTCTAAGCTCAAAGATACCCTTGGACTGTATCATCAGTAACAATTAGGTGATATCTTTGTCAAGGCAATAAAACATTATATTTCAATTGAATAATCCTTGTGCAGGTCATTAGTTTATGTATATTAAGGCATTAAATATAGTAAATTATCCCATCTCTATCAACCATACATCAAGCTTTTTCTTTACATCAGCTGTCAATAATTCTTCAATTTAATATTCAGAAACAATACATTTAAAGTCATCCATTATCCAAAAGCAGAGCTGAGAAATGGTAGCAGCCAAGAGTAACCCAGCAGCTAGCAAGTATTAGAAATAAATTCAGTAAAGGTCAAAGTTTTTATTTTATCTCTATTTATTGAATTCCTACTATAAGTAGCGTATTAGAAGCGAACTGGTTCAACTTTTCAATCGTTTATGAAGTACTTAATTGTACATCCACTCAAGTTCTTTAAACTTGTAGTGGGGACACTTGATCTTAATCCAGTTTTATGGAATAATAATTCATTGCTTTAATTTATTAAAGATCACGTAAACAATTTAAAGATATCCATCTATATAATGACTTCAAGTATTTCGTGCTAGACGGCGGTAGGGATTGTTTTTTTACTTGTTGGTTTAAATTAAATAAATAACCTATAAAACAATTGTCACATAGCTCATAACTGTAATTATTATCGTTAATGTATTATTATCTGCATATTGCAATATAGGATTTGGGCTCCGGTTTGCAAATTCAACTTGAGCTGAGTAAAAACACGCAATATCCACCAAAACATCAAACAATCCATTAAATATCCCCGTTTGTCTATTAATGTTTCAAAATAATAAAGTTCTAATCTTCTTATTCAAGGTAGAAGGTTTGTAATGAATATATTATAACTACTAACTTAATTAAGTCTATAAATCTGAGATTGTATGTACTAGACAATAAAGTATTTGTATATCGCAATATAAGATTTGCGTTCAAGTTTACTTTAGCAAAATAAACGCAAGATCCAATGATCAGCAACTTGGCTTGCAGTGAATATAATTACTAGCTTAATTTGATAAAAAAAAAACGCATAAAAGCCTATATAAATCTGAAACGTATGTACTAGTAAGTAAAACTTTTACATGTCCCGAATTTTAATGAGACGTCATGGTGACTGTACGTTTCGATCCAACGCACATTTTCCTAGTGGATGCACTTCTAATAAATGTCTTTTTCGTATTATCCGCTATGACTTTCTGCTCTTAAGATATTTATCTATTATTTACATGTCAGAAACTTGCAATTGATGTTTAGTTCTTTATTTTAAAAGCAAGTGTACCTTGTGTTAATCTGCGAGATTTAAAATTGATTTGATTGTAAGCTTGAAGGGTCTCTATCCCTTAAGGATACTCAAGTTACGTTTCGAAACGCGATATATAAGGGTTCTTTTTAAGTATATTACGCACTAGTATTATCAGAACCTGTTAAAATCAAAATACTTTTCAATTAATCAAAGCCCCAAACATTTTTATCGCTTCAATAATCTTCAACATTATAATATGCCCTTTATAAAAGGATGTTTTTAATATATTTCTTAAAATTATGTGGAGGCAAATCCAAAAACGGTTGCGGTTTCTTATTAAAAATGCGTATGCTTAACTAGACAAAATTTCTGAATATTCTTCACTTTTATGTCTTCTATTAAAATTGTGTACTTCTCTCGTTTTGTTGCGTTTGTAAAGACATCGTTATTTTATCTATTTACACTATAATTACGAATTAAGTGTAAGTTTTTTAAAACCTAGTCCAGACAATATAACACGTTACAAATAATTGAAATTGGACTGTTTGTATTATCAAATTAACAGCTTCTCACTACATGCGTCTGAATTATAACTGTAGTTATAGCAAACCATCGTTTTTTTTTATTTAATTGTTGAATAAAGCGTGTCGTACCACGAGTCTATACATATACATTAAACATGTGTGAATGTTTATGAGTTGCAATTCCAAATAAGTACATATATACAGGTTTTTATACTCTCTTTGTGGCAGTATGTTTCTCCGTGTAAATCTTTGAAGTATGTATTTTCTCTTTGACGAGAGTAGGTCTTCAAGGTCACTTGCTTGCCTTAGTTAAGTCATAGAATAATCATGGCTGAGTTCAGAAGAATAATGACGAAATAATAGTCGTCGCTTCAACCGATGGACGTCCACTGCTGGATATAGGTCTCACGTAATGACGTCCACAAGGCCCGATCTTGCGCCGCCTGGCTCCAGCGGCTACCGGCGACCCTCTTTATATCGTCGGTTCACCTTGTGGGGGGTCTCCCTACACTGCGCCGTCCGGTGCGGAGTCGCCACTCCAGCACCTTCGGCCCCCAACGTCCATCGGTCCTTCGGACTATGTGCCCCGCCCATTGCCACTTCAGGTTCGCGATTCGTAGGACTATGTCGGTGACTCTGGTTCTACTACGGAGCCCTCTCCATCGCACGCTGAGTGACTCTGAGCTTCCGCATGAGTATTCCATTAAGTAATAGTATATTAACATAAAAAATTTAATGTACAAAACAAAGCAACAATATATTTCATGGATACGCATTTCAATCTCATTAATTAGTTAGCATAATCATGAAAGACTAAATTTACAAAATAAAGCACTCGTCAATATATTGGATTTACGTTTTCCATTAATGAAGCGTCGAATCAACGACATACAAGGGGAATGGACATTTTGTATATTGAAACTGTTTGAATAATTTCATTGTGGATCAATACATCCCGTGTTTTCACAATACACATACAATTTGTGTTTTCCTGTAGCAGAGTTTCTAGAAACTACTATCGAGATGAAACAACGAATCGGAGATTAGCATCAAAGAAAAACGTTGCAAAAACAAAGAAAATTTATTCCTTTTGAGAGCTTGCGTTGCGTGCGCTACGTAAACGGTTCAAGTTATGCAACAACTAACTATGACGGAATTATTCCTACTAAAAAGCTCTAAAGAAAAGCCCATGCCAGTATATATCTATCTCTTGACGTTGTCTCAATATACCCTTTTTATGAAGACTCTCTCAGAGGAAGTCGATCGGCTAATAATAATACAAACTATTATGTAACTGTTTGTTTTTTTATAGAAATAAACCGGAAAATAAGCATACGATTGACCCAATTCTCATCTGGTTAAAGTTATCCAATACTTTCTATAAAAAAAGGCTAAAATAGACGGCACCAGTGGTATAAATGGGTTATTACCGCTGTCTCCCTTTAAGATAAAAAACTTTGGAGGAACGAGTATACACAATCAATGCTGCACGGTTAGCTGATGAGAGCCATGAACCATATTAGCCTTGGCTGTTGTATCAAACACCTTTCGCTTTACCTTCTCTCCGCGGTATGCGATGTATTGCGATATGCAACAAATGGACAAAAAAAACTGAGGCTATTACAATAAAGTTTCTCTTTAACTTAATCAGCGAAAAGGGGGGGATTCAAACTCCTCCAAGTAAGATTTTTCATGTAATGACTCGAATATTTTAGAACATTCTTCGTATTTTTTTTTTGTAATCGTAAAAGCTTCATAAAATAACATTTACGTTTTTCATTGTCGAAAGCGCAATTCCTTTAAAAAGATTGTTTTTGATAAAAAAAAAACCCAAATTGTTGATACGTAACATCATAATACATACATAATATATATATGACGGCGGCAACGGTTTTTTAATGTTGGTAACAAGGTGTGCAGCGAGCTAGCAACAAACGTCTACCAACATTCGTACTACCCCCACTCGCAGAAACTAGTATAAAAGGGCTTGCATTAGACTGGCGGGAATTAACTAGTTATGCTTCTCCATCTGGGCGTGCCAAACAGACTCGTATTTCTCCTAAGAGACTTCCTTACTAACCGAAGCTTTCGCTACCGCGTAGAGGGCACCCTGTCCTCTCGCCGTCAAATCCAGGCCGGAGTCCCCCAGGGCTCCGTACTGTCACCACTACTCTTCTCGCTCTACGCCAGCGACATGCCCAGAACGCCTCACGTTCACCTAGCTCAGTTCGCGGATGACACCGCACTATACACCTCCTCTTACTCGCTTACTCAAATCTCCTCTCGCCTCCAGAAAGCGGTCAATAGCCTAGGCGATTGGTTCCGCAAATGGAGAATTGAGGTTAACGCTGAGAAAAGCAACGCCATATTATTCACCGGTCCAAAGAGGCCAGATCGCCG
>JACTOM010000874.1:385364-635111 GCA_015832385.1 Elymnias hypermnestra | reverse complement strand
GAAAGGAGAGTGAATGCAGGGAATATGGTAAATGGTGCTCTGCATGCTTTTATGAATAGCCAGATGGTGTCTCAAAGGGCTAGACTGGCAGTGCATGCTGGAGTGTTGGTGCCAACACTTATGTATGGTAGTGAAAGTTGGGTATGGCAGAAGAATCACAAAAGTAAAATAAATGCGGTAGAGATGAGAGCGTTGAGAAGCATGAGTGGATTAAAACTGAGTGACAGAGTAAGAAATGGTGTGATAAGAGAACGTTGTGGTATAAAAGAAGACGTAGTGACTAAAATTGAGAAAGGTATGCTTAGATGGTTTGGGCATGTAGAGAGAATGAATGAAAGGAGACAGACAAAAAGGATTTATGAGTCAAGAGTGAATGCAAAAGTTGGAAGGGGAAGACCAAGGCGAACGGATCCAGGAAGGATCAAATCCAGGACATTTTAAATAACGGCCAGGTCAAGAGTACTCTATACCGACGAACTTGTATGAAAGGTTTAATGGGAATGAAAGAAGCGAAGGAGATATGCAAGGATGGTGGCAAGTGGAAGGTTGTTGTCTCTGCCTACCCCTATGGGAATGAGGCGTGATGATATGTATGTATGTATGTAATTATATAAAGCATTATTCCGTAGATATCGCACCTATACCACTTTTCTATTAAATTCTCCCACTTTTAGGGTTCTTGGAAGAGATCTCTTTAAGATAAGGCTTTAAACGGTGCATAAATAAATAAATAGAAAAGAGCGAAACCAATGTATGTCACTATTTTAGTTATCGCCGATTTGTACGGCCGCGTATGAAGAGTAAATATCCATATAAATGTACTGGGGTCCCTTAGTACCCCCATTCGATGCACGCGCAATAACCAGATTATATAAAACAGCTTTATCGTAAAATGAAATATAGCTCTCAAGCTGTCTAAGACTTAAATAGCCTATTACATTGTATAATATCGACAGAAGCGTTGTTGACCTTTTCTATTGATAGAGCTAAATAAGTTTGACCTTTCTCATTCGGTGAAGTAATTCCGCAAAGTAATTACTTTATCAATAGTGTACGATGCTTATACAGTTCATATATTGTCCTTTTAGAGCTCTAAATGAGGCTAGCCTTAGAGATAAACCCGTAGTGGCATTCATAGCGAGTCCATGTCGATAACATTTCTTAGAAGTATTGCCTATATTATTCAAGTGCGGTTGCCATAAAAGCATGGCGGTATGGAGTTATGACGAACACATTCGGCTTTATTAGAATTGCCGACCGTAAATGTTATATTATTAGTAAAAGAATTTAGCTTTTTATTTATTTGTGAAGGGAAAAGTGCTGTTTTTAGTTCTTTCTCAGCACTGAATACACGGTTCCACTTAGCTTCATCTATCATCATGTTTTTATTGCTGACAGGCTAACACTTGACTCTGATCACATCTGATGGTAAATATTCTAAGATGGAAGCGCTAATCTGGTAAGAGGCAATATACCTTTTATGGTTTCTACACAACATCGCACCGGAACCCAAATTTCTTTGCTCGGCGGTACGTCTTTGCTGATAGGGTGGTAACTCCCACCAGTCCCGCCCGTCCATACTCGGGAGTCGAACCAGGGGTCTTTGCTAGCAAAGCGAGTACTAGCACCACGGCGCCAGCGAGGATGCTACCTGACAAGGAATTTTCCATTCGAATAGGTTGTTATATATTAGCTCTTTTCGACGGAGTCGCTCCCATAATCTCCAATCCCGTGGAAATATCAGGAAATTAGTTATTAATCTTAATGGATTGTCAATATAAACCATCCTCTTAAACACAAAAAATGTATTCAGAATCGAATCGGAAATAATATTCCCACAATGTCATTTTTAATGACACGTAAAACAAGCTCGCGTGCGTCGAAAATTTGAGACATGCGCACTAATATACATTTTTATTAATCGGAAAGCAATGTGGAATTTTCGTCATTCAAAATAGCGCCGGAAGTGCGAATTTTCGATACAACTATGATGAAAAGTTTATAACAATAATTTCGGTTTTTTCCAAAGAGGTTATCGTTTAAAGTGGAATGCTAAAGAGTACCTTTAATTGATATCTATTTCTCTTGATCTCACCCAAGTATGAGGAAGAATCCGCTGGGGTTAAGTGGGTAGTTTGGCTTGGACAGAGTCTCACACTTCCGATTGGAGAGATTCTTCCATCAGAATGCTGACAGACATTTTCCAGCAAAAAATAAGGCCTTTGTCACTCGGAAATTTCAATGATTAGATCAAAGATACGATGACGAAAATAACTGTATAGATAAACATGAATTTTCTCATAAATGTATTTCAATTTACCTAAATTCTGAGAAGTGTAACTCTAAAGATAATCTTTGTAAATTATTAACAAAGGGAAACGTAACAAGATCCGAGTTCTCACAAATTTAGTTGCATAATTATAAATGGCAAAAACTTAGGCAATAAATCATTAAATAAAACACGTTATACACGGGCAAATTAAAATGGCGCTGGGCAGGCCATGTGGTGTGCACTAATGATGGTCGCTGGAGTGAAAGCGTCTTACATTGGTGGCCACGGGATGCTCAAAGACCTCGCGGACGCCCACCACGCCGATGGAGAGACGATATTGTAAACCTTGCTAGAGCAACGTGGACAAGGCTGGCACGAGATCGGAGACAATGGAGTAGGATGGAGGAGGCCTTTTTGCCCATATGAGGGCAACCCCACTTCAAATGTCATTATTATATTTATAAATAAAGAAAGAATAGGACTATAACTAGATTTAATGACACTGACGTATTATTTAATACAATGTAATATATCTGACATAAATATAGAATTAATGGCACTGACATATTATTTAATACAATATAACTAAATTCACTATGTATTTTCTAAGTTAAGACGAATTTTAGTAGAAGTGGAAAATAAAGGCTTTATTATTATTATACACGGGTAATCGAAACGATGCAGATACATACAATCAAGAATGAAACGAGCGATACATAATTAAACTTTCAGAAATAATTTCCTTGGCACACTTAAGAGAAAATCATTTGTTCTTAGAAACAAAATTACATAGAGCAATAAAGGCTAACAATAGAATGAGTCGAGAGGCTCTTAGAAGCTTAAAAATAGGTGGTAAAAAACGCCATTGTCTCTGTAGTGTAACAAATGCTGGTTCCCGGTAGCCGCTTCGCTTGTTCCCGGTAAATGGAACAATGCGTATTGTTTGCAGTCAACTCGGTAGAGGTAGTGGAGTTGCACTTAATAAAACAATTTGAATGCCATCTCAAGAATTCGACTTAGTTCTGAAATTGCGTTATGAATTATTTATTATAGACCACAAGCCCATGGAAAAAATTAACCAGTGAAATGAACCAACGTGAATAACAGTTAGAAGGCTGTTACTGTATCATAAAACAATTTTGAGCGCTATGTTGTCATTTCTGAGGGGTAAGGGTTTTTTGTCGCTGGGAAATGCATTTACGCACCCCGACTAATGGGGTCGGGAGTGTGGGACTCCGTGAGGGTACAAACTCGCAATACCCACTAAAACCCAGGGGGCCGCCACCAACCATGAGTGGGGAGCAAGAGGCATTCCTCTCTGAAGTCCTTCGGTTGCAGCGCACAGATATTCTACAGAGGGAGGAGTTGTATGAATCTTCGTCGGGGCTGGAGTTTTGGCGTTTTAGCCGGTTTTGGCGGCATTCACCCTTTCCCTTTGCCGTGCCTCCTTAAGCGAAATGACAGTCTCGTAAAAGGAGACAACCGCTCTTCAAGCCTGCTCACTAATAAGTATTGTTCCTATAATACTTGCCAGTTAGAGGTCTGTGGCGATCAGCGACGTCATAATGAGTCGCTGAGGTCCCCAGGCGAGATATTCTGCCACAGTGTGGTGGGTTGTGTCTGACGAGGCACCACACTCGTAACATCTGGCCGACGGCTCATAGCCAACGGTTCGGTACAGGTATTTGCCGAAGCAACCATTACTGGTAAGCCAAGCCATTTGTCTAAATGAGGGCAGATCGCCCCTACTATGGCCCCGCCCGCTACTGGGGATCCGAGATCCTCCTTCCATATTTAGGTCAAGGCTCTGTTAGCTGACCTTCCTTATTTCGTCAGCGTCTGGTGATTCCCCTCTGGTTGTGCGGAACCGGTGAGTACACGAGTAAATATTTTTTTTTCTAATATTTTTATTTGTTACCATTTATAATTTACGGCTATAAGATACAAAGGTGATGTTTAATAACATTATATAAAAACAAATTACCGTACATAAATTTATGTATTCGGTAAGTTTTCATTTATATTTCCCTATCAAGTAGGTGTACGGAGAAACACGTTCTTAGTGACCGTCCACGTTGAAAAAGGTGTATGTCTGTATATCTAAAGGTTAATTGGACAACCTTAGACGTTAACCAAAGCTAATACAAATTTTCGCCCCAAAAATAAAAATAAAGACGTATTCAAACAAAAATAAACAATTAATAAAGATAATCAATTCAAACGAGCTTACTTTTTATTTGAACAACAGGTCCATGGGCAATAACTATTTAAATGGTGTTGTAATCAATCGTCTGACAATTTCAACGTATTACTAAAGGAATGTCTTAATCTATTGTTTATATGCAAATTAGTTAGTATTGTATTTCTGTTGCAATTATGGAGGCCTTTTAGTTGGAAGGGATACAATTTTTATCTGTTGTTCTATTCGATTAACAATACGGAATATAAATTATACGTGATTTTCTTAACTTCGCCTGTAGATGTCTATATAGCGGATTCTTTGATCTATATATTTGATCACTTGAAATCGTTGGAATAATATGATATTCTACATTAATAATTACTGATGTCAATATATAATATGTGGGAGAAATTAAATTTTCCCTGGTTCGTTTTTAGTCATCATCAAACCAATCATCATAACAATCATAGATTTGATTAATTGGAATGTAATTTTTATTATTTAAATGACATTAATTCACTTTTAAACTTTTTATTTTTCCAAATAATCCATTAAAGCTCGTATGATTTTTGAAAAAGCCTTCTATTTATACAGATTTCTTTATTCGGTGGCATCTCTAAAACGTCCTCTAAAAGGTTATCTTTAAATGAATTGATAGGTAATAGAATATTTCAAGAATTCGACGGTATATTTCTATTAAACAAGTACAAAAACATCAATCCCAATGTGGTTTAGGGCCTTAAAACACATTACATAGCAAAAAGCCTTTAAAACCTTTACGCGAGCAATCTAAATAATGGATTGATATTTGGGGAAAAATCTATCAACATCAAGTATTATTATGCACTAGTAATATTAAAGATAATTTGAACTAGAATGTTTTTAAAATTTTCAGAACGTGAACTAACAATATGAAGTAAAAAAAAGTAAATTGATTTAATAGATTGCCAGAATTAATAAAAACTGCAATTAAATGGCTTTTTTTGTAGTGTGATACGATTGTAAAAGCGGATTATACAGCTCTTGTACAGTACTAGTTCCCGGAATATTTAATAGCCGTTGCAGCAATAATCATTGGCTTGCATAGGGTTTCCAGTTATTATAGTTCGCAAGTGAATGTACGTGCGATGGAATTTATCATTACTTTGTACGAGTAATCTTATTGAAATTTAGCTAAGATTAATAAAGCAACACTCGTGAACATTAACACTAAAAAGTTTTCAAAACGTTGAAATATAATTCATAAAAATATTTAAAAAAAATATATAATTAATTTCAAAATACATAAAATATTACTCAAAATAAATAAAATATAAAGTATTTTTACCAGAATCCATGTCATGTTTTACAAAATTAAACTACTCTGTTTGAAAAAGGAAGGTTAATTACTCTGTGGTCGTATTTGGTCAATCACGTGAAAAAACATATGGACGTAACATTAAACTAATTTTGAGTGATATTATTGTTTATTTGCGTAATAATAAATCACTTTTTTATTTTATAAACCACTTAACCACCCAAAAAAGAGATAATATAGATATGCTAAGAGACACCACAATTAAAACTTTCGCAGAAGAATGTGATGCTGAAAATGGGAACATTGCTCAGTGATTGTTGGGGTTTTATCCAGCGGTTATATCTAGGTTTTCAGTGGTTATAAAGCGGTTATATCTGGATTTCAGCGGCGACCCATACAATAAAAAAAATTATGTACTCGTTACATTGCTGTGTAAATAAATAAACTTGAGTTACGATTAACATTAGTGGTTTTCAATCGGAAAGAAATATATAGAGAGAGGTTATCCTAAAAGGTTATGGCATACATAAAGACGCTAGAAACAATATTTTGCGTTTGTCCATCATGAAGCACTTCTTCAATCCATGTGTTAGTATATATAAAATAATTTAATTAAAATAATATTTTAAATAAAGGGTACGGTTCGTCATTTGATTAAATCGTATTCTTAGAAAACGATGGACTTGAAACATCACAAATGTTGATTCAGATTGGTGAATTTGTGAACATTGTAAATGATGCCAATTTGCGATGTAGTATTTGTAATATTTCATAAACGATTAGAATTACTTAAATTATATTTATTATTAATATATATTAATGGTAGTTTCTTAATAAATAAGATAATTAGGAAATATTTTTGCCGCCAAACGCTGCCATTGGTGGTTTATGCTAATGGCCTCATTAACGACAAATGTATAAATAGTCGAGAGGGCAGTTTTTAATCAACGTTAGCTACGAATTATTGTATTTTAAGTTGGTTGTGTCATAAAAAGGTCTGCGCTGCGATACAAAGCTAAGTGTATTTCTTTACATTAAAACTGATGTCTTTTAATATGTAATAATGATAATTGTGTGATATTTGTTTTTATATTTACTTAATATATAATGGATGTTGATGACGTATTTTACTGTAATTTATATTAAATATAACATGGATAAAAAAAGGAGTAAAAGACTATGGAGTTTTTTGCCGGATTCTTCTCCATCTAGTCTATAGGTTGTGAACCGGTGGTAGAGCCATTGAAAAAAAGCGTTTACTGGAAGTAAAGAATATTTTAGTTTGGATATCGACCTTTTATTATGAAAATCCTATTTATTTATTTTTTTAATAATTTTCATACAATAGTTAAAATTGATATTTATTATTAGTACTCTTTATCGTGTTATTTCTGACACACGCAATGAACAATTAAACCGTTTTAAAATGCTACCATTATTACGTATCGTACCAATCCCGTAGTATAATAACAAGCACATTTGTAATAGCTACATACAATGTAGCTATAACCTCATTAAAATTCCTTAGATTTACATGTTAATGAGATTAAAAGTAATATTGTTGCGTGACGGTGCCCACTCCGTTTACGGTAAGCTTATTGAACACAATTACATACAAGCTCGTGTTAGCGGCTCTATTTGCTGTTTGTAAAGATTGAGAAAGTATTAGTCTGTTGTATCTTTAAGGAACAATTAGATAATTTTGGATTGTTATTATTAATATAAAGTAGTAATAAGAGAAGCACTATCATTCATTGACTCATCGCAAACTATCTAAGACTATCCACAGAGAATAGTTTTCTTATTGTTCGGCAAGAATAGAACCGTAACTGTTTCGTAACCTAACTTATCTTTACTAATATTATAAACGCGAAAATAACACTGTCTGTCTATCGAACTTTCATGCTAAAATTACTGAACAGATTTAATATCCTGAAAAGGACATAGGCTACTTTTTAATGTGCAAAAAGGGCTGTAAGGGATGGATGTACCATCTTAGTTTATAAATATGCCCTACATCGTGTGAAATAACAATCCTTATCCCTAGTAATATTATACATTCTAAGAATGCGTTCCGGACATATTCCATCAAATAGGTTCGGATTTCTGATGGGACAAGTTTCTACACCTAATTGCCCTGAGTGTTGCAGAGCAGACGATCTGTATCATATTTTGATGGAATGTGTTCGAAAGGCGTCAAAGCGACATGAGATTATGTCCCGGTTTCCTACACTTCGGGAGTTTGGTGGCTGTAACAGCGCCTTGGCTCATCCTTTTGCGGAGGTGGCCAAGGCAATGTTACAGCTATATAAAAAAGGACTCCGACGTATGTAATATTATTATTAATATTGCTTAGTGGTATTTTAATGTGGCATTATATATGCTTTATAAATTGAGGACTGTACGAAGCGTCTTAGTTCATTTTGAACCAAGCTCCTTTTAAAATGAGATTTAAAAAAAATTCCAAAGTAATTCTGTCTGTCTACCGCGCTTTCAGATCAAAAGTGCTTTGGTATACAAAACAGACAATACGCTATTCTCAGTGAAACACTGTATACAACTCATTAAAATAACTATATTTATGTGTCATACTTGTAAAATTATTAGCCTAAATGATGAAAAAATGCTACCAAAAACACTATACTTAGCGAACGAACTCTACGAACGAACAGCTAGTTATTTTATATGGCGTAGACAATAAATATACGTTTTTCTGTCATTCACTACAGTACATCTCTAATTCATTTTGTACTTTGTACATCAGAAAAAACTATTGCTCTGTTAATATAAAGCGTGAGCTTTAGGAAATGGGGTCCCCTATCGGCTCTAAAGACCCTTCGCCCTAAAAATACACAAACTACCCTCAAATAACATTCACATTTCCCCTAAATTTGTGGAACACGACGAAGACAATATGATATCTTCTGTACGTATATAATTCCCTGCTTAAGTTTAGAAGAATAGTACACAAATTCTGGAGTATGCGGTTCATAACTTAATTTTTTTAAGACTTTGAGTCATTTCCTAACAAAACCTATCTGTATAATACTTTATGCTTAAATTTTTTATTAAATATGGTTTTTCTTAATGTTCTTGGCTTATTCTGACGTTTATTATTAAGAAAGTAAAGGTTTTAGTGATTTTTTTGTAGATTATGGCATTACAGTAGCAAAATTTTAAGTAATTTGCAACTTTTTTCTTAATATTTTGAATTACAGATTCCAAAAGTTTCAAATATAAATAAGATTTATATTTTGGAGGGTAATAGTTTATATATTGAGCCATATATTTTATATACACATAAAAAAAATCCCGTTTCGTCTGATATTGATATTATTCTTAGAGGCACTGAGGGTTATCGGAAGAAAATATTTGCCGTAACTTCCCGAATGCAGCCCACCCGAGTTGGATTCGGCGGTTGACCTCCTTCTCGAAATTGGATCTACCTAGCTGGACTACATGTCCCAGGTATGTGTACTCGTCAACAATTTCGAGAGCTGAGTTCTCAACTATGACTGGGTGAGGCGGTACATGGATATTAGACATAATTTTCGTTCTATCCATGTTCATTTTTAGGCCCACCTGTTGAGAAATTCTGCTAAGGTCATCGAGCATTCTATCTAGAGCTTCGAGAGTCTCTGCCATAATGACTACGTCATCGGCAAATGCGTGATGTACTCGCCGTTGATGTTGATGCCCAGTCTGTTCCACTCCTAAAGCTTAAAAAGTTCTTCCAGCGCCGCAGTGAAAAGCTTCGTGGAGATAACATCTCCCTGTCGTACTCCACGTTGCAGTTGGATAGACGCTGTGCTTTGGTTCTGTATACGGACTGATATGGTTAAAACAAGACATTAAACTTTTTGTTGGTGCATAAATAGGAAAGGAAAAAGATGACTTTCATATCGTCACACTTACAATCGAGACAGTAGATAACGAAGCATATAATGTAGATGACCCGAAGACCTTTTACGATCATTTGGCGCCACTTCTAAACGGGGAGATATATTTGCGTTATTGTTTAGACTACTGTCTTATCTGACGATACAATGTGATATCGAAGTGACGTGGAAACGACATCTCCATGATCATTTGACCTTTATCGTCAGTGGAATTACAAAAGCATGTATAAACAATTTTCTCGTAAACTTTGACATCGTTAAAATTACAGCACCGAGAGTTTTATCAAAATGATTTTAAAAATATATCTTGAAAATGTTTCAACAACCAAGTTAAATTTAAAGTAGTACAAAGATCCTTACGTATCTATCGTGAATTCTCAAAGAAGGCTATAAAGGAAAAGGTAAGTAGGAACCTATTAATATGCCACTGCTAAGAACGAGCCTCCCTACTCATATATCTTTACAGCATTTATTTCTATTGCTGACAGATTAACGCTTTACACTTCATCACATGCTGTAAAAGAGATTAAATGTATAGTCTACCAATCCACAGGGTCAACCTGATGGGCTTATGATGTAAAAGAGACATAAAAGGCCTCTTACCAAATTCACGCATTGCCATCTCAGTTTATGGGATGTCCTAGAAATGTTCAAGGGATATACAGGATATTTCGTTCCCCGAAAAGCCTAATGGTGAATTAAAAAAAATAATTAGGCATATAACCTTTTTCAAAGAGAATAGGTTCTGCCAGACTAGAATTTGAAGCCATAATTCACCAAGAATCCACGGGTCTATCCGTTGGACCAACGTCGCTTTATGAACGAAATAAAAATTATTTCATCTGATATATTCAATCTACATAATTTATAAAATATTCCATTAGCAATTTTCTTCGTGTTTCCTTCCTAGATTGCGTTGTTAGGCATGAATAAGCAATATGGATAGCAATTTCCTTAAAACAGTCGAGGATGCTCTGACAATCGGGTAAATATAAATTATTCTATTTAAGCCTCATTAATTATTATATTAGCGTTCGCCGTATTTCCTTACTAGATTATATTATTATGTATGAATAAACTATACGGATCGATGTATCCTCAAAACTTTTGAGGATGTCCAAAAATCAGGAAAATTGTACGTTTTGTTACTTTCTCCAGTAGCGGGCGGGGCCATAGTAGTCTGCCCTAATCTGGACAAATGCCTGGGCAGAGAGCGCGGATCGCTGATTGATACAGGTGTTTACCAGTCATTGTTGCATTGGCAAATACCTGTATCAAACTGTTGGCTGTGAGCCGTCGGCCAGATGTAACGAGTGTGGTGCCACACGGTGGCAGAATGTCCCGCCTGGGATCTCTGCGACGTCATAATGAGTCACTGAGATCCCCAGGCGGCACAGACCTCTCACTGGAAAGTATTATAGGAGCAATACTTACCAGTGAGCAGGCTGTCATCTCGCTTAAGGAGGCAAAAGAAGAGGGTGAATGCCGCCTAAACACTCCACCCCCGATGAAGGGGTATGTAGAATATCTGTGAGCCGACTGCAACTGAGCGGACAGAGAGGAATGCCTCAACGAATCTCTGGCTCTCCACTCATGGTTGATGGCGGTCGCGCTGGGTTATAGTGGGTATTGCGAGTACCCTCGCGAAGTACCACACTTCTGACCCCATTAGTAGGGGTGCGTCAAAAAAAAGCTACTTTAATATTAAATTTGTAATTTGCTCATTACTTCCTTCTCAGATTGCAATGCCATTTATCGATTATTATTTATTAATATAGGTCAGTATTTCCGCATTAATTGAGACGCAGAAAGACTATTGACGTGGAAATATTTTATTACATAATGAAACAACCATAAGTAATATTTAGTTTCGTTACGTGAGTGGTATTGAAGAAAAACCATTTGACGTTTATATTAATGTCAGTTTTTACGTTTAAATCTTCTAACTGTTCTATATGTACTACATTGTGAAAAGAGTCACTTTGTGAAGTCTGACAACGATCGCGATTATGTTTGAGGAATTCATAATTGAGTAATGTACGAGTTAGTCAGTGAGTTTAGTGGTCTAAATCCATCTTCGCATTGTTGCCGACCTAGTATACCCGGTTTGGATGGTTTTAATGCCTATAATGGGTATAATTAGAAACAATTTGGAATTATATACATATTGATTATATTTCTAACCCCAATTAGATCAAACTTTATCTAACTTAACTATTTCACAGATTTGATACCTTTATCAAATTATATTAAAACAAATGTTCACTTGTAACAATGAGGAATAAATAGGGCCCGTGGAAACCCCCTTGGCAAATAAATAAATGATTTCACACGTGCATAATATTTGTTTCACGTTACATTACTCAGTTTCAGTTCCAGTTATAATCATTTAAACTGATAAATATCGTAACACTTAATAAAATTAATATAAAAGGTTCCGTTAGTTTATCCTTGACCGACAACAGCGGTCAAATGTCGATTGCCTTGCGTAAACACAGATGGCCTGTTAAAAAAATTGATTATATAGATAAACAAAACCCTGGCTCAATATCAAAGACCTATCAGAAAAAAGATATATCTTGATTTGAACACTTCGTTTTATTGGTTACTAGTTAGGTTAGTATTACAAGAACTGTTTTATAAAAAACAGTTCTTAACAGTTATAAACAAGTAATGATAAGAATCACAGTCATATAGTACTAACTACTCTTTAGCTCACCTTTTATCTTATTTCTAAGCCTTTTTACCTCAAATAGCTTCCCTTTGATTGCTATAACGATAACCGATGGTCGTCTATTTGTATCATTACGTTTACGTAGTAAACTTTATTACTGTTATTACTTTCTATGTGTGTGATGTACAATAAAGCATTTCCTATTTATCCTATATCTATCTTACTGCTCAAATTCATTACATATAAATAAACCTGTTACGCGAAATTTCAATAAATGCCATGGTACACGTTATTTATAATTTTTTTTATAAAACCTGAATTAACATCAACTGTATTGCACTACCAGTAAAAAACGACATATTTTATATTTATACCTTAGGAGATGAATGAAAAATATGTTATTAACAAAAAAATCATCAAAGTTTGAATTGATGGTAAGAATTAGAAAAGGTTTTTGAGATATATCTCAAATATTGTAATGAATAATAAGTTTTATATTCATACAAAGACAGTGTGAATTCATTTTATAAAGAGTAGCTTTATAAAATTAAATGTCTGCTTGTCAAAATTTATTATCTTATAAGATAAAATACAAGTCGTAAATAAATATGTTTCAAGAATAGCTACAGCAAATTTTTCCAAAAAAATGTGTAAAGAAATTCAATATCAAAAGTCAACGCATTGGACAATTGCATATAAGAATTATATGTAAAATAAGGACTCTAAACTAGATTATTGGTCCCTGGAAACTAAACAATAATTCATACTTAGATTTGACATTAAACTGCACTATTTTCTAAACCAAATTTGATTTTATTATAATTAATTCTAACACATTACTTACATTAGAAATCAGTTTTCGGCATTAACAAATAAAAGGTGGACTTTTAGAACAATTGTGTGGCCAGGCCCGACTGGCAAGAGGCGATTGGGCAGACCGAAAGCACGGTGGAATGATGATTTGACAAGAACAGCTGGAAAGAGATGTAGAGAAAGGGCTACGGATAGAAAAAAATGGGAGGAAATGGCGGAGCCCTATACCCAACAAGGGATTCTCATGGAATAAAAAAACATTATATAAGATAAATAGAAGTATAGATAGATAAGTATAGATTGAGACCGCAGGCACACACAAAAATTCGCACGCATTTTATACAGATACACACACAGTCACGCACGCATAAATACACACACAAGATGTACAAATTATTACACTCATATACCTTTGCACATACATACGCACACAAGCATTAACACTTAGGACTTATTTATTATTATTATTACTTACATTACATTGTATATTTTCGAGATTTCTATATATCTGAAAGGTAAACTTTATTTTGTCTGTCTATTTTACCATAATACGTACATATATATAAATCACACATACTTACACTCTAGAGTTATTATAATTTATTTCATAACCCAATCAGGTTATTATTTTCTAACAATCTCTACAAATGTAATAAGCTTAACTGTAACCATTAAAGAGTGCCTTAGTGCACGTATGTAATGTATGTCTTTGAGCAAAACATTACCAATTTTATGACATAATCTTATTTCATAACCTACATTAACGAATAATCTATGAAAGAACTCAATAATTCGGGTAAAACTTACTCTATCACCTGACAGAGAGACTTCTCTTAAAGCACGTAAGGATTTAAGAGATTTTAGTTAATTAGTGATGTGATAACCTTGATTGACAAACGCATTTTAACGTATCCTATGACACATTGGGTTAAACAACCTTAGCATTCAAGCACACGCCCACACAGCAACAAGTATTATGTGGTCAATATACATATTCGTCACAAGCGGTAATCAAATTTGCGTGCATGTGACGTAGTCGGCAGATTCCGCCTCACACTAATCGCTTGTATTGTAAACATAAGAATTCTTGTAAAGAAACAACATACATTTCTAACCCAACTTGGGTACAAAAGTGAAAACTTTGCATACACTAGAAAAGTCTAAACTTTTTCTTATTGAACTTTGATTTATAATCTGTCTTCAAAACTTCATGAATATACAGTAGTCGCATCGTATCTCTCGAATATTTGTTTATAATTTGGCAATTAACAGCTTTTTAATAAATATATATGAAAGTTATGACTGAGTAATCTCTGCATTATTGAAAGATAGTTGATAGTAAAAGAGAATAAATTAGGTTATTTTTTTAGATAAAAGTTTTTATCGGCATCTAGTTAGAGAATAAGCACAGACATTGTAGAGTTTAACAGACAAGATCTAAAGCTCGGAATAATGGCGTTATGAATAAAGCACTCACCTGGCAGTTTGACCACCATTGAAGGTGCGTTCGGTTGATTGGGATCCAATGTAAACGCCTGAACTCGCAACAGAACTCAGAAACACACAGTTCACTTATAATTACCGATATTTCCTGAAAACCACTTTATAGCCGTTTCTCCGTAAACTCTTTACGAGCGGTTTCGTGGAAGCGTAATGTACCGGAGAAATTAATTTGCAGAAATCGACGTCGCCGGCGACCGTTCGTCCGCGTGCCGTAGCAGAAACCTCTTCCAAGAAAGTGCACATTCAATTTCACTGATGGCCGGTGTATTTATCACAGTAAAGATATCGCGGGAGGTGAAAGTTCGGCGTTGCGGACCGCCGTGGCGTAGCTCCTCTGTCATGTGCGATAGGCGACTGGTGCTCGTTACGGGGCGATATGTCGGCGTCGGTCGGTAAACACACGGGACTCTCGCACACCGCTCGCCTTCCACACGTAGCGCGGCGCGCCCGCACTTCCAAGAACCACCAACCTTGGCGCTTCCGAGAAACAACTCAAGGCATTGTCATTAATTTATATTAAATAAAATACATTGCGCGCAATCCGTGCAGCTGCTGTGCCATTGCTATAATCTCGTGCCTTTTGCACTGCACATATTATGGTGTACAACTATATGCGCAAACACGACCTTTATTTGCTATAATCCCATGTAGAGACTAACTATTTGCGGAGGAGATATAGCGCACAAATATAGACGCCAACACGGCCTCGTTTTGCTATAATTTAAAAGAAAGCAAAAGATCTTTATTCGTCATCGTACATATGAGAAATACAGTCTGAAAAATAAATGACAAACACAAATTTTCAACTGCAGCCTATACGTGTCCAAATAAATACATATACATTATAACATATAAGAATAAAAAAAAGAAAAAATATACATTAATTATTAAGTACATTATAATAATTTTATCAGCTGTTAGCAGCGACCCAACAGGAACGAATACTCTGCTAACGAATTTTCTGTTTATTTTTGTTTATTGCTAAGAAATGTTTTTAATTGGTTTTTAAAAGTACTTTTAGATTCTGAGTATTGAGTATAGATTAACTATTTGCACAGGAGATATTGTAGTGAATAACTATACGAGCAAATACGGCCTCATTTTGCTATAATCTCGTTTAGAGACTAGCCATTTGCATTGAAACATGGCCTCATTTTGTCATAATCGCATGTAGAGACTAGCCGTTTGCACTGGAAGACGCCCTCATTTTGCTATAATCTCCCGTTTGCTCTGGAACACGGCCTCATATTGTTATACTCTCATGAAGAAACTAGCCGTTTGCACTGCAACGCGGCTTCATTTTGCTATAATCTCATGTAGAGACTAGCCGTTTGCACTGGAACGTGGCCTCATTTTGCTGTAATCTCATGTAGAGACTAGCCGTTTGCAATGGCGCACGGCCTCATTTTGCTTTAATCTCATGTAGAGACTTGCCGTTTGCACTGGAGCACGGCCTCATTTTGCTATAATCTCATGTAGAGACTAGCCATTTGCACTGGAACACGGCCTCATTTTGCTACAATCTCATGTAGAGACTAGCCATTTGCACTGGAACACGGCCTCATTTTGCTACAATCTCATGTAGAGACTAGCCATTTGCACTGAAACACAGCCTCATTTTGATATAATCTCATGTAGAGACTAGCCATTTGCACAAAAACACGGCCTCATTTTGCTATAATCTCATGTAGGAACTAGCCTTTTGCACTGGAACACGGCCTCATTTTCCTATAATCTCATGTAGAGACTAGCCATTTGCACTGGAACACGGCCTCGTGTTACTATTCTTTTCATTGCTGATGGGATAGCGCTTGACTGTGACCTCACCTGGTGTACGTGATGATACAATCTAAGATGGAAGCGCGCTGATCTGATAAGAGATATACCTCTTATGGTTTCTACATGGCATCGTCTAGGAAGACAAATCACTCTGTTTGACGGTACTTCTTTGCTGGTAGGGTGGTAACTAGCCGCGACCGAAACCTCCCACCAGGCCAGATTCAGACAAATTAGAAAAGGCATTTTTCTCCTACCGCTATATCTCCTGTGCACCTAGTTAATCTCTACATCAAATTATAGCAAAGCGAGGCCTTGCCTTGCACATATAGTTGTACACCATAATATGTCCTGGGCAAATGGCTAGTTGCTACATGAGATTATAACAATTTGACGGCCTCGCTGACGCAATGGTGCGAGTACTCGCTTTGCTTGCAGAGGTCCCGGATTCGGACCTCGGCAGAAAATAACATTTCCAAAATTCGGAAATTGTATTTTCTGATTTGTCTAAGTCTGGAGGCTTCGGTCGTGGCGCGCTACGACACTTTCAGCAAAGATGTAAAGAGTAGAAACCATAATAGATATTTTATTTTTTAATAGGCAAGCGCTTTAAGACGGTATTGTCAGACGCGGTAATATGGTGAGATTACAGTGAAGTACTAATCATTTCTAAAGATGTCACTTAATAAATTTAAATCTTTTATTTAAGGAAAGCAAAATGAAAAATAATTCTATAACTTCAATAATTATTTTAACGAGAAATAGAAAGAGTGAATAAATTACTTAAATCGATAAAAAATATATATATATTGTAATGATGCTGAAACAAAAAAGTAACTTTGTTGTGGGCTCAAGTTTCTTGTAAATATTGGATTCATTCAAAACAGCAATATATAAATATGAACAAATAAAAACATAAGACCCAGAATTAATGCACCGTGAGACCAACATCATTTAATCGGTTCAGTTTAAGATCTAAAAGCTCTGAATTCCGTTTCAATATGCTATATCAAAATATTAAAAGGCTATATATAAAACGTTTAAGCCACCACAACCCGACTACAGTGAAGCTAAATGGAAATTAAAAAATCTCTAATAATCCAAACAAATACCGCTTTGAAATTACAACGTACATCTGTCATTTGAACGGTGTTTGTGAAATTCTATTGAAATTTCGATTTCATTAAATGTTACGCGCAAATTTTCACGCATGCCTTTGTTTCCACGCATTTCCAGATAAACAATATAGCCTTTACGGACTTTAATTAGAATCGTTATCGCGTTTTTTGAACGCAACATTCAAATAATAAATATATAGTCCGAAGAATCTTCGTTCCATTGACTTGAATTCAGTATACATCTTTCGGGAAGTAAAAAACGGCTTGCCTAATATTTTAACGGGATCGATGTGTGCCACGAGTGCCGGTGTCTCTGACACGGCCAGTCACATAATGGTGATGTGCCCGAAATGGGCTGAGCCGCTCGCTGCACTTGTCTGTTATTGGACCGGAAATTTCGCTGCTCTCCCTCATCAAAGCGATGGCCAGCAGCGAAATTTCGTGGAATGCGGTGGTCTCCTTTTGCGAAGAAGTGATGATGCAGAAGGAGACGGTGGAGCGGTTGAGAGAGGAAGACGTATCCGCTTCCGCCATACGCAGAAGAAGCATGGGCAGGAGACGTGCGGTACACGAACATCGATTCTCTCCCTAGGGAGTGATCTCTGGGCAACGGGTACAGGGCTCCTTGTCCGCATAGAGATGTCCCGGAGGTGACTGGTGGCGTGCTAAGTACTCCAGGAATGTCGCTTTTGCAGAGCATGGTCGGATGACATAAGCCGCAACCCATTGGTGTTGCGGGTATCCATGAGGGTTTTCTGACGTGAAAAAAAATATTAACACGTTGGAAAACTACGTGGGACTATATCTAATATAAAATATTTAGTAAAGCCTATTTTTATTGGGTGCAAGAATGTTTTAAAGTGCTTCAGACTTATGTTGTCCCATTCCAGTAGTTTATTTTTCGTGGCACATTTCGACAGCGCAGTCTTCATCTCGCATTATGTATAAATGACTTAAAAGGGAGCGCATTTCTACTGCATTTTGATGTTGATAAAAAACAACATACGCATGGTATTTTGGTACCTTTGATAATGGTTAGTTTCAAAGATTATCTGGCATTAATTGCCGCTATCAATCATAGGCAGCTACCGCCCAGTTCCGAACTGACGTGGTGTAATAAAGCCGCAAGTTCATTCACATCGACTATTTTGTGAATTGGATGTCTCGTGTCTATTTATACTAGCTAATACCCTTGACTTTGTCTGCGTAGAATGTTTACAGATTGCTGCTTTATCATCTTATTTATTTTTGGTCTTTTGTTAACAATCGGCGTGAATAAACTCGCCTGTAAATTTTATAAAATGCTAATGGATAAACCGTGTCCAAATTAAAGTATTATTTTATACTAGGTGTAAGACTATTTTCTTTACAGATTGTTCGCGTTAGGAATGCAGTGAGTAACCAACCTAGCCCTGGCTCCTTGAAGTTGAAGCTAACCAGTTGAAGATCTTCAATTGATCACTGTGAACATGACCTAATAATTTGAAAAGACTTGATTGGTAGCATGATGATTCGCTGCATTCTTAATGCGGACAAACTGTAGATTTTCACTTTTAAATGAAACAGATTTTGGTGCACATCCATTGTTCCTAACCTGCAAAGGATACTTATAGGAAGAAACAATTTTAGTGCAATATGATAAATATAGATAAACCGTAACTATGTTAATAGAGGTGAAAATATTCTAACTAAATACAAACAATATGCACTGCGAAGTCAATTATATATCTAACTAGCTGTGCTCGCGTATTTTTGGGTAGCATTTTCAAAAATTTCAGACTAATTTTTTTCACAAATGAGACACATACGTATAAATACTTTTATTGCCGACGAGGTCAGGAGGGTCAAGATCATTGCTGACAGAGCCTTGATCCAAGCATGGAAGGAGGACCTCGGGTCCCCAGCAGCCGGTGGGGCCATAATAGTGGCACTCCGCCCTCACTTAGAGCAATGGCTGGGCAGACGATAAGAACAGCTTTCATACCGTTTGGTGCAGGTGATAACCGGTCACGGCTGGAAAATATCTGCACCAAATCGTTGGCTGTGAGCCGTCGGTCACGAGTGTGGTGCTCCTGTGGGCACAACGTACCACACGGTGGCCGAATGTCCTTGAGGACCTCAGCGTCATCTTCTGACGTCGCAGATCGGTGCAGACCTCTCGCTAGCAAGTATTATAGGTGGAATGCTAATCAACGAGCGGGCCTGGAATGCTGTTGCCACCTTCTCCGAAACTATCATTTCGCTCAAGGAGGGACGGCAAAGAGAGAGAGCGAGAATGCAGCTGAAGCACAGTGCCCCGGACGGAGGGGAATGGGAAACAGGAGTTGGAGGTTTAACCAAACTCCTACCCCTTTAGCGCACTTTTGAGTCGGCTTCATTCGGAGGGGCCAAGGCTCTGTTAGCTAGAACCCTGACCTACCTTACTTCATCAGCGTCTTCTAATTCCCCTCTGGTTCTCGCGGCTACTCTGCACTGGTAAGTTGCCGTGAGAACTTCCGCCCTGAGCTAAGGATTAAGTATGCATTAAGTATTTCATATAGCTAATATTTTTATTTATTTCAATTGGCTTAAAAATTTAACTCTGAAAGATAATAGATATTAAGACGCATAAATATGAAATTTTATTATCGAAATATGAGAAATATCAGACAAATTTTGTCTAAGCTTATTAAAAGGCGAAATAAATAGATATATTATCGTATTCATAATATTATTGTGAATTCCTACAGAGTATAGTTGCTAATATATTGAACTCGAACTGCCATTTCATCGTAAGCTCAACCTTTCTAAGAACTTTCTAATAAGGAAAATGTTTGCTCTGTTAGATTTATGTAGCTTTATTCATTATATATTCAGCTTTCTTATAAATAAAAGCTATTAACTATTTTTGTCAATTTATAACAGCACTTTTTTAATCAGGAAGGGCTATTTATTGTGTAAGATGATAAAGACGTAATTTTACTTTTTCACACATTAAACACAATACTTTTGCTTGGCAGCACAGATTTGCTGATAATGTGGTAACTAGCTAAGACTAATGCCTTGCACCAGTCCCATGTAGAGACAAATTATAAAATATAAAAAAGGTTAAGTAGCAGCCCATTAACGTGCCTCTGCTGGGCTCAGATCTCCTCACTCATTCAAGAGAGGGTTTTTAAGAATACACCCACTATTCTGCTCCACTTGGGTTGGCAGGCATAGTAAACAAGTGTACTCTCTATTCCTTCACTCTCATAGTCATATGTGACGGGAATCCGACACGACCGGAGAGAGATCAGGTGTAGAACCGACGGCTTAACGTGCTATTCGGGGCACGGAGATAGAGCACACCGTCAACTTCCTAACTTCAGCAAATATTAAGAAACTGTTAATAGAAAACTCAATATCGATTTTGATTTGGACCCACTCGGCACTCGAAACCAGGACCTATTTTATTTATTTTACACTTTTTTACACAAATTTATATTATACATACAGAAAATACAAAAACTTAATCTAGGAGACTATATAAATTAGCATAAACGGCGGCCTTATCGCTAGGTTAGCGATTTCTTCCAGGCAACCGTAGATTATAAACGGGAATATTATTTATTAATTGAGAGTAGGCGATGAACTTATGTAAACTTACATACGAATATTACATATGAACACACTCGACTACTTAAAAGGTATACACAACATAATGATAGTATGATAAATATTAAAAGAATATACTAATAAATATTTAAATATAAAATACATGAAATATAAGTCGTCCATGTAGCTTTCAAGAAATGGTTTTTAACTGAATTTTTAAAAATGTTTAGTGATTTCGACTGTCGGATAAGTATCGGAAGCGAATTCCATAATCTGGTAGCCAAAACATGAAAGGATTGCTCATATTAAGATTTACATTTCGGAGTTTTTAAAATGATCTGCCGTGTGGTTCTGAGTTGGCCTTGCACTCCAACTAATTCAAATTAGTTTTTTAGATACGCAGGTGTTTTAGGATTAAATAGCACACAGTACAGAAGAGATAGTATGTGTAGATCCCGGCGACGGCGAATAGGAAGCCAATTGAGCATTTGACGAAATTTAAATACATGGTCATATTTACGCAATCCAAATATGAACCGAATAGCGAGATTTTGAAGTCGCTCAAGCTTATTGAGTTAGTCTTGTCCTCCTTGTCTTGTCCGTGTTAACCACTAGGTAAGGTAAGGTAAGTAGCAGCCTATTAATGCCCCACTGCAGAGCACAGGCCTCCTCACTCATATGAGAGAGGGTTTTTAGAGCATAGATCCATCACGCTGCTCCACTGTGGATTGGCTGGCATAGTACACAAGTGTACTCTCTATTCCTTCTCTCTCATAGTCAGATGTGACGGGAATCTGACACGATCAGGGAGAGATCAGGCGCAGGACCGACGGCTTAACGTGCTCTCCGAAGCAAGGGGAGGGGGGGGGGGGAGCATACCGTCAACTCCCCAACTTCGGGCAAATATTGAGAGAAACTTAATAGAAAATTCAATATCGATTTTGAGTTGGCCCGACCCGGGACTCAAACCCAGGACCTTTTGTCTATAGAAGACCATGCTAACCACTAGACCATTAAGGAATTAAAAAAATATAAATGCCCTAGAATCCCATCCAAGATCTCGAGACGACTTGCACTATTATGCCAGCGATATGTCTTTGTCTTAACATTATTAGTGACAATATATTCGACGGCTTAGTTTACTCAATGGTGCAAATATTCCTTTAGATATCAAGGATACAATTTTAAGGGCTAGTCGTATAACACATTTACATAAGCAAAGACGTATATGATACACATGACATCGCTATATACTCGTATTTATGACAGCTCAGTTGACTCAATGGTGGCAGTACTCGTTTTAATTAAACTCGTAATTCCGTGCTCGATACAGCTTTAAGGGCTAGTCTTGTAAGATATTTCCACAAGCAAAGATACAATGCAATACAAATATTGCACATAAGGTTACAAACAAAAATGTGCGCTCTTAACTGTTAAATATAAATGTTACTGCGTGAAGCCGGCCTTATCACTAAAAATGATCAATTCCAGGCAACCTATCGTTTGTTGGTGATAAAAGCAGTAGTAAATATACTTACACAGATAAAGATGCGTGTGATACATATATCATCTCTATGTAAAATTAATATTACCTTTTTTTTTTGCTGACAGATTAGCGCTTGAGGGTTATCACACCTGATGTTAAGTGGAGATACAATATAAGATGGAAGCCCGCTTAACTTGTAAGTGGCAATTTAGCTCTTATTTTACATAGCATCGTAATAGAACATAAAACTCATGTATGGTTGTGCGTCTTTGCTGGTAGGATGGTAACCAAATCTCCCATCAATCCAAACTCAGACACATTAGAAAATACATCCTAAATTCTTTGTACCAGGGATCGAATCCGGGACCTCTACTAAAAAAGCGAGTACGCCCACTATTGGGTCAGCAAAAACGTCAAATTATTTTTTTTTCTGTACTATAAATTAAAAAAAAATATTGGTAAACTATATTTTTATCTATAATATAAAAATTAATCGCAAAATGTGTTGGTAAGCGCATAATGTAACATCGCGGTAACAACGGGTCAATTTTGAGAATTCTTTTTTTTTTTATTGTTCGTTGTAGTCCAAGAATGGTCATTACAGCGAGTAAACTTCGATTAATTGCGCTAAAACAGCCCTTTTCTGTTTCCCATACAAACGTTTTCTAACTAAAATGTAGAGTAAATTTGACTTCTATTGCTATTCAATAAAGTTCGTAACAAATTGCAAGTACTCACTGTTGTCTAAGCAATGTAGGTGTGCCTAACGTCAAAGAGTCAATTTGCACTTTATTACCGCTGCACAAAGTTCAAAATCAATTGAATAGACACAACCAGTCCCAATTGAAGAGTCAAAAAATGTAAGAGCTACAGATATTAAGTACTGCTGAAATTTCATTTCGAAAATAATTCATAAAACTGAAATCTGCCATATTCCAAATCTTTATGGCAGAACGAAGTCTGTCGGGTCTGCTAGTATTATATGAAGAAACATATGGCATATCTTTACTAAATATGAGGGAGAGCAGGCGAGTAAAATTGCGGCTCCTGTCATGTCCCAGTACATGTCCCAGGTATGTCTACTCGTCAACAATTTCGAGAGCTGAGATCTCAACGATGACTGGGTATGGCGGTACATGGATATTAGATATAATTTTGGTCTTATCCATGTTCATTTTCAGGTCCACCTGTTGAGAAACTCTGCTGAGGTCATCGAGCATTGCTCTGGAATGGAGGCGCTGGAAGACCTATGAAAGAATTGCAAAAAATGCCTTTATTATTATTTATTAAATATTTTAGGGACGGAGACAAAGTTAATTAGGTCAGATAGTAACGCTATAAAAATGTTATACAGTTTACACTTTATTTGAAATACAATAAACTTGTTATACGTAAGTTGTATTGTGAAAAAGAAAGATAATATAGATATTATTATATACCAATACAATTATTACACAATGGAAGGTTTCTGGGAGACGCTAACAATGGATCTCTCCAGGAGGACAACAATCAATAAGAAGAGATAATCGAGATTCCACGAACAGCGATGCGTGTGACATGCGCCATACTTCCTAGAATAATGTATTTCTTCATACACATAGTAGGTACATACGTAAACATAAGTCGAAACACAATAAAATCGCAATTGTTTTATGCGATGGCGTGTATTTTATTCGTTTATTACATGCCAGCTGGTATCTGTGACTTCGTCTACGTAGTATTGATACTCATGACTCCGAAGGACCGACTTATGTAGACCTACATCTGTATACAAGGTGCTAAGAGACCGCTTCCGAAAACAAAGACACGAAAGTACTAATGACAACTTTGGTGATGGGACGGAAAAACATTGATACTTTTTCAAAAAATCGTATTTTCAAAACGTTTCATTAGCATTATTTATGCTCCATCATATAAGTACAGCTAAATGAAATACAAGATCAAAAATCAGACGACGACGACGAGGACGACGAAGGATTTCACTCCCTTTATGTAAAATGTGCGTATTAAGTCCTTCCCTGACGTCTATCTCTAAACGATATTTCATAAAAGTTTAGGAAACTGTTTGAATGAAAAGGCTTTATAAGTGATAAAAAAATATGTATCTGTAGATCCCATTTATCTATGTTTTACTGTATATATGTTGTTAAGACAAAAAACGACATGAAATTTAATTAAAGTCCTATTCCATGTACCTATATAGGTAGGTCTCTATTAAAAAGATTCGAAAATGCTCCTAGTTTTCTTATTTTCACCAATGTACTAATAAGTTGAACTATTACAACCATATACTTGCGAAATACTTAGTTTCCTATGCCAACCTTTATTTCACTACCCTCGGAATTTTACGCAATAAATTGTACTCTATATCAGTCACCTAGGCCTTATCTATTGCCAACGAGGTACCGAGGAACAGAGCTCTGGCCCCATAATGGAAGGAGAGCCTCGAGTCCCCAGCAGTAGGCGTGGCCATTATGGCGGCGATCCGACCTCATCTAGAACAATGGCTTTACAGAGAGCACGGGTCGCTCTCCTACAGATTGTTGCAGGTTCTGACCGGGCATGAATGCTTCGGAAAGTTCCTGCATCGAATTGGCCGGGAAGAGTAACCTGCTTGCCAACAGTGTGGTGCGGCTATCGACTAAACGCATCACACTGTGGCAGATTGTGCAACCTCAACGTCACCTCCTGGTTGCGCTGATCGGCGTTTATCTCTCACTGGGCAGCATAATAGGTGCAATGCTCTACAATGAGATGATGTGGGCTGGATTATCCTACTTTTGCGAGACCGTAGTCTCGCCTAAGGAAGCGAGAGAGGGAGAAATCTGCGGATGCTCCCCCTCACCGCCGAGGGAGGCAAGGTACTAGCTGTCGCGTGTTTGCGCGCCTCTTGCAGCCTTCTTGAATCCCAAGTTGGATTCATCTGAGATACCAGGGAAGAATACGAAAGTTGTACACCTGGTGCCGCACTTATGGAAGAAGAGGTTTCTGCTGGGTTTTAGTATGTATGTGTATGGGTATTGAGAGGCACTCCTCCCTCACCGAGGCCCACACTCCTCACCCATGAGCTGGGGTTTGTGCATAAAAGCACTTCTCAGCGGGAAAAAGGTCTTGTCTATCTCTTAATTATGTTTATAAAACTATGGGGTATGAAAAGCCTTCACATGTGGCTAAAAAGGTATCATTATCCCGTGATCCAACTCAGTCAGTTTTCGGTATCACGCTTTGAAATGCAAAAAATGACATCAAAATTTATTGTCTTTCACGTTTAACACTTTTATAGTTAACAGTACGGACGGACAGATGGCGTACACATGTGTACAACGCCATATTTCGACAATAATGGCTCCAATAATAAAGTAGAGAGCTGCTGGGCCGTTGCCTAACGCTCGTTAAAATTTGGCGCCACGTTGCATAACTGCCGCCGGCTCCTTTCACTTACGAAAAAAATAAACAATGTCTTTAGTAGTATTACTCTAACAAGCACTAAGGGTGGCCGCAGACTAACAACGATTTGGACGTGAATACGTCTTAAAAATCGCATTCATAGGGAAGCAATTAAAAAAAACAAGGGGTACAATATAGTGTTGTAATTCCACATCTATCACCTCCCTACGAAATTCAATAACATCACTGAGTAGCTAAAGGATTAAGCTAAGTAAGAACTGTAACTTATACAGAAACTATTACCAGTTACGAGACGTATTTACGTAAACAAACGGCTGTGTCCATAATACAGCCATTCCTCATTTTTTATGAACAAATTAGCAACAAAATATAATTTTATCAGATAGTAAGAGCCCTAAACAGTTTTATTGCCTCAACACAGATTCATAATGGGAGAAAACAAGTTCTCTATTGTTCAACGTAACCAGATTGAGGAGTATATCTACCAAGAGTACTCGGACTTTTCAGTAGTGCAACAACCTGACAATAACGTTGCATTTAGAAAAGAAAGAAAAAGAACTTTATTCTGCATTGTATGTATGAGGAAAACAATCTAAAAATAAATGACTAACACAAAAATTAAAAGAAATCAATAAGGTAATAATAAAAAATAACTTTAAGAATAGGTACAACGCAGAAAAGGTTGCAGCTTATAAATTTACATTACATTACATTACTCTAAGCCGTAAGTTTTTGGAAGAAATTTATAGAAATAGTACAACATCTTCGGTAGCCTAGGAACTGTCACTTTAATCTGTTGGTTGTGCCTTAAAATCAATTACTACCACTCCAACTTAATTACATTCAGGCGACAAAACTATATTCTTGAAAAACATTTAGTTTTGACTTGAAATCGACTAGTGCCGAGAACATGTTAATGTATTGGATATTTTAAAGAGTGCTTTAAATGGTTCACGAGTAAGCAAACAGGTGTTGCAATGGTATTTTGCTAGTAATCAAATATTTTAACGGGTCCCAATAGGAGAAGTCAAAGTATTCTTTAATTTGTCCTGCTTGGGACTAGCTACCATCAATCAAAAATACTATACCATGGATGGTACGATGCTGTGTAGAAACCAATAAGAGTTAAATTACCCCTTTCCAGGTTCATTACTTATTATTAGGTGAGATTACAATAAAGCGCTAACCTATCAGCAATAAAAAAACAAATCAAAACTTCTTGTCTTGGATTTGTAAGAAGACTTATTCATCCTTTCTTTTATAATCACTGCCTATTGTAATGAAACTAATATCAGAAATTACAGGGTATTCACATTAATAGATTACAATTTTAAATTGGCATACAAATACATATAACAATAAATTAATAACAACGCATTTTTTAAAATTAATGTCTACATATATTAGTAATTATGTTTATGTTTAATTATAATATTTACAGCGCATACGGTTTTATTACTGTAATTTGTTGATGTTCTAAAAATAATAAAAATATACAAATACATATAAGTAACAAGATCTTGTAAATAAGCTACAGTGTGGTGTAGTGATTTAAAAACTGTAACTGTATTAAAAATTAGGGTCTATTTCTTTTCACTATAATCTCATCTGATGGTAATTGATGACACAGTCTAAGACAGCAGCGCGCAAAACACATTAAATTAATAAATAAAACATTACACAGAATACCATGTATTTGACACAAGCACCCACTCTTTGGTTTGTTGTTGTCTGTGATCAAACTATTTATTGTGTGATGATATAGTTTGTTTTACAGAGAAGAGAAGGAGGTCAACTGCCGAATCCAACTCGGTTGGGCAGCGTTCAGGAAGCTACGCCAGATATTTTCGTCGGATATCCCTCAGTGTCTGAAGACCAAAGTCTTCGAACAGTGCGTGTTGCCAGATGAACTACGGTTCTCAAACGTGTTCGCTGACTATGGGCCTCATGCGGAAGCACAGAGTCACTCAGCGTGCGATGGAGAGGGCTATGCTCGGAGTTTCTCTACGTGATCGAATCAGAAATGGAGAGATCCGTAGTAGAACCAGAGTCCACGACATAGTCCTACGGATCGCGAATCTGAAGTGGCAATGGATGGGGCACATAGTCCGAAGGACCGATGGACGTTTGGGGGCTGAAGGTGATGGAGTGGCGACCTCGCACCGGACGGCGCAGTGTAGGGAGACCCCCCATAAGGTGGACCGACGACATAAAGAGGGTCGCCGGTAACCGCTGAAGCCGCTGAAGTCATTACGTGAGACCTATGTTCATCAGTGGACGTCCATCGGTTGAAGCGACAACGACGACGATGTTACCTTAAAAATCGTCTCTTTTAAGATTATGTCAGATTTTTTTTTACCTTTTTTGTCACAGGGAAATACCATTGCAACAAAAATCATCATTTTAATGGTTAGTTTAGTTATCCTTTTTCTCACTGGGAAACGACACCGCAGTAAAATAAGACAGAGAATTATTTATTTCATCGAATGATTTTTTGTTTCAATAAATAAATTAAAAACCTTATTCTTTATTTTAAACATTTGTTTCTTTGTTATTTTAATTTTATAGAATTTGATACAAATTACCAGTAGCCTTTGTGAAATCTGTGGTTATGAAATAGGGATGTTCATGTAAAACGTATAGTTTTTTTTTTCGATATAATATATCGTAGTATTGTATCGATACTTTGCGATTTATCGAACAATATATCGATATTTTTAAAATTAAGTAATACTTGTATTTAACTAGTCTATAATATTAAATAGGGATTTGGCAATTTAAGAGTAAAAACACTTAGGAGAGAAGAAACAAATCAACTACTACAACCTAAAAGCCATGTTTAGCATCTGCATGTTTAGAATAGGAGCAATTTTCTTTTCTGACATACCAATGTGAAAGAATTATAAATCCCAGTGTTTTTTGTCTAAACCTTGCAAAAACAAAATTTCATTTACCGTGTTAGCTTTCAATCTGCTTTTCTACTGTGTAAGAACCTGTGCGGCTTTTGAGAATAGTCGTTCAGATGGAACTGAGCTAGCCACCATAGTTAAATATTTAAATACCACATTGCGGATTTAAAAAAAAAAAACAAATAGACATAAGGGGAAAAAATGAATGTGACTCGATATTTGGTATATCTGATGAAATATATAGATTTTACATTCGATACTAGATGATTCGATAATATCGGATTGGAGCGCTATATCGCGTACATGAATCGATATTGTTTCAAATATCGATTTTTATCGCCCAATAGAAGGATACTCTTTGACAGTAGAACCTTAATAATGTTCAAAGTAATAATTGGAACTTATTACAGTCGAATTTCGACCATTAATAAATAGATTACATATTCAGTAAAAAAACTCAGATAATTAATTCATGTTACGTAGCTTAGCGAAGAATGCCGGGTTTATAAAAGTATAATTTGTGAATTAATTACTTATATATCACTATGACTATTAAAATAATAGGACAAAAACCATTTTGTTGGTATGATATATTATTTTATCAGCATCTGGTAATAAATCAACAAAAAATAATTAATTTTTTCATTGTACCTTATGCTAGAAGACCCGTTGGCGACAATTGATCAAGGTTTCGAACGGAACTGTTATTTTTTATAGTTAATTTTTTATTGAAATGATCAACAATACTGTTAGTAATTAATTGATTATTTTTTTTAATAAATGGGAAAGTCAAGGCCATTGTGTTAGCATAAAAGCTTTTAACAATTTAAATACGGTAAGAGAATACTTTGTTACTATGCAATGGTATATATAAGTAGTCTGAAATTGTATAATTTTATACTCATTTGTATATATTGACCCTTTTAAATAATAAAATTGAATGTAATGAAATTTCATTTGTGATGAAGGAAGTAAAAGATATTGTTATTAATGACAATTTTCTCTTTGACGAAATTCCAAGAGTAAGTTTATATTTAAGCGATGAAAAATTAAAGAAAGGGAACGATGAGCAAATAGAAATTGACAAAAGATGTGTAGAAATCTTTCATCATTTTAGAGTAGAACATGATAATTTGAAAAGTTATTTTCTCTAAGAAATGATTATTGGAGCAGTGGAACATTATCTGGTGTCTTAACAGTCAAATTTAATTTCGAGGAGGTGGCTTAGATTTCCGAAATCGGAGGTAACTTGGTCATGGACAGAATTCGTACTTTGGGTCTGGAAGTTTCCGCTACCAAGACGGATAGTCTGCTCTTCCACGGACCTCGTAGGGCTCCTCCACGTAAGGCGGCTTTGTCTTTGGGCAATGGCGTTTTCGGGCGCATATTGCACAGCTAACCCCTCGGCTTGTGAACTAACTGGCTTGGTTACTGCCCAGCGTGGGAGGACCGGGATCGCCCTGCAGGAAACTTTATGCCGGAGTCATGAAGAGTATAGCACTAAACGGTGCACCGTTCAAAATAAATCCTTTTTGCGGAGAGCGCAAAGGATATTAGCGGTCAAGGGAATACGAGCGTACCGTACCGTTTTTTGGACAGCGGTGACACTCTTGGCGTGTGCTCCCCGTGGGAATTGCAGGTGGAAATACTGTCGGCAACTTACCAGTGCAGGGTCGCCGTAAGGTCTGGAGGTGACCGTCTTGAAATTGACGAGGCCCAAAGAGTCAAGGCTCTTGCCGACAGGGTCTTGATTCAAGTTTGGAAGGATGATCTCGAGTCTCCAAGTGCGGGTGTGGTCACGGTGAATGTGATTCGTCCTCGCCTCCAACAATGCCTAGCTAGGCTGCACGGATCGCCCTCCTTTAGACTGGTGCAAGTACTGACCGGAAACGGATGTTTCGGAAAATATTTGCATCAGATAGCACGACGTGAAGAATTTCCTACCTGTCATCAGTGTAGTGCGTCGATACGGTGGCCCACACTGTGGCGGAATGTCCGGCTTGGGGACCACAGCGACATCCTCTGGTGTCCTTCATCGGAGCGGATCTTTCACTGCCAAAAATAGTGGGCGCCATGCTCGACAATGAGATAGGATGGAATGCAGTTGCTTCTTTCTACGAAGCCGTAATTTATTGAAGGAGGCAATGGAGCGAGAACGGGAAGCTGCAGCAGATGCAGCTCCACTTTGGTGGAGGCTGGGCGGCAAGAGGCGTCTTTACGAACACCTCTTGTCTCCTCCTTGAACATTTTCAGTCAGTTTCATCCGGGTGTGCCAGGATGAATGCGCAAGGGTGCCTTTGACACTCCCAATTCAGGGTGAGGAGGGTGTCGCTAGGTTTTAGTGGGCATCCTGGCTTTCCCACACAACCTGCCTCCGAAGAAAAATATGTTTAAAAAAAAAGTTTTTATGGTTGTTTCTCCTATGAAATACCTGAAAAGTGTACTTACTCTTTTGATCAAAATATAATTGGTCACCTTATAAGAAAGGCGCATAGAAATAGGACTAATCCTGGATCGTCTATTCAATATATAAAAATATATCATAATTGATCAAATCTTTTAAAAAGGCTTATTAAATATTTGTTTATATTATTGCAAACTAAATTCTGCTATAATATGGAATATAAAATTATATAAATACGACCACGCATTTAAAAAAAATGGTTATATGTAATTTCCTGTATTTCACATCAATACAAATGGAACTTTTTATGGTTTAGTGATACAAATATGCAGCTTAGTTACTGAAAGAAAATACTACTGACACTTTGTTTTTTTTAAATGGCAATCACATGTGATACAACCACACCTGATGGTTAGTTATAACATACGAGTATCCTAAGGTGGAGAGCATTTAAGGTAAATAAAGTAAGTAGCAGCCCATTAATAACCTTCAGCTGGGCACAGGCCTCCTCACTCACAGGAGAGACAGTTTTGCACTCTCTATCCAGTGGTATAACTGAATTTCGGATGGAACTGATAGATATGAAGCTATAACATTAGTTTTTTTGTGTTGCCTCCCTATGGATGCATTCATGTTAACAATTGTGTTTCGGTAGATAGGGTAGGAAAGGTAATTGTCCCCTTAGCGCGAATTCATCTTAGACTGTACTGTCATGACTGTCATTATTTTCCATCAAGTAAGGTGACAGTCAATCACTAATGTTAAAGGAATAGTTGTAAGAATTTCAATTCTAACAACGTAAAATACCAGAAGCGGAACAAAAACAATGAACAAGAAACTCTCAATAACAATTCGGAGTTTCCACCGATTTCGAAGCTCGTTGGAAGTCTTAAAATAAACTGGATTCTTCAGCGAAAAGTTTCACTTGTTTACATGTTCCAAAACCGACTCAATTAATTAAACTCTTGAATTCTCGTGCTCCATTCTGGCTGTGTTTCAATAAAAAAACGGTACCTAACTTTTATTGTTAAGTAGTTTTACGTGCGTCATTTTTGGGTATGGAATTTTTAGAAAAGTGAAACGTTGATACATTTTTATATAAAAATTCTTTATGGGCGCTATGAATTTTATTTTGTTTTTATTGAATGACAGTGAGCCATCACGCTCGATTGGTTATATTACATTCGTTTAAAGTCTGCTCACGTCTACTAAGGCCACAACAGTTGTACATTAATTCAATATTTATGTCGTCATCGTCATCGTTGCTTCAACCGATGGACGTAGGTCTCACAAAATGATGCCAATGCTCAAGGCCCGATCTTGCGCTGCCTGGATCAAGCGGCTACCGGCGACCCTCTTTATGTCGGTCCGCCTTATGGGGTGTCTCCCTACAATGCGTCGCCTGGTGCGGGGTCGCCATTCGAACACCTTCGGGCCCCAACGTCCATCGGTTCGTCGGACTATGTGCCCCACCCATTGCCACTTCAGGTTCGCGATTCGTAGATAAGCACTGGCAACACGCACTCTTCAAAGACTAGTCTTCAGGCACTGAGAGATATTGGACGAAAACGTCTTCCAGAATTTCCCGAACGCTGCCCAACCGAGTCGGTTTCGGCGGTTGACCTCTTTCTCGAAATTGGACCTACCTAACTGGACTATGTATCCCAGGTATGTGTTCTCGTCAACAATTTCGAGTGCAGAGTTCTCAACGATGACTGGGTGGAGCGGAATATGGATATTGGACGTATAATGTTCGTCTTATCCGTGTTCATTTCTAGGCCCACCTGTCGAGAAGCTCTGCTGAGGTCATCGAGCATTGCATTGAGATCTTCCAGAATCTCTGCCATAATGACCACGTCGTCGGAAAACCGTAGATGAGTGATGTACTCGCCATTGATGTTGATGCCCAGTCCGTTCCACTACATAACCTTGAAGTAAAGAGCTTCGGGGAGAAAACATCTCTCTACCGCACTCCACGCTGCAGTTGGATAGACTCTGCGCTTTGGTCCTGTATACGGACTGACATGGTGGTGTTTTCCTACAAGCACTTCAACACGTGGATGTACCGGTGGTCAATTCGGCATCTCTGCAAAGATTTCAACACGGCCCATGTTTTCACCGAATCGAAGGCTTTCTCATACTCCACGAATGCCAAACAAAGTGGCCGATTATACTCCTCGGTCTTCTGTATAATCAGCTGCAGCGTAAAGAAGTAAAAAGTGGTCTATGGTACTAAAACCTTTTCGGAATCCGGCTTCTTTGGGGCTGGAAATCGTCAAACTTGCGAGGGAGACGATTCGCAACGACCCTCGAGTTTATAGACTTGACTCAGCAGCGCAATAGGTCTAAATATTTATATATATAGTTCATATTTCAATAAGTCTTATATTGTTCTGTTTTGTTATAGTGTGAAGAAAGTTCATATGATAGAAAGGAATTAAAAAAGTTTCGTATAACACCATATATTTGAATTTAATTTAACCACCATCGTAAGTTAGCTAATATTGGTTTTAAGGCAAGGGCTGGATTGATGACTCACTGAATTTTTAACTCAAACAAACTGTAGTGTGTTTGACAACATAAACTTTTTTAACGTAACCTTATGGCTGTAGACATAATTGTCAGCGTTTGACAAATACGCATATACACTCTTTTTCGTTTATCGTTTTGTGTTTTTTAATAAATTAACAATTAATTAGTCTAAGATCGACGCGGTATATAAAAATTCTCATTCAAATAGACGCTAGACGTAGTTTTCCCGATTAGCGCTAGAAATATAATAAAACAACGCTTTCGTGTAAATTTATTATACATTTTTTGCTCATAGGAAATGTTTGTGACTAGTTATATTTTGTTACCTCAATGTGTTCTGTTGCAATAGTAAAATGCGGGTATTTTTAATATCCACAGAGTGCGGGTCTTCATGTGGGCTGAGCGTGTGATTATTTTATAACGATTTCCTTGTTGTACTTTTAACCAACCACATTTATTTTTGTAGTTATTTCTATGTTTATATTACACTAATATATTAATACATATTAGTGTAATATAAATACAACAACTGCCTCATTGGTCTAGTGGTTAGTATGTTCGACTAAAGACATATGAGGTCCAGGGTTCGAGTCCCGGGTCGGGCCAATTCAAAAATGGATATTGAGTTTTCTATTAAGATTTTCTCAATATTTGCCCGAAGTTGGGATGTTGGCGGTGTGTTCCACCCCCGAGCCTCGGAGAGCACGTTAAGCCGTCGGTCCTGCGCCTGATCTTTTTCCGGCTGTGTCTGATTACCGTCACATCGGACTATGAGAGTGAAGGAATGGAGAGTGCACTTGTGTACTATGCCTGCCAATCCGCAGTGGAGCAGCGTGGTGGGTCTATGCTCTAAAAACCCTCTCTCATATGAGTGAGGAGGCCTGTGCCCAGCAGTGGGACGTTAATGGGCTGCTACTTACTATATTAATACAGAAAATTTTATGGTCCCCATTGTGGGTTGAGGGTATACGCAGTTGATGCACGATCACGTACGAGTAGACATTTTTTACATTATCGATAAAAATGAGATTTAGTAAAGATATACTTTCGTAAAAATTTCAAATAGAAATACTCAAATGGCCCTCTATTTTATTATTGGAAACGTTGCCACGAAATAAAATGTTGTAAAATGTAAAGACAAAGTCCCATTTCTGTTAATTTTGTAAACTTTCATAATTTCTAATAAAATAAATAAAAATTTTAACAAAAAAGAACCGCCTTCAAAACAGACTTACAAATATATTAATATGCTCTAAAAAGTAAGAAATAATTGCGTATTCTTTTATAGTGTTCTTCGTATTCTTATATTCGGAGTCGGTGTCAGCCAAGGGAGGTGTTCCCGCGTGTCCACTTGGCAGCTCCCGCGTCTCTCCCACCTATAGCTATATATGTAGGTACCTCGGCTGACACCGACTCCAAATATAAGAATACGAAGAACACTATAAAAGAATACGCAATTATTTCTTACTTTTTAGAGCATATTAATATATTTGTAAGTTTGTTTTGAAGGCGGTTCTTTTTTTGTTAAAATTTTTATTTATTTTTTGATTTTTAGTGAATCTGAAGTAAACTAACAAATTTGTCTCAATATGTGTACACCTAAAAACGTGTTGCAATGCAGCAACAAACGTAAGCTCATTGCTATTTGATTACAGACACTTATATTTTCTGCCATAAACCGCACCCTTACTGTAAGCCGTTGAGGAGATCCATTGATCTTCATATTTAACTACGACTAGCACTTGACCATACCGAAGTTACGGTAGGCAACTCAAATATCTGGATAGCCTATAGAAGATTCTGTCGAGTATCGTTCATTTGCTCCTAAGAATTGAAGAGTTCCGTCACTTTGTCATGGATTCCATCATCAGAACCTAACCAAACTATCACAAAACAACCCTTGAAGTATATCCTTTCCAATAAAAAAAGAATCATCGAAATCGGTTGGCGTGATCTTGAGTTATTCGTCCATTTGTCGCGCACATGCTTAATGCAAATTTAACACTTATCCGGTTTTCTCATGGATGCCATCATCAGAACTGGATTTAAAAAAAATGGGACCCTATGACGAGCACCACCTTTCATTAAAAAAAAAATCATCAATATCGGTCCACCCAGTCGGGAGATATGAGGTAACAAACATAAGAGAAAAAAATACAGACGAATTGATAACCTCCTCCTTTTTTTGAAGTCGATTAAAACTAATATAACATCATTTAAAAGTAGATTACAAACGATTTTGATGACGGTGAAGCTGCGATTAAAATATTATTGGTCCTATTTATAGATGTTGCGATTCGTAATTTAGTTTCACTTTTTTTTTCATTTTCGTCATTTAAGCAAAATCAAAATCGGTATATTCTTTATTCAAGTAGCTTCAAAAAGCGTTTTTGATTTTTTGGTAACGAATTTACCACCGGTTCGGAATGTTGATTCTACTGAGAAGAAACGGACAAGAAACTCAGTAGTGATTCCTTTCAATATATTTGTAGATTACAATGTGTTTAGCTTCCATGTTCATTCTTAAGACATAATCCTATGAAAATAAGCGAAATACAACATTTTGGCAGTTTCAACATCATTGTCTTACTTATATAGCTAATAGCAACCGTGGCAGAACTAAATTCACTTGCTAGAGTCTTGATATGAATACCCCACTGAAGCTCAGAGTCTGAAAAGACGTCTTAACTTTCTTTAGTGTACTATAGTATATTTGAATAATTGGCAATGTGAATTCAACGCACTTAGTCCTAACCGAGTTTAATATTAGATTATTAACCGAAAACCAACGTTAGACATGCATCACGGTGCTAATTACATCGTTATCATTTTCAGTATTACTATTTACACTGAACTGTTACGAAGTATCGTCAGCAATTAACACCATATCATAGTAAATAACATTAATAATATTTGTCTTTCACGTGGTATATATCATTTTTATATACTAAGAACTAAAAAGGGCCATGTATTGATCCTTGTGGGACACCTATACAGGGGTTCCTAAGGATACAACATCATTTACGAATACCATCAATACATATATGTAAATGATTATAAAGTATAACTTAATATTTTCCTATTCATTTTATTTTAATAAGTTCTGAACTAAATAGCTAAATTCCCACTTACACATCTTAGACTGTATCTTCATGTACTACCAGTTATTCAAGTACAGTTTCTCGTGTTATATTTTCCTCATAAACCTACATACTCAACAATTTCAAGGATGATATCATATCATAAATATCTCTTTATATTTCAATTTAATAACTGTTATACGATTTATTAACGCACTTAATATTGCTGACGACTTTCTGACGTGTAATTTAGACGTTCGCTTCGCCGAATTGCGTACAGTTATAATAAATTATCTTGGCCCAGTCTCGCATCTAGCGCGGGGTAATGGATTAGACATCTAATGGGGTCAATTCTGATTGGGTTTTTCTAAACTATAATTAGCTTATTTTAGTTTTTAGTTAACCCTTTCGTGGTAATTGCCATGTGCACCTAGTGGTGAGCTAAACGAATTCTTTTCAAAATCAAAATATTCTTCAAGTACTTTTGAATCGTCTGTAGTGCCCGTGGTCTTTTTTTGACGCTGGGAAATGCCTTTACACACCCCGTTCAGACAAAATCTAAACGGGAGTGTGGAGCTCGCTGGCAGTAAGCCAGAGTACACAACTAAAACCCAGCGATACCCTTCCCATCCTTTAGTGGAGCACCAGAGGATCGGTTGACGAAATCCACCCTAGTACTCCGAGATACTCACGCTGGGAAACTTAGGAAAGGGATAGGAGAAGTGCAAATTTACACCTCCTACCTCCCAACCTACTGCGCCGGAGAACAGGAGTGTCTATTGAGTCCTCCCTCTGCCTCTCATGTTCCTCCATCAGGGTAATAACAGGTTCGCAAAAGGAGGCCACTGCCTTTCACACCCTTTCGCTAGTGAGCATTGCGCCAACTATACCCTCCAACGAATGGTCCCCTTCGACCAACGACGTCAAAAGATGTCGCTGGGTCCCCACGTTGGGCACTCTACCAGAGTGTGCTACACCGAATCAATAGGTGCATCACACTCATGGCAGGCGCGCGTTTCCTCTCGGCGAACAATTTGATCCAGGTACTTTCCGAAACAACCAGGTCCGGTCTGCACCAGCCTGTAAGAAAGAGGTCCGTGGCCCCTACACAACCAATTCTCCAGGTGTGGATGGATCTCCTCCAGTTAACAAGTCTACCACGGGTTCGGAATGAGAAGAAACCGGCGAGAAACTCTGCGGTTATTGTTTTAAAATTTATAGGTTATAATGTGCAATATTTTGCAGTGTGCAACTGGAATCAAGTCCAAACATTTTTATCGCTCAAATAATCTTCAACATTAGAATATGCCTTTTGTAAAAGGATGTTTTTGATACGTTCCATAGAATTCGTGGTCGTCGTCGTCTCAACCAATGGACGTCCACGGCTGGACAAAGGTCTCTCCTAATGAATTCCACTGGGCCCGATTTTGCGCTGCCTGTATCCAGCGGCTGCCGGCGACCCGCCTGATGTCATCGGTCCACCTGGTGGGGGGTCTGGCCAACGCTGCGTTTTCCGGTGCGAGGCCGGCACTCTAGCACCTTCGGGCCCCAACGTCCATAGAATTATGTGGAGGCAAATATAAAATTGATTGTGGTATCTTATTAAAAATTTGGAATTTATATATTGTAAGTTATTTTATACAAGGCTAAAAATGGCTTTGATTACAACTAGTCGTCACCAGGAAACATAAGCTGTGATTTAAAATATTATGTTTCAAATAAAATTACGTGAAAATTTTTTAGTTAATGTAAGCTTTAATTACAGCTTTGTCAAATACAGTGTTTCAATTAAATTTACATTGAAAACTAATAACTAATTATAGACTAATTATAGAAAGAATTAAAGATCTCAAAATTAGAAAAGTCCCGAGAAGAATCCACAACAATCTTACCCGGAAATCTTTTTCATATCTTCACCCTTACAAATTTATGAAGGCTTTTTCGTCATTTTGAGACAATAGAGAATTGTCTACAATGTTGTGTACAAGCCATGAGATAGACCGATTTTCATCTCGTACTACCTTATTACTTACTCATCTACGATTTGCTGGTGACGTAGTCATTATGGCTGAGACTCTCGAAGATCTCAATACAATGCCCGATGACCTCAGCAGAGTTTTTCAACAGGTGGGCCTGAAAATGAACATGGATAAGACGAGAATTATGTCTGACATTCCTGTACCGCCCCACCCAGTCATCGTAGAGAACTCAGCGCTTGAAATTGTTGACGAGTACACATACCTGGGACATATAGTCCAACTAGGTAGGTCCAATTTCGAGAAGGAGGTCAACCGCCGAATCCAACTCGGTTGGGTAGCGTTCGGAACAATACGCCAGATATTTTCGTCCGATATCCCTCAGTGCCTGAACACCAAAGTCTTCGAACAGTGCATGTTGCCAGAGGTGACCACTGACTGAGACGAGGCCACTGACTATGGGCCTCATATGGAACCTCAGAGTCACTCAGCGTGCGATGGAGAGGGGTATGCTCGGAGTTTCTCTACGTCATCGAATCAGAAATGAAGAGTTCCGTAGCAGAACTAAAATCACCGACATAGTTCTACGAATTGCGAACCTGAAGTGGCATTGGGCGGGGCACATATTCCGAAGGATCAGTAGACGTTGGGGGCCGAAGGTGCTGGAGTGGCAACCCCGCACCGGCCGGCGCACTGTACGCAGACCCCCACAAGGTGGACCTATGATATAGAGAGCCAGGCCTTGTGGACGTCATTACGTGAGACCTATGTCCAGCAATGGACATCCATCGGTTGAAGCGAAGACGACGACTACGACCTGACATAATATCACTTACCAAGAAAACCATTGAAAAATATATACCAGAATGAAAAAACAATATTTCCTTAGGCTTTCCGGAAATCGATAACAACATCGGCGAAAACAATAATTAAAGAATGTTGAAGTGTAAACAGGAAAATATCACTGCCTAATGGAATGCTATACATTAACAGATCGCCTATTTTAATTTTCTTGCTGGGAAATACTTTAACGCACCCCAACCAAAATGTCGGGAGTGTGGGACTCACTGAAAAGATAGAATACCCACTAAAACCCAGCGGTCCCACGTCATACTAAAGTGGGACACCAACGGCTCGCTTGCGCATTCTAATATGGTGTCCCGGATGAAGCCGAATAAAGATTCATGGCTGTGGGACGAGGCGCGCAAATACACACCTTCGGCCGCCGAACCTCCGGCGACGGATAGCAGGGGCATCAGGAGTAACCTCCCGCTCACTCTCAAGTGCCTCCTTTAGCGCGACAACGGTCTCCCAAAAGGAGGCTATGGCTCTCCATGCTGCTTCGCTGGCGACCATTGCACATGCAATGCACAGTGAGAGGTCTTCGCCTATTCGGTCTGATGCTACGGGCCTCGTCATAACCAGGCGTTTCTCCTCTTGTCCTCGCGTCTTGTCTACATTGGTATGTAGCGGCGAGGACTCCCACGCGGAGCTCCCACGGAGGGTCAACCGCCAGGTGTGTTGCTGCCGTCTAGGACACCATATGGTACCCACGAATCGCACTGACCGTACTCTTTCAACATTCGCAACATATGTCAACATTTAGAATTATAATAATGTCGTAAGTGTACTATTTATTTTTAAAAATAAATAAAGGATAAAAATTACCAAGCGACCTAACCACATTAGTCTAACATAATTAATGCACATAAGACGTAATATTCCTCTTATGGTTACCACAAAGCTTCGTACCGGAACCGAACATTTTTAACTTGGCCTCTTGGCCTTGGTGATAACTAGCCACGGCCTTAATCCTAATCAGACAAATTAGAAATTCCTTGCCGGGAACACAGGACCTCTGTTTACGAAGGCGAGTACTAACACTATTGCACTAGCGAGGCCTTTACAAAAAGACAAGACACTATCAATTCGGTGTAAACTGTCCATTCAAAAGTGTAATGGAACTTGAAATGTGCGATCTTTTGCGTTTAACTGCCGACAAGCCCATATCTGTGCGACAAGCTGTTAGTGTGTGGGCCATTTAAATATAGTATAAACAAGGTTATTACTTTTTTCAATAGTATTTTTTACTGTTAAGCTATATCAGCTGTAGATCTAGAAAATGTTTATTTATTTTTAGTTATTATTGTAGGTTATTACCTATAATAGATATGGAATTAAAGGTTCACAATACATATTGGATTACAATTATATTTTTTTAATGACTACACTACCAGCAATTACGTGCCACATTGCCAAACAATTACTTAGTTAGATGATGTGTAATTAATTTATCACTTACCATCACCCGAACTAAATACGATCGACAAACGTTCTGAATGTTTTAATATCGTCGATGATAACTTTATAGGTTATTTATGGAAAGAACGAAAGATGAAGTGGCCTTAACAAAAATTTTAGGCGAGTTGCTGAAGAGTTTCTGAATTCTATTCCCGTCAGAGTAACATTAAACATTTTATTACGCACATTAGTTTTGTCACGATGGCAAAATAATAATTATGATATTACGAGTATTTAATTGACTAGTATTTCTACACTGTAGACTAATGAGAGGCTTCGGTCCGTTGCCACTTTAACACCAATACCATGATCGTCGTCTCCCTCCTTAGTGATGACCTTTAGGTAACAGATGCGGGGTCCGTTGCCCAAAAAGAGATGACTCGCGAGTTGGTTGGTGGCTTGCCAGGTGCTTCAGGCAAGCCACCATCGTAGTAAGTTTTTCAGGTCATTTATTGCTGCACTGCCGTTTGTTGCAATTGAAAAAGTCCCGTAAAAGGTAATAGCTTCCCCTTCCGCCGCGCGTGATGTGTCACAGTGCTTACTTTAGCATAACAAACCTTTAGCTGTCTAATGGTGTAATGGAATTTCGTAAGCGGGAGATAGATATGTAAAAACAACATTTAACTGTATTCCCCAATTTTGGTTACAATTTGCCCTTTATTTATTTTTTTATATATTATTTTCTTTTTCAATTTAGGCTGCAAAGCAGCACATATGAACGTCAAACTTTTACACATCCATTATTATAAATTATATCCATATATATATACACAAAAAATCATTGCAATTATTATTAATATGCCACCATCAGCTACGTCCAGATCCGTTTGTCATTAATAAAGTCACCTATACTATAGTAGACCTTCTGTATAAGGATTTTTTTAATAGCCATGTTAAATTTTGCATCCGGCACTCCCGTTATTGTGCTCGGGATTTTATTATAAAAGCAAATCCCATTGCCAATAAAGCTCACTTGTCCGATTACCCTTTTCAGCAGCAGCAAACGTTGCTTTAAGCCTCGGTCCGAGCCTCGCAAGAGGCGCCCTTAGAGCAACGTTTCCCCCACGAGCAGGGCCCTTCTATGGGCCCACCCCTCGGCAGAGCTTCTGCGCTCGCCACCCCTCTCGGTTAAGCTGTAAAAGCCAGTAGGGCTAACAGCAACTACACACTTCGAAACAAAAAAAAAAAACAATGAAGCTAGTCTTAGCTGGTCTTAAGAATTCTAATTGTAGTTTTTCTTTTCTTCTTGTATTATACATGTGACAATCAGACTTCTTTTTGACTAGGTATAAATGCTTACGTACGAGCGTATGTACAAACAAAATTTAATATATATGTATACTGACTGAAGTGTCAGAATATGGATGCCATAATTACTCGTCGCTATTAAAAAAATGTCAAAATGTCTAAAATTGCAAGGTGACCAAGGCCATCGAAACATTAAACAGCTTTAAGCATACAATCTGTATGCATGTCTTCAACCTTTGATATAAAATGTCGAAGTCGTTACAATGTACAAATATAGAAATATAATATTGAATAACCAGTTTCAAATAGTTAATAGACTAATGCAATTTGAATAAATTATTGGCCAGTCAGATTTCTAATATTCGTGGAAAACCTTCGAATTATGTAGGTAGCCAATCATCATTATATTAAATTGTAAATCTTTATTTATGTATTATATGTTGCGATGTTTTATATATTGGAAGGAGAGTGAATGCAGGGAATATGGTAAATAGTGCTCTGTACGCCTTTATGAATAGCCAGGTGGTGTCTCAAAGGGCCAGACTGACTGTACATGCAGGAGTGCTAGTGCCAACACTTATGATTAGTAGTGAGCGTTGGGTATGGCAGAAGAATCTCATAAGTAAAATAAATGTGGTAGAGATGAGAACGTTAAGAAGCATGAGTGGATTAAAACTGAGTGACTGAGTAAGAAATAGTGTGATAAGAAAACGTTGTGGCATAAAAGAAGACGTAGTAACTAAAATTGAGAAAGGTATGCTTAGATGGTTTGGGCATGTAGAGAGAATGAATGAAAGGAGACTGACAAAGAGGGTTTATGAGTCTAGAGTGAATACGAATATACGTGATTAGCGTTTTTTATGATAATTCGTTTCAAAGGTTAGGTAGTTTTAATATTTACAAATAGCATGTGCCATTTTAATTTGCCACTCGTTACTTAATAATTTAATATAATATTTTTCATAAAATATTTCTTAAATTCTCTTTTCTAAATTTTAAATTCAAAAACAAAACTGAATTAACAATTTCTAATATTGACAAAAAACACGTGACATTTTTATTTACAATTGAATCTCTTTAAACTATGATGAGGTAAAATCACTATTAAAATATAATATTTAAATAAAATCACTAACATCAATTCCAATGTCCAGACACAAATCTACACACACACCCACACACGTAATTCAAAAACAAACACGCACCAACACACACTATTAAATTAATTTTTTTTTTTGTATTTTAATGCATGTAATTCTTTTCTTTTGTAACTAAAGTAATAATAAATATAAAATGAAAGAGCGAAGTTTTCGAATACAGGTATTTATGATGTTTAAAAGAAGGCCTCAGCCACGAGATTATTAAGAAATAAATAGTTTTCGAAGAAATCTTTTGTGACCAATTTTTTTACATCTTGGGTTACATTAATACATTTTTATTAGGGATCCCTGTGTTTTTTTGAGAAATTAATACAGCCTATGTCGCTCAGTAAAAATGCAGCTTTCTAATAGTGAAAAAAAATTTGAAATCATCCATGTAGTTTTTGTGTGAAAACGTTACAAACATACATACAAAAACACAAACGTTATAGATGTCTTATTATTTATCCTTTAATAACTTTTTTTTCTTTAACGCGGAATAAGCCGGTAGTACACTTGACCGTGACCTGCATCACCTGGATGCCTTCCAACGCCTACTAAGGATACACGTGTCAACGCAATTACGCGGTGCTCTCCAAATAATTCGTTGGCCTCGAAATTATATTCAGAGAATTCTTCTCGGAAAAGCTATTGTCGCTCGGTATTAAACTATTTTTTCAATTCCTATTAGTTCACACTCTCCCTATTTAGATTTTGTTTAAGTTACAATCAAAAAAGGAGGAGGTTATCAATTCGTCTGTATTTTTTTTTTATGTTTGTTACCTCATAACTTTCGACTTGTCGAGTTCGGTCCAATTCTAATGATGGCACCCATGAGAAAACTGGATAAGTCTTAAATTTGCATTAAGCATGTGCGAGACAAAGGGGCGAATAACTTACGATCACGCCAACGGATTTCGATGATTCAGTTTTTTAATGGAAAGGATATACTTCAACGGTTGTTTGATGATAGTTTGGTTAGGTTTTGATCATGGAATCCTTGTCATAGTAACGGAACTCTTCGATTCTTAGGAAATTAACGATACTCGGCGTATCTTTTATAAGCTATCTGGATATTTATGTCACCGTACCATCGTATGGTTAAGTGAATGTCGTGCTTAAATATGATGATCAATGGAACTCCTCAACGCCTTACAGTACGGGTGAGGTTTAAAGAAGAATATATAAATGTCTGTAAACAAATGGCAATGAGCTAACGTTTGATGCTGCATTACTATATTTATATGGTGTATTGTATGTGAAGCGGTGGTAGCCGAGTGTGGAGGGGGGGGGGGGGAGAGAATTTTTCGTATTATTGATACTAAATAAAAGACTGGTCATAGCGGGATGGGTAAATAACCGATTTGTAACGTATAAGTATGCGGGTTCGATCTCGGGTGTGGTGGTACCAATGTGAACTTCACTTTATAATTTAAACAGTGCTGTGTGTTATCATATGAGCCGACTCCGAATATAAGAATACGAAGAACTCTAACAAAGACTAAGCCCAGGTAAAAACTGTATTAATTTTATGTTTCTTACTTAAAATAACGCCATTTGAAATGTTTTGTTGTACAATTTGGCATTAGACTGTAATCTACATTATGCTAACGGATTGTAGACTAATAGAAAAATCAGACCTAAATTCTTTATTGATATAGGCTTTTGCATCGTCAATTTGTGTAATTTTGTCATATACATAAAAAAAACGTGTGATGTCTTGGGATACCGGATAGGAACGAAGTTCCTTATTATGAAGTTCTATTAGAGATATGAAGAAAATCATTGTTCGGGTATACATTTTTATTGATGATAAAAAAACAACTTTACAAAGTTATTAACATTATTTTATTTACAATGATTTATAAATAATGACCGTCATCACGTAGACTATACATTAGACACTTCGGTATTGTTGACCTAATATATAAAAACGCACTTGCGCCACTTCGGTATTGTTGATCTAATACATAAAAAACGCACTTACGTCACATGGGTATTGTTGACCTAATATATAAAAATCGCACTTGCGCCACTTCGGTATTGTTGATCTAATACTTAAAAAACGCTCTTGCGCCACTTGGGTACTGTAAACCGAATATATAAAAATGCACTTTCGTTACTTTGGTATTGTTGATCTAATATATAAAAACCCGCATGCGCCACTTCGGTATTGTTGATCTAATACATAAAAAAACGCACTTACACCACATGGGTATTGTTGACCTAAAATAAAAAAACGCACTTGCGCCACTTCGGTATTGTAGACCTAATATATAAAAACCCACATGCGCCACTTCGGTATTCTTGATCTAATACATAAAAAACGCACTTGCGCCACTTCGGTATTGTAGACCTAATACATAAAAACGCACTTGTGCCACTTCGGTATTGTTGATCTAACACATAAAAAACGCACTTGCGCCACTTCGGTATTGTAGACCTAATATATAAAAACGCACCTGCGCCACTTCGGTATTGTTGACCTAAAATATAAGGACCTTCGTTACAATAGATTTAGGTTTAAAAATTGCAACAAAATATATAATATTTTATATTAACACTGAAATATTTTTATTTACTGTTGTTATACGAAGTGGGAAAACCGCACTGTTACATCAAATGTTTTCCCGTGACGTTTGACATGATAGACATTCTAAAGAAATTTTATTTCGCCTTGGGTTTTTTTCTTTGTGCAGAATGCGAGATTTATAGAATATTGTTAAGATATTAAAAGTTCGGGCTTATGATTAAGCTATACATATAACACCGGTTAACACACAGTATAAATAATGTCATCAAAATCGCTTCATTGGTTTCAGAGTCCATTGGTACACGAGATTTTTCTAATATGCGCACTCTTTGTTATTGTTGACAGGTTAACGCATGACTGTGATGATAGCAGATGGTAAGTCGTGATACAATCCAAGATGGAAGCGCGCTAATCTGTGAGGAGGCAATAATGATATATATATAAAGCATTTTTTTTTATTGTGACAGTTTAGCGCTTGACTGTGATCTCACCTGATGGTAGGCGATGATACAGTCTAAGATGGAAGTGCGCTAATCTGGTAAGAGGCGATATACCCCTTATGGTTTCTAGACAGCATCGTATCGGAACACAAATCTCTTTGCTTGACGGTACGGCATTGCTAGTAAATTACCGTATCTTAGACTATGTCCTGTCAAAAAAATATAATATTTACATGTATGTCGGAGTACAATAGTCTGTGAAACGCTGGCGCTATCTGTCTATCGGCGCGGGGTAGAGTCAATAAGTGGCAGTCTAGCGCACGTCTCTCGGCAGTTCTCGGGTGACGGCCCGCCAGTGTAGTCGACTTTTGAAACTGTCGCGTTCCTAGCTATTATAAGTAATGAGTTTGTGTATATTGATATCTGGAACATTAAGTGATTGAACATTATATTCTGAGTTAATTAATAAAGTGTTTGATTGCACCAACATTACCCATTAACGCCCACAGTATGGAAATGGAAATTATAGATGCCATTAATGACGATATCGGCCCTACGCCCCTACGCCTTATGCTTCTCTCCTTCTCTCAAATATTCTTAGACAGATATATATATATTATTCACACACAGACATACACACTCACACTCACAGACATACACACTCACACTCACACAAATACACACGTACAAGTATAATGGATTTGGAGTATGGAGTTTTAAATAAAGTATATTTTTTTCTATTAATTTTGTTAACTAGGCGTAAAATATTGTAAAATTGGGAAGATACTGACCCCTAAATCACGGGCTTACCTACTTTAGGGGTACAGGATATTTTAATTAAGTATTTTTGTTTTTATCCCCAAATAAATAAAGTTAATATTACATGCTTTTGCTTATTTGTGCACTTTTTAAAGTATGAGTGTACATAAAAGTATATGAATATGTAAAAGTATTCATTAACCAGAGGTTTCTGGAAGAAAGGGCCACATAGCTATAAAAATGCCTATTTCATTTATCTAATAAAAAGTTAAAACAATTTTACATGCGCGGAAACAAAACAATAATATTTTTCTCGATGATAAACTGTTATATGTCTATTATTTCTGAAATGAATAGTTTTCCGTTATAAATAAGGTTATTACAGGACATAAACAAAACCTCATTTGGAATTTTAAATTGGCACTGATAGTTTGTTTTCTCGTAACGTAAACCGACCTCCGTAATGTAATTTGTTTGTTACATTTCCAAGATTTGCCTCTATTCTAAGTAAATGTAGTCTTCGTACTTCGCAGAAATGCACTATTATGTTTATTGCACATGCATCGCGTACAAACGTATCTTTAATTAATACAAAAAAACATTAAATTTATCTTATCTGTAATCTTATGCGATGAATGCATCGTACGCCATTACAACAGTTTTTATTTTAACGCACGTTTGTTAAAGATGCACTTGTTTTAAACTTAAAGATATAATGTATTACGCCCTCACATTATTTAACCTTCGCTTTTGCTCTATTTCATATATATGTACGCATAGAATTTTTAGTTACCATGGAAACTTTGCCATAAAAGTATAGTATAGTATACCTTATAGTATAATGGCTTTCCCCAAGATTACGTCGGACTATAGATTTATTATTGTTTATATAAAAGTTTTATTTCACTTAGTTTTTAATTACTTCCTTTCAGATTATTAGATACACACATTCATAATCTAATCAATATACAGATTTTACTTCACAACGAATATATATTAAACTAAGACATTTTTCTTAACAAACCTCTCCCGACTTCTTCGTATGGGATTACTTGATAAGCAAGGTTTATTCCAATAAACCTGAAACCCTCGAAAGCCAACACATGCCTTGAAACACAAACTAAACGCTCCCATACGTTATGGTGTACAACGAACTACGGTAGATTCGTGCGTGGCTTTTTTTATTGCTGACAGGTTAGCGCTTTACTGTGATCTTACCTGATAAGTTATGATACAGTCTAAGATGGAAGCGCGCTAATCTGTTAAGAGGCAATTCTCGGTTATGGTTGCTAGACAGCATCGTACCGGAAAACAAATGTCTTTGTTTTGGCGGTACGTATTTGCTGTTAGGGTCGTAATTAGCGACGGCTGAAGCCTCCAGTCCAGACTCAGACAAATTACAAAACATTGTCCTAAATTCGCCCAACTGAGGTATGAACCCGGAAACTCTGCTCTGCAAAGCGTGTACTCGCGTGTATCGTGAAAATTAATTAAAAATAACTAATAACAGGCACGTTTTGTATTTAGTTTACTACAGTAGTATACAGTAGTGTTTTGATCACATTACCCAATACCGCCTGCAGCTGAAATGGTTGACGATAAAAGATAGACGCAACTTTCATGCTCTATGCCTCCTCTATTCTATACTTTTTCTCCCCAACACTCCAGTTTATCTTAAAAACCGCTCCTCGGCCACGACTCCTCTTATCCTTCTAGTCTTCGGTCGCGCAGTGATAAAAAGTTATCCACTCCTTTCTGTCATTCTCGTATATATTTCGAGTCATACACAGCGAAAGCAGTAAAACTCTGGAACGGTCTTCCATATACAATCAGACATTCAGCTTCTTTGGGAATCTTTAAAAGTCGTTTGAAGGCTCGTTATCTCTCATCATCAATTGACGATCATGTATAATATGTATATATTTATTAATAGGAATGTATGCTTATATATTTATATATCCGTTATATATATTATATTTATATTATTCAAGTATATATTAGTATGTAGGTACATGTATGTCTATCTATTAATTCTTTTTGCACCAACCCATATGTTATCTTTAAGTCCTAGTCTGTAAGGTTGCCTGTAAGAGATCACTTGAAGTGACAAGGCCGCCAATGCACATTAATGTTAAAAGTGTTTTTTTTTCTCTTTGTACATTATGTTAAACTTAATTTTTGTGCAATAAAGTATTTTTTGTTCGTTTAGTTTATTTTTATTAGCACACTAGCAATGCCCCGCAGTTTCACTCGCGTAGATACCGATCTAGTGAAAATGGCAAGTCTACTAAGTAGGCCTTATTTTCTTAGATAGATATTTTTAAATGTAATATATCTTTTGACTGGAATGTCCTATTTTAATAATTCATAAATAATTTTACATGTATTATACGACCTTTAATAGGATAAGCATTATACACAGGTGTGAATAATATGGTTAGATTAATGTCGGCACTTTTGTTAACTTTAAAAAGGTAAAAAGTAGTTATAGTGGCACATCTACATATGGTATCGTGGACTTTTTAGTAAATATTAATACGTTCTATTGTTATCCCACTGGACATAACCTATATATAAATTAAACGCGTACTTGTACAAATAGTCACTTTAATCAATAGTACTTTAACCCATCAAAAACAGTTATGTCACACTATATACTTTATTACAATTAACTATACAAATAATTCACTGATTTACGACACACAATAAACACTTTACTGCTCCACTGATATCACTTGAATGCCTCTCCGTTGTGACGCGATTTAACACGAAGACTTTTTCCCGCGGAAACGTCTCGACGGCGTTCATTTCACGATCAATGCTGCCACCCGTTTCCGCCGGAAAGCATGCGACGATTGCAGCATATATAAATTTTTTTGTTTCACACCTTGGATCCCTAATAAAAATGCATTAATACATTAATTGTTAATACATTAATGCATTAGGGATTCCTATTTTTTGAGAAAGTAATATCACTCAGTGAAAATGCAGCTTTCTAATGGTGGAAAACGTTACAAACATACACAGTTAAAAACAAAAATACAATTGTATCCTCTTCATAATATTAGTTTAGATACATGGTATTAATATGTATGACCCCTGACAGAAATCCAACTTAGGGTCTCTGTATCGTCAAAAATATTTTAAAAATGTCTACTTATACATTGTAGGTACTTACAATATTACGCTATCCGCTAGCCACGTATCTAATAGCTTTTTCTAGTGAATAATTATGACATAGGTAATACACGTACACAATCCTATTAAAAATGTTGTATCATTATAGAAATACTTGGAAACAGTTTCACCGTGTTTCCTGCAATGTCTGTCCCCAATAGCAATAATTATATGGCGATTAAAACTATATTAACGAAATTATCTCGTGCCTTCAACTAACCAGCTGCCACGATATTATGGGCATAATGATATGTTATTATAAAAAATCGATGTCAATAAAGTATTATTACAGATATTAGGTGCATTCTTTATTCATTTAGTCATGACTGAGGCTTACATTATTGATGCTTACTTTGTTATTTTATGCAAATTAAGTGGTCGGAGTAAGTACTTAATGTTTATAATTTTGTATGGTCTTCGTTTTTTCGATTTATTTATGATCTTTTATCAAATTATTTTCGCGAATTTCTCCATCATAGATTTTAACCATATTTGTAATTGTATAGTTTATATTAGAATCTTATTTGTTTTAAGAACTTTACTTTCATATTAGATTTATACACATTTGAATACAATTTTTTTTATGGAATGAAAAGGATAGACGATTAGAGAAAGAAATATTGTAAGAATAAGTTCAATAAAGATACGCCCCTAACGCGCTTGCTTGCAACAATAGTTACGATTGACAGTTTCAATTGCGGCATGTAAATTTTGATGTCAAATTCTTGAAGGAGACTCTGAGACGTAAGAGAGAGACTTACGGAACTAAAAAACGACAGATGGGATAGAAAGTTAGGAGAATTTGAGCCCTCGCACATGTGCTTCTGGTCCTTTTCTAGAAATCTGAAAAATAATAGGCGCGATCCGATGCCACCCCTTGTCGCCCGAATCCAAGTCCAGCTTTTGATGACGCTGATAAGGCTGAGTGCTTTGCCGACAGCATAGAGAACTAATGCTCCCCCAGTACCATAGGCATGTCTCCCAGGCAGGTCACGCTTGATATAAACAGGCTCGTTCAATTAGAGTGCGCGAACCCCACGTGCGAGCCACTCGAACTGTCAAGGCACTTCATGCCAAAAAAGCTCCAGGGCCAGACGGTATCACCAACAACGTGCTTAAGCGTCTCCCAAACAGATTATTGTGCCTAATGGTACTCATTTCTAATGTTCTTCTAACAGCATGTACGTTCCCTGACGAACGGAAAGAGGCCATCGTTATAGGAATAAAGTGTATGAGATTATCATTTTAAAAAGACTCCAGGCTACGGTAGAGGCCATAAGACTCATCCCCGACGAGCATTACGGGTTTAGACCCAAACTCTCATGTGTTCAACAAGTGCACCGCCTCACGGAGCACATCCTCGAAAATGTCCACACCGGTAGAGGTCCTACCGGTGCTAAATCTTGTAATCGAGCCCGTCCTTCTTTCCGGCTACGCTGTAAAAGCCAGTAGGGCTAACAGCTAAACAGTCATAACAGAATCAGTATAATAATGAACGTAAGTAAGTATACCAAGGCGCTCACACATTATTAAAAAGGAAACGTTAAGTTTACTTTGAAAATTCAATAAATTGAGGTTCTTTAGGTTGAGGTTTTCAGAATTTTTAACCATTTTGTTATCGTGTCATCTTAATTTCACACTACTTTATGATGGGAGCAACGAATCGCGTGACCCCAAATGACATGTTTGTTTTAGCTGAATCAACGATGCATTCAATCCTACAATAGGATAATAGCTGGTAATAAAACGTCTAGCACGCACATATATTTACCAAGCATACTTGATTTTCAATTTTTCTTATCTTTGCACATAAGCAAATGATAAAAAAACGAGTGTAAAAAATAAAACATATATACTTCCCAATCACACTTTTCGTAACGCTCTGGACTCGCATTCACCAGCTGACTCCCCAGGTTAAGGTTGTGTAAAGAAACTTCGGCCTCACTGGTGCAGTGGTGCGAGTACTCGCTTTGCTAGCAGAGGTCCCGGGTTCATTCTCCTGAAGAGCGAAGTTATGAAATCGCTTTTCTAATTTGTCTGAGTCTGGATTGGTGGGAGGCTTCAACTGTAATTGGTTGCTACCCTACCAGCAAAGATGTACCATCAAGCAAGAGATTTGGGTGCCAGTACGATGCTGTCTATACAATCATAAAATGTAAATTGCCTCTTACCAGATTAGCACTTCCATCTTAGACTATATCATCACTTACCACCAGGTGTGCCATGTAACCCGTCAGCAGTTTTATTTGAAAAACAAAACTTATCCGTCATGAGACCCCTGGTAAATGTGAAACATCGATAGTTATAAAGTCAGATACAGGTTACCATCTATTATATAAATATGAATCGCAAAATGTGTTGGTAAGCGCATAACTCAACAACGCCTGAGTCAATTTTTCTTTTTTTTTAAATGTCCGTTGAAGTCCAAGAATGGTTTTTACGGCGAGAAAAGTTCGAATAATTACAGGAGAAAACCCTAAAAACAGCCCTTTTCTGTTTCCCATATAAACATTTTCTAACTAAAATGTAGAGTCAATTTGACCTTTATTGCTATTCAATAAAGATCATAATACGTAAATTACAAGTACTCACTGTTGTCTAAGCAAGGTGTGTTCCTAACGTCAAAGAGTCAATTTACACTTTATTACCGCTGCACAAAGTTAAAAATCAATTGAATAGTCACGAATGTAAGAACTATAGATATGTAGTACTGCTGTAATTACATTTCGAAAATCATTCGTAAAACTGAAATCTGCCACATTCCAAATCTTTTTGACAGAACGAAGTCTGTCGGGTCTGCTAGTTGTCAATAAAATTATGTAAGTAGGTGTGGCAAGAGAGATATCGAAATAAGGAGGCATGTCGTGGCGACGCTACGCCACGGATTTCTTCGGACGCTCGTACTCCTATAATGTTAGGAAACACGTTATAAACAAAAATAAATGTAATTATATAATTATTTGATAGTTTTTTTTCAAACTTGCGACTAAAACACTGACAACAAAACAATTGACTGTCAACTTCAACATTTTTCCCGCCATTCTTTTAAATAGTTTTTTTTTTCATAATTTAGTCGCACAACGATCAATTGCCATACAGCCGATTTAAGATAATGATTCTTCAACATGAACCCGTTACGATTTTCAACGCCGGTATAAATCGATTACTTAAGTTTTTTTACGTCTAATAAAAAACACTATATTAATAAATCATAGGCTTATTGGACGTTTATTTTCTTAAAATAATTACAATTACTGACATCAATTGAACTTTGTAATATTCTAGTTGTTAGCTAATTTAACGGATTTTTAGTCTATTGATGATTTTAAGACTTTTCTTACATTGTCTCAAATGTTTTTGAAGCGGCAGCGCAGAGGAGGCCACCGTCCATGTAGCGGGGCGGGATTTGGAATAGAGAGATGAGAGGACTGTATAGCGGTTTAAAGAAGGAAGAAGGCTAGTGGCCGCGTAAGGGGTGACAGTGAAGCAGGGGAAAGGAATCGCGTGCACGTACCTGGAGTGTCGGGGTCTCCTACTCCTTCCCGAAATAGGACCGCGGCACGGGCGTGGTAGCGGCGGCGAAAAACACTATCACTGCACTACACGGCCAGCGGTTCACTTCTTCGATAGCTCATGCGGTTTGTATATCTTGAAGACGAAGAAGCGAGCGGATTTATCGCGGAGATATCAGTGGTAGGCGAAAACGCACCTTGCGCGGCGGAAGCGTAGCAGAGTATATGCACGCGAGGGAAAAGGTAGGGTACTTTGGGAAAAGGAAACATTTTTATGCGGCACCGTCAAGATTAAACCAAAAACTGCCGAAAGTGGCGTCACCAGTTTTCTTTCATTATATCCCACAGCGGAGTGGGAGTAAAGCGATTGGCGATTGACTAATCAGCCAAGATTTTTGTTTTTCAATAAATAATGTAAAATTTGACATCCTCATAATGTATGGCATCCACTTTGACAAAACACAAGAAGTTTATAAAATTATTTAAGGAGGTAACATTCCATTAAAAAACGGCTTTTTAGGTTTTAATGAAACCGGTTCACATCCCTAGTTAGCAGGCCTTTGCCCAGCAGTGGGATATTAATAAGCTGTCATTTGCAAATATGTTGTTGAGTATTGACATGCGTAGATTCTTGTTTAGAAAAGTCAGTTTTGAATCCACCCACAAAGTATTGCTTTCGTAAAAAAAGCGTTGTTTGTGCTTTGAAAGAAAACATGGTGTGTTAAAGCTCTAAGAACACTTTGTAGGAATTCAATAAACTATCACTTATGTGCAAATACAAGTTACGCTTGCGCGTTCGGTTTTCAAATATTGTTATAACTAGATATTTCTAGTTCTTATTTCAAGCCATTATGATAATTATTACAAGTTGCAGTTCATTTTTTAAAAGGTATTTTTATTGTATTTGTCAGACTCGTACAAATTATACACGTAGCTCGAAAAAATAACATCATTAAAGTCATACAATAGAGCATTAAAAAAGTTATATGCGAAAACAATTATTACGATTAATTGTAAAAAAAAACGGGTAACATAAAAGGAAATTAACAGGTATAAAAGTTAAAACACGTTGTAAACGTTGAACGGCTTTTTTTTATAAAACGTAACATCATACTTCTGAGTACGGACAGTAATTATGAGGGTTCGCGGTAAAGAGCGGTCTGTCTGTGTGCTGGTAATTACTAATTACAACACTCGAATGTGCTTCGGCGAATCAGCTTACAGTTACACAAGCAAAAATTCTAGCTACGAACTTGCTGAGAGCCAACGAATAATACGTTTAATGGGATCTAAATAATGTCTTATTATTCCTACGATTAGGTCCAACTCTCCCTTTATTAGTGGTCGTACGATGGTCTAAATACGACCACAATTAATTTCAATAAGTTTTAACATTATTAGGATTCTATTGTCAGACTATAATAAAAAAGTGCGTGAAACTTCCTTGGCAAACAAATTTTTAAGTCTTGTTATACATATAATGTAAAACTTTAGATTTCTGAGACTTAGAGGGAGTGAAAAAGAAGATGTGTTAGGAATTATTGAAATCTCAAATGACGAATTGTAAATAAAAATACCACGTGTTTTTAATTTATATTATATGAAAAATAGTATATAAAATTATTAAATGAAGAGTGGCAAATTAAAGTGCCATTAAAATATTTGTAAATATTAAAACTACCTAACCTTCAAACTAATTAGCACAAAAAACGTTGCACATCTTCGTGACGTAATTATACGCGTTTCATCTGTAAAAAAATTACCCTCATGCGCTTTATCAAAGACTATATTAAAAATAAGGTGTTGCAATAATCTATTTATATAAAATTTCCCTATATACCGACATCCTGCTTACCCAGCTGTATCAATTGCAATAATTCTTTTGTTAATATGTTTGTTATAGTCAGGAGGAGGTACGTATGAAAGAAAAAAATTATAGAGTCGCGTAGAAATTCAGAAATTTGAAGTAAACTTAACCATCATAATAATATTTCTAATGTAACCTTCTTAGTGCTTTTGACAATATAAACTTTTTTAATGTAACCTTATGACGTTTGAAACAATTGACAGCGAGTAACATATGTACTTACCCTATGCACACAATTTATATCTTGATCAAATTTTTATATGCTAATACAATGGATTTTTATTCATCAAATATATTTTTTAAAACTGGAAAAATGAAGTGGATTATGAGACTCAAAGTGGACATTTGGCAATAAATAAAAATATATGTAAATTTTGCAACAAAACTATTGTTATATTTTTCAACAAAACTTTTATTATATGTAAACTGACATATTAAATTTAAATAAATTAAATAATAATTAATTTCTAAACAAAATCTCTCTCTTATCACGGTTCGGCGATTTGCCGTCTCTCTGGCCACACCTGTTATATTTATTACAGTACACGTATTCGGTGCTTTTAAAAAATTCAATGTTTCACACCTGCCAGGTTGTTTACTTTAAAACTCAACACTTCAGTTTAAGACATTAAAGGACACCTTTTTCGCATTATTTACTGTTATTGCGATAAGTTGTAACGCATTTCCTCAAACCAAACAAACTCATTCGTATAAAAATAAATGGCATTAATAGATGATGTACAGTGGAACTTGACAATTGAACCTTCCGAGGATGATGACACGCGACTTTTCAATGGACACTGATAAATATAGAATGAATTGTCGGTACCAATCACGCTTCCACGAAACATGATAGCGGTGATATATCTTAATGAGCTGAATGCAATTTTACGGTATCGACAATTGTTCTAGAAATGTCCGTGTCATTTTACTGACGTAGATTTCTCATAATTTAATTGGCGTAAATTTCGGCTTTAAGCTGAAAAAATTGGGTTGTCTGCTAAGTCGGTTTTCCAACTTACTTATAATTTTACAAGGCACCAGTTATAAAAAAATGTTTTTTATAATAAACATTGGGGATCGTGCCTCTCTATCGTTTGTTCCCCGCTCTCACTTACACGCTCGACCCAGACGGAACGTGACAATGAACGTGCTTTAGCCGGCGTTCATTTATAAAATGTTGTTTCGTCAAAAGATTTTCATTCGAGTCTATGTCGTCAACATTCTAAATCTATATTAATTTATAGTAACAAACATTTTATATGGATTTATAAAGATTATATATTTTATATAGGTTATAGATTTTTACTTTTATTTCTTTATTATATTATTATTACAAATAATAATCGATGCCTACTGAAATAGTATAAATTGTGTCTCAGTAGTCATCACCTTCCTAATTTACTAGTGATTACAATGAACAAAATATGTAGTGAAACATAATGATAATTAAACTTTAAGTTTCATGAGATAAAAGATAAAAGTTATGCAAGTGTGTCTACGCTATTTTGATTTGACAACCCGACCACAGAGTAGCTGGCCTAAGTATATTTTTTCAACAGACTATATTTTCTTTATAAAACTAAGTATAAAATCGTGACAATGTTAAATGATTTACGCTTTTTACTTTAAAGAAATATATAAAATTGACAATTTACACGAACGAAGAAGTAATATGTAATCATCTCGTACATACAAAAATAGTAAAAAAATAATTGGTTTTCAATTGAACTGTGTATTCTCTGTGACAAAAATTCATAAAAAAAAACAGTTCTATTACTGAATTATAGTTGCGGAATTAAAATAATAACGCGTTCACAGAAACTGGTACGCACAATCGTTTATTAAAGCGATGTTATCGCATTCTTAGAATAAAAGATAAAAATTCTGGGAAACGGCGCGAAGAGTATGTAAAATAAATTTATTGTCACACTATCTATAACTACTGGGCTACTTTATCACATGTATGGCACGATTTGATGTTTCCAATAATAATTTAATTATGGATCAATGACCGAGTTTTAATAATGTCATATCATCGTTCGATATACAAAACGGATAACAATATACTTTTTATATTTAATTAAAGGTGTACATTCAAAGTGATACGACTAAAAACTTTAAAAGCCTAGAATCCCGGGCCGTTAAAGAAGTTTACCAAAATTCTTTAATTTCATTGGAAGGCCCGTTTTCAATAACAAATTAACAACTTTTTATAAAATGCATATGACGGTAGTTGTATAAAAAAGAAAGTACACATATCATAAGTGAAATTTCTTTGGCAAACTCATTGTTAAGACTTGTTTATATTTATATAAATCTAAAACTAGATTTAGAGGGGGGGAAAAAGATATGTCACGAATTTAATGAATTTAATTGTCATTAAAATAATACAAATAATTTCTTGAAATCTCAAATGACGAATTGTAAATAATGCCGAAATGCCACGTGATTTTGAATTTAAAATTTAGAAAATAGAATTTATGAAATATTTTATATTTTATAATATGAATAAAAATGACTAGCGGAAAATGAAAATGCCACATGTTCTTTGTAAATATTCAAACTTCCTAACCTTCAAACGAATTAACATAAAAAAACTGTAAATCTTCGTGACGCTAGTCACACGTTTCATCTGTAAAAATTAAAGAAGTTTCACTTCATAACATTCCCCATATTTGTACGATCTAGAAATACTCAGATAACACAGAGAGAACAGCTCGTCAACGTTATATATAATTAATGAATCTGAAGAGTCCTATATTTTTATATCACTTATGGAAGCGTTTCATTTATACACTTTTTGAAATAGACATGATAACCTGATAAATTTTTTTTTGCAGAGGGTCCCTCTATGATTGATTTTTTATCGTAAGAACCCTTAGATAGCACTAACAATCAAAGCATGTATAAGGAATAAGACCTAGACTAAATTTAATAAATCTCACCTATTTGGGCTATTAGGCTACGAAGTCCCACTTATCCCTTAGCTTGCCCATCTCAACTGACATGATACGATAGTTCTGTCTCAACTTGTGCAATCAGAATTATAAGCAACTCTTTCGTTTTGAGTTATAATGTTAATTATTTATTTCGCTTCTCTCTAACTGTCGTAACAAAACATGCGTAGAGATAACACCAGACAATAGAAAAACAAAAAATAAATACAAAGTGACCGTTATTAACTGTGAGTGTGTTGCGTCGTAAGTCGTTGTTTTTTTTTTGTTTATAAACCGTGAGTGTTTATAAGATACGATCCTATAAATACAAGACGGACTTTTTCACAAAGCAGCTTTGACAGCAAACATAAAAATCTTTCATGAACATTTAAGTCCCAAGAACCACTTCAGCGTCATCCAACCCGCGGGGCAAAGGACGATGGTTATTTCCGTTAAAAAGCGCGGACAAACGCAGCCGGGCAGTCAAAAAGTATTAAGGTAACAATTTAGAAAGTCTCAGAAATCCTAATTATAAAAGTTAACGGTAACAAAGGTAATTTAATACAAAAGAGACTGGATTTCATTGTAATATTCTATAACAAAGGCTTCTCACATATCCAAGTTATCTAGATTTCACTAAAATATGTATATAATAAAGTTACATTTCATTAAAATCAGTTTTATATATGTGCTAAGAACTAACTAAATTTAATATTCAAATAAAGTAAGTAGCAGCCCATTAACGCCCCAATGCTGGGCACAGGCCTCCCACTCCGAGGAGCGAGGGTTTTTAGACCTTAGACTCGCCACGCTCCTCCACTGCGGATGGGCATGCATAGTACACAAGTGCACTCTCTATTCCTTCACTCTCATAGTCCGATGTGACGGGAATCCGACACGACCGGAGAGAGATCAGGCGCAGGATCGACGGCTTAACATTCTCTCCGAGGCACGGGGGTGGATCACACCGCCAACTTCCCAACTTCGGGCAAATATTGAGAAAGTCTTTAATAGAAAACTCAATATTGATTTATGAATTGGCCCCAACCGGGACTCGAACCCAGGACCTCATGCCTGTAGTCGAAAATGCTAACCACTAGACCAATAAGGCAATTAATATTCAAATACTAAGAATAAATTACTAACGTGTATTTAGTGTGGATAGTAATAAATTATTCGGAATGTGCCCTTGATATCATTAATTTATATAAAGCAGAAACTTTCTTTAAATTATTCATAATCTCTTTTTTAATTCTAAACAACTAAACATATTATAACAATACTTTACTTTTAAAACGGTGTTATAGATAATTATGTTAATAAAGTTAAAAATAGAATAAAATAATTGTAGATGTGAATCAATTTCAAGGGAAATCCAGAAATCCATTCAGATGTTTCCACATTTATTTTGTTATTATTAAATTAATTGTCGATAAAAGATATGTCATCGTTGAGAACTCTACACTCGAAATTGTTGACGAGTATACATATCTGGGACACATAGTCCAGCTAGGTAGGCCCAATTTCGAGAAAGAGGTCAACCGCCGAATCCAACTCGGTTGGGCAGCGTTCGGGAAGTTCCGGTAGACGTTTTCGTCCACTATCCCTCAGTGCCTGAAGACTAAGCCTTCGAACAGTGCGTGTTGCCAGTGATGACCTACGGAAACGTGGTCGCTGACTATGGGCCTTATTCGAAAGCTCAGAGTCACTCAGCGTGCAATGGAGAGGGCTATGCTCGGAGTTTCTCTACGCGATCAAATCAGAAATGAGGAGATCCGTAGCAGAACCAAAGTCACCGACATAGCTCTACGAATCGNAAGATAAATATCAATGTCGCATTTAAGCAGAAGCCTGCTAACGTCCCACTGCTGGGGATATGCCTCTTCACTGATAGGTAAAACGGTTTTAGAGTATAAACCCAACACGCTGCTCTCGTTCGTGTAAGCAGGCTACAATTTCTCCCGATGTTTTTTTTTACTTTTTACTAGCGGCCCGTCCCGGCTTCGCACGGGGAGACATAAATAGGTACAGATATTTAAGTGTGATTCCTAATACTAACTAAGTAGCACTGAAAAGAACTTTTTAAGTGAAGCATAAAAATGTGTTAAAAAAAAAACCTCGAAATATTCGATGTCGCTTGCGTCCACTGCGTAAGGAGCCGACCGGCTACCTAGTTCATAATGGTGCACCCCCTTCTCCCGCACTGCCCCTCTCTCGTTTCATGATATCTTTTGAATAGAATATCCGATTTCAATAATTCAAAAAGTAATCATCAAGTCAAGTATTGATTCAGTCTTGACTACTAATTTATTTGGATAAAAATTTATAAATGGCATGGATAGCACGGTCTGATTTTAATCGGCATTTCTATCAATTTGTTAAATGTAAAAAAGTTGTTATTGTGATGTAACTACAATAGACATATGGTTAGACATATGGTCTCGCGAAGTTTTTTGTAGATATTGATAAATTCTATAATATTGTCAAACATTTTTTTGTCCTATCATTAATACTCTTCACAGCGTATGCGATGAAAGACATTTTATGGCAAATTTTTTTACATCTTCGGTTGGTTTTAATAGGAATTTCTAAAGATTTCTTAAGTAATCTAGTACTAAATATAGCCTATGATAATGTAGCTTTCTAATGAAAAAAGAATTATTAAAATCGCTCCAGTACTTTTTGAGTTTATTCGTTACATAGAAAAATACAAATCTTTCCTCTTTATAATATTAGTGAAGATAACTTATAACATATTATGTGAAAATTTAATCATTATGACTCAGTATATGGATACTTACGTTTTAGATATGAGATTGTAGATAACGTATTGGATAATATTAATTAGAATAAATAATATTGAAGTGTCTCACTGATTTACCAAAACAGTTATATATATTTATAGAAAATAAAATCTCGATTTAAAAACTAATTAATATTGAATAAAACCATAAAAAACATCGTGAAACATTTTATATATAAACATATTTCAATATTTAGCTAAAATTATTTCACCTCAAAAGGGTTTTGATAAGGACAATGTTGCAGAAAACGTTGAATACCCTTTTAGGGTTTCTGCGAAGGCAGTCATGTTATAGGTCGTCGTTATTTATATTTAAATGGCATTATGCAGAGCGAGTTCCACCCACATTGTACTGAATTTATTAAAGCATCTTGGAGCAAATGTCTTGTGGAACTTGTTTTGTGTGTAAATCAAATCAAAAATTATTTATTTAAATAGGATTTTAGAACACTTTTGAAAAGTAGAGTTATATTAAGCCAAAGTACGGCTGATCATGATACTAAAGAGTGAATTATAATCGAAAGTTACGAGGGTTCCTACGCGTCTTGGTTTGAGAAAAACCCAGATTCCGATTCAAATTAAAAAACTAAGTGTAAAATGGCTTTGAAAGTCGGAAACGTCAAGTATTTTTGATGAAGATTTTCTCTTAATATATAATACTTCATGACTATCATTACTTGTACCGATAGTATGAGTCTGTCAACATCGAAAGCAAGTGAGGCTGTCTTATGATCGTCAAACAGTCATCATCATTTCCGTATACGTCATTACTGAAGGTACTGCCTGCTCTGATACGTCTTAGTGTCTGCATGGACAAGCTGTTTCCCTTTCTCTCTATTCTCAGATTCTTTTACGGTCTCTGGTCTTTTCCTTCGACCCTTACTACAACAACCAATTTCTCCAGGTTATCTGGCCGTCTTCAGGAGATATAACAAAAAAAGTAGAGTACTCCTTGTAAGAAGGCTGTTGATAGCCTTGCTGAGATATATTTGTCCTTTTAGCTGTGCACGATATGCGCAGCATTCTCCTATCAAGTAAAAAACAATTTGAAATAGACTTATAAAAAATTACACAAAAACTAATGTCACTTAAGCTGTATGTGATCTGTCTAATCATTTTTCCATTGAATCAATAAAAAAGGGTTCAAAGTCGTCCGAATTATAGCTCGGATACTGTTATCAATTCGCAAAATAGGTGTTCCAGGTAGGTCTTATCGTATATGTTCCACTATCTCGACACATGTTAAAACGCCTCAAGTACTTTAGTGTTAGACACGAACATTGCGTAGATTGCTTTGAAATAGATTGGTTCCGTAGAGGACTTATTCCTAAAACATTTGAAGCACCCGACTTAACCCAATCAAATCACCTTTTGGTTATTTTTATATTGTGTGGTTTTTTCGTGATGTTTTTTTATAGCCTTGGCAGGCCAACGAGCTTGCGGGTCACCTGATGTTGAGTGATCACCGCCGCCCATAGACACCTGCAGCACCATAGGGACCGCCGATGCGTTGCCGACCTAAGAGATAGGAATTTATCCGCCTCCTAAAAGTATCTAGGTCATAGCCATGCGGGAACACCGATGGCGGGAGTTCGTTCCACATCTTGCGCGTACGCGGGAAAAAGGATCAACGAAATCGAACCGTGCCTGAAGGCCACGCATCCAGGTTGTGTGGATGAAATTTATTCTTTCGTCGGTCATAGAAGCGAGACGGTGGCACCAAGTTAAATAGCTCCTCCCTGTCCCCGTGATAGATACGATAGAACACACATAGAGAACCAACGTTTCTACGGTGTTCTAACGTTTCCAGCTGACTTGTTAACTGGGATATGTCGACAATTCGAATGGTTCGTCTGTGTATTCGGTTAAATGGAAGGAGTTGATATTGGGGTGCTCCAGCCCACAGATGAGAGCAGTACTCGAGGTGCGGTCGGATTTGGGCCTTATATAAAAACATTGATGTTTCGAAAACTTTGTCTATTCGTGATCAAAAACTTTATAGAACTTAAAATGTTTTGAAAAATGGCATTTTTTTTATTGTCGCCGAAATATAAAAAAAATAATCCAATTTCGTTATTGTACCCATTTATTTTTTAAACGTGGAGCGCATGACACTCGAGATTAATATATTTTTCAATTATTAATTAAATCAAAATATCTTTATTCAAGTAGGCATATTACAGCACTTTTGAATCGACAAATATAATTTTTTTCCCATTCACTAATTTTAATGTACGTCGGATGATGGTATTAAAAAACAACTTAAAAACTAAAGTTACGAGGATTCCTTCGCGCCTTGATCTGAGAAGAGCCCAGTTAGGTAGTTAAATTTAAGTGATCTATGCAAAATTTATATAGCGAGGTGTACCTGATAGTTCACATAAATAGATTAAAGGTTTAAAGGTTCGGGTTCTGCGTAATGAATTTTACGTATGGTATAACAGTCATTGCGCACAAAACATTATGAAAAAATTACAGGAAACCTAGTTAGGGACCACAGCATGCAAACCCGGTGTTATTGCATAAGCAATTTATTAACAGACAATCTTTGAAACTGTCTGTGACAGAATATTTCACAGATTCATACATCACTACTAAAAATACGCTTCGTCGTCGTCGTCGCTTTAGTCGATGGACGTCCACTGCTGGACATAGTTCTCACGTGATGTCCACAAGGCTTGGCTCCAGCGACAACCGGCGACCAGCAGTAGTAGCGACAAGCGGTAGTAGAACCAGAGTCCACGACACAGTCCTACGAATCGCACCGGAAGGCGCAGTGTAGGCAAATATCATCTGTCCCCACAAGGTGGACCGATGATATAAAATACGATTAATTACGTACAACTCGATAATAAGGCCGTTGGAGTCAGATCGAGCCTTGTCTCCAACGGCGGGTCTAATTACAGTGGCGGCGATCCGTCCACACTTGGAGAAATGGTTGTCTAGGGGCCACGGATCTCTTTCTGACAGGATGGTGCAGGTGTTGACTGGATATGGTTGTATTGGCAAGTACCTGCATCAGATTGTTCGCCGAGAGGAAACGCCCGCCTGCCATGAGTGTGATGCATCTATTGATTCGGTGCAGCACACTCTGATAGATTGCCCGGCATGGGGACCCCTGCGGCATCTTTTGACGTCGTGGTCGGAGGGTCTAGTTGGCGCAATGCTCATTAGGGAAAGGGAGTGGAGGGCAGTGACCTCCTTCTGCAAATCTCTTATTTCGCTGAATGAGGCACATGAGAGGCAGCGGGAGGACTCTATAGACGCTCCTCTTCTCCGACGCAGGAGGTTGGGAGGTAGGAGACGTAGATTTGCGCTGCTCCTACCCCCTACCTAAATTCCCTGCAGGAGTATCCCGGGTAGATTGCGTCAACCGATCCTCTGGTGCTCCACTAAAGGATGGGGCGGGTATCGCTGGGTTTTAGTGGTGTATTTTGGCTTACTGCCAGCAAGTCCCACAATCCCGTACAGATTTTGTCTGAACGGGGTGCGCAAAGGCATTTCCCAGCATGAAAAAAAAAAGGTCGAGCCTTGTGGGAGCGTTATTAGATGACACCTACGTTCTGCAGTACGACAAGGATAACGACGATAAAAAGTGTTTGTTGTAAACATTTGCGGATTCCCAAAATTTCATCAAGGATGTCCCGAATGGCATTGAGCGAGTCCGTTCCCCGTTCATGGAACGCGTTATCATTGGAATCGATATTATTTGAGCACTTGGCCTTCCCCGAAATGTCAGACAAACTATGGCCGAGAGTTGAGACGGGGCGGCGCGTATTGTTTGCCATGTGAAATTCAGTTATTCAATATAATGACTTGTGTCAACTTCGCTGTCAGCCAAATGGTGTTTGTTTCTAACTCTAAATAGAGACTCTAAGGAGCTTACATTGTAAAAGCACATACTAATTCCTGAAATTCTTATGTCAATAAGTTTTAGTAATTCTTATGTTAATACAATATGCAGTACAGCTTCACAGTGCAGTGTTACGCCTTAAAGAACGTAAGCCAAATGAGCAGATAAATATGGCAAGATACGAAATAGGTCTTTATAGATTATCCTTTGTTTATTACATAACACGTGTTTTAATTCATTTAGGGGGTCATCCGATGTGATGGGATCAAAAATTCGTTTCTTTGTTTTTCATAAATTGCTTTCTTAATATGTCTAGAATGCGGTAGTAAATACGGTGATTTTTAAACATTAGAAGTCGTTTTGAAGATACTGAGCAGAGCGCTGAGTTGGAAGTTTGGGTCCGGGTCTAGTGTGTACTCGCTTTATACCTGGCCCCCCTTTTATACATATATCTATGTATATATATAAAAGTGATAACCATGTAGCTATTAACTCATCACGATAGCTCTGGAACCATAAGGAGTAGAGACTTGAAATTTGGTAGGAATATTCCTTTTGCTGAGTAGAAGTCAGCTAAGAACGGATTTTACGAAATTCCACTCGCAAGGGGGGTTGCGGGGGTGATAATTAGAAAAATTCATAATTGCACATTTAAACAAAATTCAAACTTCATATTTACAAACTATATCTTTTATGGTACGTAAAACTTGGTCAGCATTTTTTTTTGGACGTAATGGAATCTATCAAAAGTTTAATTTTAGGAAATTCCACCCTCAAAGGGCAGTGCGGGTATGTTTCTTATTTGTAAAACAATTTGCCGAAATTAATGATAAATGTTACCAAAAAAACATTCCACGCAGTCGAAGTCGCGGATTCAGCTAGTATATATATAAGAAATATCCAAGTATCTATTGACTCATCACGATATCTCTGGAACCATAAGGCATAGAGACTTGAAATTTGGTAGGAATACTCCTTTTGCTGAGTAGAAGTCAGCTAAGAACGGATATTACGAAATTCCACTCGTAAGGGGGTTGCGGGGGTGTTAATTAGAAAAATTCAAATTTTCCTGTTACGAAAAACTTCTCTTTTACAAACTATGTCTTTCACGGTATATAAAACTTGGTTAGAATTTTTGTTTGATGTAATGGAATCTATCAAAAGTAAATTTTAGTAAATTCCACCCTTATATGGAATGTTTGTTATTTGTAAAACAATTTGCCTAAATTAATGAAATTGCTACCAAAAATACATTCCACGCAGACGAAGTCGCGGGTTCAGCTAGTTCGTTTATACAAGTATCTACAGACTTTCAAACGGACTTCAAACTCTAAACGCGTTTTTCTCAAAACTGTGTTTTTCAACCTCCCTCCATCGTATCGGCTTGACCGAATGACTTGAAATTTAAAGGGCACAATCAACACATGTAAACGCATGGAATGAATATTATGATATGATAAAATTTCGAAACTTCTGCAAAATTCGCAACTTTTATTTCAAATGTCTACCAAAATTTCAATTTTTTTGTATATTCATTTGATAATAGTCCATTCCGTACGTTTAAGCTAACAGATTAAAACGCCGTTGTTTTTTTTTTGCTTCAGATAAAGCAATCAGCCGGATTCGTAGAGGAAGTGGGAGCTCATTTTTTCAGTAATTCAAGTTCTAGACAATACTTTTAACTTAAAATTAATATTTATACCATCGAAATATATATTAATAAATGATAATCAACTTAAACCTCTATCTATTTACTGGTCGTAGAAAATAATCATAAAAAATCCTTTAATAACAGACCGTCACATGGGATGATCTCCTTAACATTTTTTAGATAAACTTTTAATGTTACATTTTAATTAAGGAATAAGGTAACCTTTGTTATTTATTTTGAATGTGTTAAATACATATAACTAACAATTATACATCTGTCTTGTCTATAATTAGTAATCTTTACCATTATGTATAGCGGTCGCTAGATGATGCCAGGCTATAGTGGGTCTCTTCCCCCTCTCCATCTCTCTCTCCTTCTATCTCTCTGAGTCATTTGTGTTAAAAGTCTTCGTTCCTAAGCACCTTACAATCTTATGCATTTCATATACAGTTAGTTTATACTATATCATAATATCAGATACCTTCTCGATCATTGAGGGAATCAAATTAATTTCTCTAAACTGTATTGGATGAAGTTCCAGATGACGGTCATTAAGAAGTTTGAAAAGTGTACAGGAAATTCCTATAAAGAAAGTCGCAGTCGGATTTTAAGAATTTTATTATACTCCGTACCAATTTTAACAGTATTTTTTGTCGCATCAAATTGTTAGATACGTCCAATCTCAACTATAAAGAGCAGCAGTGCTTCGGGGGAGATAGAACCAGATTACTATTGACAACGCCCCGTACACTAACACACACACACAGCGGGGCGTCAAGACTAAGCACCTGTCCGATTATCCTTTTCAGCAGCAGCAAACATTGCTCTAAGCCTAGGTCCGAGCCTCGCAGGAGGCGTCCTTAGAGCAACGTTTTCCCCACGACGCAGCAGGGCCTTTCTACGGGCCCACCCTTCGGCAGAGCTTCTGCGGTCGCCACCCCTCTCGGTTACGCTGTCAAAGCCAGTAGGGCTAACAGCAACAGCACACTTCGAAAAAAAAATGAAGAGATAAGCCATTATTGGCGTATTTGTCCCTCACTAACAAGAACAAGTTACAAAAGACTTTCAGTAAATATCATTAGATATACTTTAATAGCATCAAATTTTATTGCAAACGCTAATATTTGCCAAACATTTAAGCTGTTATCTTTATGTTTACAATTTAATTACCGGAATTAGCTCTTTTATGTGGTAACATTTCGCATTTAAATCGGTTATCTTAATCACTCGGGGAAAATGTCTTCTTGGAATGGTGTTTTGCGACTTTGTTTTTTTCCGTTTGAAATCCTACTGAAACAATACCTATTGATAATGTTACAATCGTATGGATGTGCCAAAGTTGTAAATACATTGTTTACAGTAGCGATATGGTCACAGCTATTATAAGATTTGCATAAGAAGTTCAAAGGCTCAACTGAGTTTTTCATTATTAAAAACGTGCCAGCCATTGCGATTCCACAAACTTAGGAAACTGCTTTTCTTAATTTCTCTTAGTCTACACTGGTGGAAGGCTTTGGCCTTGGCTATCTACCAACCAATAGATTTGTGTTCCAATACGATGCTGTACAAAATCTGTGAAAGTTTAGCCTCTTAACCCATAGTGGAGCAGCGTGTTGGGTCTATGCTATAAAACCTTCTCTCCTATGATTAAGAAAGACTGTAAAGGTAAGTAGCAGTCCGTTAACATACCACTGCTGGGCACAGGCCTCCTCACTCATAGGGATTTTAGAGCATAAACATACAATGCTGCTGATTTATTGCAGGTTGGCAGACACAAGTGCGCTCTCATAGTCCGATGTGATGGCAATCCGACACAACCGGAGAGAGATCAGACGCAGGACCGACAGCTTAACGTGCTCTCCGAAGCATGGGGGTGGAGCACACCGCCAACTTCCCAACTTCAGACAAATATTGAGAAAATCTTACTCAGGAGCTCATATCTGTAGCCGAATATACCAGACCAATGAAGCAGATAAACCAAATGGCAACTGCCCAGCGTTAATAGGCTGCGGTCGCGGTTTCGATCCCCGGTATGACGAATTTAGGAAATTGGATTTTCTATTTTGTTTGAGTCTGGACTGTTGGGAGGCTTCGGCCGTGGCTAGTCACCACCCTACTAGCAAAGACGTAGCCCCTTCGCCTCTGTGATTACCAAATAAATGCTCCTCCGTCTTAGATTGTATCATCACTTACCATCAGGTGAGATCACAGTTAAGCGCTCTGCCAGCAATAAAAAAAAATTCTTCACATATTTTATTACTCTTTTAGCGTTCAGACTATTATAAGTTTTTTAGCGTTGTGACAGCGTTAGCTCATGTTTCATTACCTTTTTGAAATGCAAGAATTTTTCAATAGCTGTAGAATATATTTACATTTGCTAAGGTCGGAAATGATGTTACGAATAAATAAAAATGTATTAGTTAGATATACATTCGTTGTAAAGTAAAATCTCTATATAGATTAGATTAAGTAGATGAAAGACTGTCTGTATTGCTAAGATACTGATAATTGTTGCAGAAACAATTAAAAATGCTTTTTATACAGTTGTAGGCCAATGTATAGATAGACTTAGGCCTTTAAAATAATTGGCAATCTTATTGTTAAGTCTTGTTTATATTCATACAAATCTAAAACTTTATATTTCCGAGACTTAAGAGGGAGGGAAAAAGGAAGATATGTTACGAATTTAATTGTCATTAAAACATTAATACAAATAATTTATTGAAATCTCAAACGTGTTATTTGTAAATATTAAAACTACCTAACCTTTAAACGAATTAGCATAAAAAGGCTGCACACCTTCGTGACGCTAATCACGCTTTTCAAACGTACAAATTTTACCGTCACGCGTCTAAAGATGTTTCCCTTCAAAATATTATTGACGATATTTTTAAATGAAATGTAATTAAAAGGACAAAAATTCTTTTAAAGTAAAATTTTCAATCTTTCTTAAGCATGTCGCATTACAGCCGGCCACTAAGTGGGATAAAGTGAAAGGTGCATGGCAGTGCAGCAAAGGCCAATATGGCGGCGCCTATGACTGTCATCAACTGACCATGTAGCTTTTACTTAGCAATTTTGTATTCATGAGAATCAGGTTAATATGCATTTGTATTAATTTTATTCATATGTTAACCTTTTGTGAAATATTTATACCTATTATAAATAGGTGTTAGAAGAACTATGTTCAATACGTAATCATTTGTCCTACTTAAGACAAATAAATGCCATTGAGTAATTTCAAAATAAAAATACCAACATAAACGTATACATCTACGTCACTGAACCCTGAATCATCTTCGGGAAATGAAATGAAAAGGATAAATCAGTTCTACAGGAAAACTATAACGTCTTGTAGTACGTCATTGTAACACCCACTTTTTGCATTATAACTGCCTAAACTCTGTATGGCACATTCTGATATTATTTACTACAAAGTTAAATATAACTGAAAACAGAAGCACATTAGTAATTTTCTTTTAAAACTTGAGAATGAAATACTCTGGCGTGTCAATTTTAATACCAAAGGATTAGACCGCTTCTTGTACTCTGCGTTTTTGTATTAGCTATATATGTATGTATTTGTTTTGTTTTTTAACGTTGTGGTGTTCGACTAGTATTAAATAAATAAGAAGGAAAATACTCTTATATACATATTTAACTGCCTCATTGGTCTAGTGGTTAGCATGTTCGACCACAGACATGATGTCCTGGTTTCTGAGGTTCGAGTCCCGGACCGGGCTAATTCAAAGATGGATATTGAGTTTTCTATTAATATTTTCTCAATATTTGGCCGAAGTTGGGAAGTTGGCGGTATGATCCACCCCCGTGCTCCTGAAAGCATGTTAAGCCGTCGATCTTCGTCGTCGTCGTCGTTTCAACCAATGGACGTCCACGGCTGGACATAGGTCTCACGTAATGACGTCCACAAGGCTAGATCTTGCGCCGCCTGGCTCCAGGGGCTACCGGCGACCCCCTTTATGTAGTCGGTCCACCTTGTGGGGGGTCTCCCTACACTGCGTCGTCCGGCCCCCAACGTCCATCGGTCCTTCGGACTATGTGCCCCGCCCACTTCGGGTTCACGATTCGCAGGACTATGTCGGTGACTCTAGTTCTACTACGGATCTCTTCATTTCTGATTCGATCACGTAGAGATACTCCGAGCATAGCCCTCTCCATCGCACGCTGAGTGACTCTGAGCTTCCGCTTGAGGCCCATAGTCAGCGACCACGTCTCAGAACCGTAGGTCATCACTATCGATATCTTACGTCATACATTTCATATTTCTCTGATCGTGTCGGATTGCCATCACATCACATTATAAGAGTGAAGGAATATAGAGTACACTTGTGTACTAGGCCTGCCAACCCGCAGTGGAACAGCGTGGCGGGTCTATGCTCTAACAACCTTCTCCCTCTCCTATGAGCGAGGAGGCCTGTGCCCAGCATTGGGACGTCAATGGGCTGCTACTTACCTTACCTTATTGGTCTAGTGCTCAGCTTGTTCGGCTGCAGACATTAGGGTCTAGGTTCGAGTCCGGAATCCCGAATTTTCTGTTAAGTAAAAATTCTCAGTATTTGGTCGAAGTTAAGAATTTGGTGGTGTGACCCACCCCCGTGCCTCGGAGAGCACGGTAAACCGTCAGTCCTGCGCCTGATCTCTCTCCGGTCATATCGAATTGCCGTCACATCGAACTATGAGAGTGAAGGAATAGAGAATGCACTTATGTACTACGCCTGCCATGTCTATGCCTTTGGGTCTATGCTCTCAAAACCTTCTCTCTTATGAGAGAGGAGGCCTGTCTTTGGCAGTGGGAGGTTAATGGGCTGCTACTAATCTTTTTTTAATTTTTTCCTTAACTATTTAACGTCGCAATTAATTTGGGGGGCAATGAATACGAAGTTTATACCCACAAAGTTTCTGGAATGCTGTTTGATAGGTTATACACGCCATAAAATTTCACCCGGGATATAGTTATTTCCTCAAAATCTTTGTCTTCATGGAAAACGTATTTTTTGCTATTGAGAATCTGGCCAGGATTCTATCCCCCGATTTTCTGAATAAAACACCTATTCAGGCCTTGCTCCAGAAACACTGGTTTTCGCTGTCACTAAAACAATAAAGTTCATGAAATATATAATTGAAAACCTTTAAAAAATTTAATAAACGCAAAAGTTGTGTGATTTTAAATTTTATTGATATCTAAGTAAGTAAGTAAAGTAAGTAGCAGCCTATTAACGTCCCATTGCTGGGCACAGGCCTCCTCACTCATACGAGAGAGGGTTTTTAGAGCATAGACCCACCACGCTGCTCCACTGTGGATTGGCAAGCATAGTACACAAGTGTACTCTCTATTCCTTCACTCTCCTAGTCCGACGTGACGGCAATCCGACACGTCCGGAAAGAGATCAGGCGCAGGATCGACGGATTAACGTGCTCTCCGAGGCACGGGGGTGGATCACACCGCCAACTTCCCAACTTCGGGCAAATTTTAAGAAAATCTTAATAGAAAACTCAATATCTATTTCGAATTGGCTCAACCCGGGACTCGAACCCAGGACCTCATGTCTGTAGTCGAACATGGTAACCATTAGACCAATGAGGCAGTTTATTGATATCTAAAACATTTTAATTATCTACTGCATTGATTAAAGTGGTATAACCGAAGTATTTTAGAATAAATATTAACACATATATGTACTGTATAATACAATACAGATACTTTTATAGAAAAGCCGTTTAAATTTTTGCTGATTTGAATATGAATTTTTAACACAATAAGATATATTCTTTGAAGTCTGCTGTGTTCTTATATTTGTTAATACATATTACATTTCATGATACATATTAAGGTTTAGTTAACAACAAGTCGTTTGCGAGATATTTCGAGAATAAAAAATAGATTTTATGCATACAAATGTCGGCCACTGTCCTAGATATGTGACAATCGTCTTATAGTGAATCATGTTATCCCTATAATAAACAAGTCTTAAAACGTCGTCATAAACAAAAATGTTAGGTTAAAGTATCCTGTTACGTTTTCTTATTGTTTATGACAAAACAGGAAAATCTAGTTCCACAAAACATTCAATGGAGCAATTCCACCTGAATGGCGTCACGTGTTGTAGCGGTCGAGATTCATTCACGAAAAGATGAGCTCATAAGATATCTACCTCTAATACAGAGATTTAGACAACAGATCGTGTAAACGGTTTAACCTTGTTTTTGATTAAAATCTTACATCATTTTAAAATGGCTTACTGACTAATCTGAATTAATCGGATACTCGACATAAATATAGATGAGGGTGCAGTGCAAAGAACTGCCCCTCCCCTCAGACACTCAAAAATATTGAGATCAGTTTTAGAATGCAATCAATAATGGAAGCAAAATCCTTGCCAAATTGTAAGAGACAGCTAAAATCTTAATATGAATATTTATACTGTTCAAAAATCTCTGCGAGAATGATATTTAAATATATATAATGTTTGTTCACGAACTTCTCCGAAACAGCTTTATGCCTCTGCTTGCCTCATTGGTCTATTGGATAGCATGATGCCATGGATTCGAGTCCCAAGTCGGGCCAATTCAAAAATCGATATTGAGCTTTCTATTAAGATTTTCTCAATATTTGCCCGAAGTTAGGAATTTGGACGAGTGTTCCACCCACGTGCCTCGGAAAACAAGTTAAGCCGTCGGTCCTGAGCCTGGTCTCTCTGCAATCGTGTCGAATTCTTATCACATTGGAATATGATACCTGCCAATCCACAGTGGAGCAGCTTGGTAGGTCTATGTTCTAAAAACCGTTGCTCATATGAGTAAGGAGGCCTGTACCCCGCAGTAGTACGTTAATGGGCTGCTTTTTACCTTACCTTGCTTTTTACTGCGATGAAGCATTATTGAAATACAACATATATTGAACTATCACATGAATGAATTTTTGAGCAATTTTGGCCTATTCATTTTGGTTAATATCTGTTATGACAGTAGAAGGTGGTGGAACGTGTGAGAGTAACGGACGGAGATTCTCCTGCCATACGACGACAGAGAATAGGGAATAGATGGGTAGTGCACGACCGTCGCCCGCCCCCCTAGGGGTATCCTGTGGGCAATAGGTACGGGACCTATTGCGCTGTAGAGAGATTGCGAGGAAATGTGGTATTCCACCCAAATGAGAGATTCAAAGGAAGGAACTCTGTGGGCATAATCGCCGCCGAGAGTGCAGATGCATTCTAATCCCGTACTTTCGCCAAAGAGCGCAGGGAGACGCACCGACAGGTTTAAGTCGGTAAAAGTCCGGCATAACCCGAAATGCCTTTCCCTATTGGCATTGTGGGTATCCACGAGGATTTGCAGATAAAAAAATAGAAGTTCCAGCAACAAATATAGATAAATAGATAATACTTTATTATACATAACCAAACAAGGTAAAAAGAAAAGTCTTATCAACAATCTTTAGGTAAGATATATTGCAAAAATATAACTTATAAATATAATCTCCTAAATAAGTATTAAATACCCCCCTTTGAATTAAAAAACAATAGAACGAATTTACGGGGATACAGCATTTATGAAAAAGAATTTAAAAATAACTACATCTAGGAAACAGCATAACAGAATACTCGAACCTCTATTAGTCCTACAAATGTCCTGGTCAAGATTCCTATTAAGCAAAGACGTACTAAATTATCTCTCGCAAGCAAAACTACAGGAAAAACTAGTTTTGCGATATAATTAAGTTGTTCTTCGAATTCACCAAGGATGCGGGTACCTAGTTACTTCAACATTTGAATGCTAATAGAAAATAAACAGGATCCACTTTTCCTGTGTTTTTGTTATTTGCAAAACAATTTTATATCAATAACCGTCTGTTTCTACGAATCTCTATACTCGTACTAATTTTTACACTTTATTGCGTTGTATGCACCACAGACTATAAAGTACTAGGTGTGTTATATAATCTATACATTACTACGTAAGGCAAAAATTTCATACACGTTTTTACGAAGATTGTATTATAGTAGTATGAAATCTCTCTCACTTTTTAAATTATACATATAAAGTATCTACATTAAATCAATAAAAAAACACATTACATACACGGATGTAGAGTACATATACGTATTTGTCAATTGCTGACAATAATGTCAAACGCCATGAAGGTTATATTACAAAAGTTTATATTGTCAAAAGCACAAGGAGGTTACATTAGAAAATTATTATGGTGGTTAAGCTTTCTTAAATTTCTGATGTTTTACGTGACTGTTAATTTATTTTTATACGAACTTTCTCAGTCTATAAATTAACTCAAAATATACAATAAAATCTACATTTTAATAGAATGACGCAATAGTGGCATCACTTTTTTTATACTAGAGGTTACTACAATTTATCAGAATCCCGTATTATTCGATTCTATCACCGAAGATGTGTTCGGAGTGCCATTCCATTGTTCTTCTGACTATTAGCTTGCAGTTCATCATGACAAAAATAAAAAAGTAAATAACATGTAAATTTATATAATTACGAAAATGATGTGGAAGCCTTATACCCTTAGCTTTATTTACTATTTTTATTATTATTGGATTTAATTTTGATTGTAGTTCTAATTTAAAATTAATTTAGTTTTCTATATTTGTTTTGTTTTTTATGTTACATTTTATTTACTTGTAGATTTAAAATGTAAACTGGAACAAGTTCATTTTAATAAAGATAAATAAAAAAGTTACCATTACATGAGGACACATTCACTAACCTGCTCCGTTAGAAAAGAAAAGCACTACCTATGGTTATTCCTGAACGTTCTATAACAATGGTTTCCCAGTGATCTCACCTTCGTTACATAAAGATACTTCTTGCTTTTGGTATTTCTAAGGAAAAACCCTAAATTACCATCGCCATTCGGATTTCTTGGATTACTTATGATATACCTATGATAGCATTGCTTTGTTGCCAATTGTAGATGTACTTTTTCCTTGTGTGAAAACACATTAGAAGATATATTAATGTTACCCACGGTTTCCCAGTATTACTATATTCCCTGCGATAAATTGATTTATCCTTATTGTATAAAATGAGCTGAGTTAGTACCACTAACGTCTCTTCGTTATTAAAATGAAGCAACAATCCAATAATGCTAATCTTAAATCATTTATTTTTTAGTTAAGTCTTTTATATTGGATGTTTTAGTAATATTGGTTTAGTTTAAAGTCATTATTAATTGTTTATTATGCAAAGCTAAGACCATTTCCGATAAGACAACGCTGTGATTTACATGTCCTTTCGCTCCCTTATTCTATTCTTTCCAATCCTGTTTTAATAGGATAAAGATTAATACAAAGGTAGGAATAATATGGTTTGTAGATTGTCAGCACTTTTAGTAACTTTTAAAATGAAAAAGTAATTATAGTGGCATAACTACAGTATCTGACATATGGTATCGCGGACTTTTTGTAGATATTAATACTTAATAATAATAATTCTATAATATCATCAATAGTTTCCCCAGCGCACGCGACGACAGATTTTTTGAGACCAATTTTTTCACTCCATGGGTTACATTAATGCGTTTTTATTAGGGATGCCTATTTTTTTCGAGAAAGTAATATAGCTTATGTCGCTCAAAGAAAATGTAACTTTCTGATGGTGAAAAATTTTTTGAAATCGGTCCAGCAGTTTTTGTGTGAAAACATACAAACAAACAAAAACACAAATATTTCCTCTTTATAATATTATTTAGATAAATTCGTCGCAACAAGCTTAATCACCCAAAAGGCAAGGACGGGTCACTAATGCGAAAGTAATTTTGTCTGTCGGTCGCACTGTCACACCAAAACTACTGAACGGATTTAAATAAAATTTTCTACACAGTAAATCTAAGCCCTGAGAAAGGACATTTTTACCGTAGATAACGTAGCTCACTAAGAACGAATCTCCCCATATTCCCACGGGAGTTGGATATATAACAAAAATCTCCTAAAATATTCACAAGACTGACTTGAAATTCAGCATATATTATCCTCTCGCGACGAATTCTCTTCCTAAAAACGTGTTTTCTCATATTCCGAAAGGATCCGGATAGAAGCGAAACTTACTGAGGGATTTCCTTCACCCTTTGATTTGACATTTTCCTTTTGCGACGTGTTTCGCACTAATAACGGGATAACGGAATCAAGAACTACGCTGGTAACACTGCGGGGAATAGCTAGTGCATAATATCGCAATCATTCTGGCCTTACTTTTGCATAAGGTGACCAACTATACTTATTTACTGAGTTTTGTACCCTTTTTTTCGCAAACCTCACCTTTTCAAGTCATGTACTCTGAAAGTACTCATTTGCATAATTTTATACTCATTTGTATATATTCACCTTTCTAAACGCCTGGTCTCTCTCCGGTCGTCATCGACTATGAGAGTGAAGGAATAGAGAGTGCACTTGTGTACTATGCCTGCCAAACCGCAGTGGAGCAGCGTGGTGGATCTATGCTCTAAAAACCCTCGATCTTTGGAGTGAGGAGGCCTGTGCCCAGCAGTGGGAAGTTAATGGGCTGCTACTTACTTTCTTTACCGTTCTAAACAGTACAATTGAATGGAAAGAAGTTTCTTCAGCAGTCTAATTTGTAGTGAAGGAAGCAAAAGATATTATTATTAATGACAATATTCTTTTTGAAGAAATTCGAAGAGTAAATTAATATTTAAATGAAGAAAATTTGATGAGATGAAATGGATCTTTGAGAAAATAGAATTCATAGATATGCCAATCGCTGGGTCACTGGTACCAACTCTCGGCTTCGCCTTGGACATGCCTGCACACCTGTACACTTGGCTTAATTCCGGATTAGGGACCACTCCTTGTGTGAATGTGGCTTAGACGAAGGTTCTGTTTCCCACATCCTTCTCAATTGCCCCAAAAGTTGTAAAATAATTGTTTATTATTAGTCATATGTATATATACAAATTTTACCTTACTTGTATATATAAATATATGCATGCTGTGTTGTCCGTTTTATTTGGTGGTGGTTTAACAATATATTTCAACTATTTATAGGTTATCAAAATTAAACTTGATAGGCACATATTCCTTCGTGTCTACTCCAATAAACTTATAAACTTGACACTGGCGAGATAATCTGTGCCCAATTGGCACTCCTGAAAGCCATTTAACAAAGAAGAAGAAGAGTAAATAGAACTTGACAAAAGGTGTGAAGAAATCTTTCGGTATTTTAGAGTAGAATATATCCCACATGAAAATTTTATAGTTTTAATATAAATTTCCTTATGTGGTCCAGGCACTAATGCTGCTGTTGAAAGGGTATTTTCACTGATTATTGGAACAGTGAGAAGTCGCAAAAATAAAAAAGTTTTTCTTCTTTTTTTCACCTGTGAAATATTTGCAGTGTACTTTTTTGAACAAAAATAGTTGGTCACCTTACTTTACATAAGTTCCACGAAAAGTAGATTCAATTATTTAATAGTTTCTAAGCAGCTTCTGTACCATTTTCCTAGTATTAAATCTGGTAATCAAGGTCACCTGATGAATTATTATTGATAATTCCTACGTGACATATAAAATGCCAATGTGTCATGTTGTAACTCCCGATATAGATTAATTAGTTCATAAAAGAATTGATTAAATGGCACAGGTGTTAGCTGGTGACTAATGGTCCTAGTTACTCATTGTTTCTTATCAAAATTTACACTCATTTTTTTTTATATTAATTTCACACCTTTGTAACCCCTGCTTACCAACCAGACTGCAATGACACTGTGAGATTTCTGCTCTCAAACACTACATTTCTAAGAATGAGGAGGCCTGTGCCCAGTAGTGGGACGTAAATAAGCTGCTCCTTACCTTATCTTACCTAAAATAAAGATATAAATATTCATTTAACCAGGCTTAACAAGCTCTTTTGGGCCATGAACTCTTTACGTTGGTGATGAATCTAGTACCGGTTTGGAAGGTTGATGTTGCAGTATATACACTGTAATTTACAAGTATATCATCATCTTTAGACGAACTAAGTAAACCATATTTCGGCTCATATCGGTAATGTACAACTGATATATACCGACAGCTTAACGTGCTCTCCGAGGCACGGAATTGAACCCAAAACCTCACGTCTGTGGCTGACCACTTGACCAATGATTTCAGAACATTCCCTGCCAACCTGCAGTGTGGTGGAGCTATGAGAGCATAGCTCCACCGATCGAGAGCGTAAGAGTGATGGTTATTAGAGAATAACCATCCCTCTTACGAGCGAAGAAGCTTGTGCCCAGCAGTGCTACATTTATGGACTTTCTTACGCTGGGAAATGCTTTTAGGCACGATCCCCGAATTATATAGGTCAGGAGTGTGGGACTCGACGAGAGAGGAGACTTCTCAATACCCACTATAAACCAGCAGAACTCTTCATTCTTGAGTGAGGCACCAGGTTTGCAACTTCCGCATTAGTCCCTGGTGCCTCACATCCACTGCATTTACCTTCTTACGTTCTCCCTCCGTTATTACGTTCGATGCATTACGAGATCTTTTAGATCTGGTGCAGGACTTTCGTATTGTGCGTTGACTATAATCGTGATTTTTCACTGCTTGCGAGAGGCTCTAACATGTAAAGTAAAGTTCTTTTAGTATAAGACAAATATACATATTACCTTCATACTTAAAGGTGAAAAGGACAAGGACATAAAAACTAGTGAAGGGTGAGGTCCCTAACGCACAGTAGTATAATTATTTTCATTCCTTACGTTAGAGAACATGTCGATACTCTTGCAAACTGTATTTTTAGGAGACTGATTAGATCCCTAACGCAAGAAAAGGTAGATTAGTTACGAGATCTTTTAGGTCTCCAAAGCACCAGCTGAAAGTTCTTTGAAAATGATGGCGCAGGGAACTTGTTAAGCGAGATTGCGATCTCGCAGAAGAAGGACACTCCCGCCCATATCCTATCAGTGGAGAACATCACTCCTACAATGATCCCTAGCGAGAGATCGCCGTTCAGCGCCATCGGGAGATGACGCTGAAGTCTCCAGGCTGCACAATCTGTCACAGTGTGATGCGTTAAAACGATAGCAACATTAATGGACTCCTACTTACCTTTTTTACCTTTTACATATTGAAATCGTCGTGGGTTAAGCTCGAAGTTAATTAGTTAATATAAAAAGTGTAGTTGATCAGTAGATAGGTAGGTAGCAGCCCATTTAGGTCCCACTGCTGTGTACAGGCCTTCTCACTCCGAGGAGAGAGGGTTATTAGAGTAAGACCCACCACGCTGCTTCACTGCGGATTGGCAGGCATAGTACACAAGTGAACTCTCTATTCCTGCACTCTCATAGTCCGATGTGACGGGAATCCGACACGACCGGAGAGAGATCAGGCGCAGGACCGATGGCTTAACGTGCTCTCCGAGGCACGGGGGTGGAAAACACCGCCAACTTTCTAACTTCGATTCAGGCAAATATTGAGAAAATCTTAATAGAAAACTCCAATCCAGGACCTCATGTCTGTAGTCGAACATGCTAACCACTAGACCAATGAAGCAGTTGTAGGTGGTAGTGGATTACTTCCATGTAATTCCAGAGCGAAATTAAACTGCCGCTACTTATTAAGAAATTTCAAGAATTATCGCAAATTGGAAAGTCATTCGGATATACGTCGTTCGGACGCCATTTCGCCGTAATCAGTGTATAGAAAGCCGTAGTGTTCCGGGAACACGGTACAATGCGGTGACTTGCAGGAATCGTTGCCTTCTCAGTAGCGGGAGCTTATTTGTTTTTATAACTCGATACGATGAAGACGTTAACTGTGGCATGTTATAAAAATATGCCTTCCACCTCGCTAGTACTCGCTTTCTTAACTTCTACTTGACTCGATATCCAATAGGACAACTTTAGGTAATCATAAATTACCTTATATGGCTTAGAGTATGGCTGTCGCAATAAAGAGCCACAATTCTCCTTCGGCTGCAATACTGTGTAGTATAAGATTGATTAAATTGTAATAACAATTAAAAGAGCTTGGGTAAAATGTACAAATGTCAGCAGTGAAACTTTTTTCTCTATATTTCGTCATCGTCGTCGCTTCAACCGATGGACGTCCACTGCTGGATATAGGTCTCACGTGATGACGTCCACAAAGCCCGATCTTGCGTCGCCTGGCTCCAGCGGTTACCGGCGAACCTCTTTATATCATCGGTCCACCTTGTGGGGAGTCTGCCCTACACTGCGCCGTCCAGTGCGGGGTCACCACTCCAGCAACTCCGGCCCTCAACGTCCATCGGTCCTTCGGACTATGTGCCCCGCCCATTGCCACTTCAGATTCGCGATTCGTAGGACTATGTCGTTGATTCTGGTTCTACTACGGATTTCTTCATTTCTGATTCGATCATGTAGAGAAACTCCGAGCATAGCCCTCTCCATCGCACGCTGAGTGACTCTGAGCTTCCGCATGAGGCTCGTAGTCAGCGACCACGAGAACGCAGCAGCAGAATTGAAATTATTAATTAAATTTTGTTTTTGAATTTAAAATTTAGAAAAGGGAGTTTATGAAATATTTTTATTTAATATTTTATGAAAAATAGGTTATTAAATGATTAAATGACGAGTGGCATTTGAAAATGTTACTGTATATCTTATTTGTAAATATTAAAACTACCAAACCTTCAAACGAATAAGCATAAAAATCGCTGCACATCTTCGTGACGCCAATCACGCGTTTCATGCGTAAAAGTTTTACCATTAGGCGCCTAAAGAAGTTTCACTTCAACAATATAAGCCTTTAACAGTTATATGTTACCTTATAAAATCTAGTAGGCTGCATAAGATTAACAACTCATTTAAGGGTAACTGTATACGTTTCTATAATAAACTCCCACAAGACGTTCTAAAGATGTCAATTAATAAATTCAGTCTTTTTTAAAAGAAAGTTGATAGAAAAATCGTATTATAAGTTGGAAGATTACTTAGACGATAGAAACGCCTGGGAGTGAATGAATTGCTCTAATTTTAATTAAAATATAGTAAACTAATATGATATTGTAATGATGATGGTAACAAAAAAAATACCCGACTGAGTTTGTTGTGGGTTCTTCTCGGATCAGGGCGCGAAGGAACCCTCGTAACTTTAGATTTTAAGCCGTTCTTGAGTACCGTCATCAGATGTATATTAGAATCAGAGTGTGGAAAAAAAAAATAATTTGACGATTCAAAAGTGCTGTAATATGCCTACTTGAATAAAGATATTTTTGATTTGATTTGATTTGAGTCGTCTCTTTTAAGGTGATGTCAGGTTTTTTTACCTTTCTTGTCACAGGGAAATACCATTGCAACAAAAATCGTCATTTTAATGGTTAGCTTAGTATGTTATCCTTTTTCTCACTGGGAAACGACACCACAGTAAAAAAATCTAAACTAACCTGACCTCAAAATGTCATATCTGTCGCTGCGGTGGCATTAATACGTAAGTACCCTGAATATAGAAAACAAATATCTATATCAAAATAAATAATTGTATGATGAATAATAAATATTCGATCAAATTATAATTAAACATTTTTCTACGATATTCCTAGAGATAATGACAGCCAACTACAGGCTTACCACAGACTGCAATTCAAGAAAATTTATTTTATGACATATACAACCTCGACCTCGACGTTATACTATAATTTAGGTTATAATGAACCAACAAGGTTTATAGAAAATCAAGTTTAAGTTTCCTTTCCATCATTTCTATACAAAAAGATATATTACTAGATGTCGTGCAACATCGTCTGCGTATACTTAAATGTGGGACTATACTTGTGCCATCTATTTGACTTTAAATAACTTAGTTAATAGCAGAACTTATAATTAACGAACAATCAAAATTAATCGGTTTCAAAAAATGCAATAAAATTGTTTTTATTTTATAATAAACTAGCAGACCTAGCCACTCGTTGCTGTGGCCAAGGTTTTTAATAGACTAATAATTTACAATAAAATAATATTGCGACTATAAATTAAGATGTAAGCTATCTTATCTTTCAAGTTGGATCAAACTGCAAATTTGATTGAAATCGATTTAGTAGGTTTAGTGAAACAAACAACGTGAAACGTAATTTATATATATTAAGATTATACATAAAAATATTAACAAAAAAAAGAACCGCCTTCAAAACAAAGTATTCCAAAAAATTTATATGCTTTAAAAAGCGACAAATAACTGAGTGTTCTTTTTAGGACTTCTTCGTACTCTTATATTTGGAGTCGGCGTCACCTAGGTTGGTGTGTCCCGCGTGTCTTTTATATTCTAATCGAGGTCACCACTTTATTTTATTTTTTTTTAATTATGGCAGACAAATGAGCTGGCGAGTCACGTGATGTTAAGTGATTACCACCGCCACGGACACCTGCATACATTATAGAGACACATTATAGGAACTGCTGTTGCATTGCCGGCCTAATGAGTACAAGTTTATTCGCCTCTTGAATGTATGTGCATCATGGTCTTGCGAGAACACTAATACTAAAAAGTTTCACTCTCCCTCCCCCCCTCCAACTTAACTACCACCCCTTGACACATAATACACCTTACAAATATTGAAATGCAGCAACAAACGTAAGTTCCTTGCAATTTGATTACAGACAGTTAGATATTCTGCCACAAATCGCAACTATACTGTAAGCCGTTGAGGAGTTCCATTGATCATCATATTTAACTTAACCATACCGACGTTACGGTAGGTGACTCTAATATCCGGATAGCCTATAAAAGATTCTGCCGAGTATCGTTAATTCGCTCCTAAGAATTCAACCCTTGAACCTTCCTTTTCAATAAAAAACGAGTCATTTAAATTGGGCGTGATCTTGACTTATTCGTCCATTTGTGGCGCACGTGACCGCAAATTTAAGACTTATACGGTTTTCTCATGGATGCCATCATCAGAACTAGACTAAAGAATGGGACCCTAACACCACCACCTGTCATATAAAAAAAGAATTATCAAGATCGGTTCATCCAGTCGGAATCTAAGAGGTAAAAACATAAAAAATAAAAAAAATACAGACGAATTGATAGGAGTAGCCTCCTTTTTTTGAAGTCGGTTAAAAAATGAGCTTAATTCGAAATGCGTAAGACGAAAACTCTATAAAAAGAATATTTTTACATCTCCATTAAAGATTGACTTAAATACATATATTTTATAAATTGTAACGTAATTGCAAAACGTTTATGTGCTTTCCGCAAAAGTGATTTAAATATTATCTATTATAATTCCGTATTTGCAGTTCCCCGGAACCGGAAAATTGCATCGCAATTGTCTAGTTCTAGTGAAATTTAAATTGAAAATTATTAGTTCGAGTAGCGTTGCAATTTAACTGCGATTTTCGATATTGTTTCTGTCATTTCCAGTACATCATTATATACGCGAAGATTGGCCGCCAAAGTGGATTGTAGGATTTAAATTAACTAGATTTTATATCAAATAAAAAATTTAACAAAAAAATGAACCGCCTTCAAAACAAACTCTTACAAATATAGTAATATGCTCTAAAAAGTAAAAAAAAATGCGTATTCTTTTTTAGAGTTCTTCATATTCTCATATTCGGAGTCGGCGTCAGCGAAGGTAGGTGTGTCCCACGTGTCCATTTCGTAGCTCCGGCGCCACTCCCACCTATAGCTTGTTTAGTTATTTTTTTTTATTTATTAGATTTCCAACAGAACTTATTACTATATACATGGTAAAAAAGAAATATATTAACAATAACACAAGTTGAGTAATATTCTAATTAAAGGAAACAACGCAATGATATAAAACAAAAAAAGTGCATATGCAGACTACTATTACAAAGTGAAGAAATTATAAAAATATAGAAAAGAAAATTACAATATTATGACGAAAATAATAAAAAAAGAAAATATATTTAATTATAAGACCTCATCTAAACTGAGTGCAAGCTTCCTTTTAAATATTGGTAGCGTGTCCCCAAATATATCAACTATATTGTCATTATGTAAAGTGTTGTATGTATTTACTAATTTATTGATTGGTGCAAACTGTCCTAGGTTTGTGCGTTGCGTACGTGTGGTAAAGATATTAAAAGTATTTTTGCGTGGGAGTCTGTTCGGTAAATGAAAATTAATTTTGGAGAGGAGTTCCGGCGCATCCAGGATCCCTGGAGCGGCAGCGCAGAGGAGGTCACCGTCCATGTAGCGGGGCGGGGAATTGAGATGGAGAGGAATGGACTGTATAGGTTTAGAAAGAAGGAAGAAGGCTAGTGGCCGCGTAAGGGGTGACAGTGATGAAGGGGGAAGGAATCGCGTGCACGTACCTGGAGTGTCGGGGTCTTCTACTCCTTCCCGAAATTGTCGCGACGAAAGCGTAGACGAGTATATGCACGCGAGGGAAAAGATAGGGTACTTTGGGAAAAGGAAACATTTTTTACGCGGCACCGTCAAGACCATCCAAAAAACTGCCGAAAGTGGCGTCACCAATCCCATTAACGAGTTCAAAAGAAGAACGTGATATCTAACAACTGTCTTCGATTGCGAAGAGATTGTATTTAAAAAAAATTTAGACGGTCGTAATAGGATTGTAATTTTTTTTCCATATTTACACTATATGACAAATGCCAAAGAAATCGTTTTTGAACCCTTTCTATGCGCTTAATGTGTACTTTATAATGTGGACTCCAAGCGACGCTCCCATATTCTAAACCAGATCTTACGAAAAAATTATATAATATGTAGTTACAACCAATAGCTATATACTCGTATGTAGGTACCTTGGCTGACATATTTATATATTTGTAAGAGTTTGTATTGAAGGCGGTTCTTTTATTGTTAAAAATTTTATTTATTTTTTGATTTTTAGTGAATCTGAAGTAAACTAACAATTTTATCTCAATATGTGTACACATAAAAAACTTGTTGCTCGTATAAGACAGCACCGTTTAAACGAAACAACTTTACAAAGTTAAATTTACAATGATATCGTCACACCCGGGATCGAACCCGCATCTAATACTCGTACGTTACAGGTTAGTTGTTTTGCCATCCCGCTATCACCAGTGTTTTATATAGTAATCACAACAACAACAACGTACAAAAACACAACACCCCGCTGCTACGCCCGCCGCTGGGGACCCGAGATCGCACCCGATTTTGACGACCTTGGTGGCGCAGTGATGCGAGTATTCGCTTTGCTATCGAAGGTCCCGGGTTCGATCCCCGGTAGGACGAATTTAGAAAATTGTATTTTCTAATTTGTCTGAGTCTGGACTGGGAGGCTTCGGCCGCGGCTATTTACCGCCCTACCAGCGCCGACGTACCGCCAAACAAAAAGATTTGTGTTCCGGGACGATGCTGTGTAGAGACCTTAAGGGGTATATCGCCTCTTACCATCTTAACGCGCTTCCATCTTAGACTGTATCGTCACTTACCATTAGGTGAGATCACAGTCAAACGCTAAACTGAGAGCAATAAAAACAAAAAAAATCCTCCTTTCACCTCTGGGTCAAGGAATTGTTAGCTAGAACCTTGAGCCTCCTTACTTCATCAGCATCTGGTGACTCCCCTCTGGTTCTCGCAGCTACTCTGCACTGGTAAGCAGCCGTGAGGACTTCCTCCCTGAGCAATTGCGGTATCTTATTAAAATGCGTATGACCAACCCAAACCCTCTTCACTGTGAAATATAGCATTACAATAATAGTGTTTTTAGTCCTATTTGTTTGGCCAGTAGATGAACTCGTCATAATTTGGTTTAGTGATATGTTTTAAGAGCAACTTTGTCAGTTCCTTTGGTGTCTGTAACATAATGGCTACACTTGACTCGAAAACAAGCACGTTTCTGTACCGTTACATATAAAAAAGAAATTGATGTTTACCTAACAGTCTATTTACTAATACGTGAATAGTTTACAAACACAAATAACGTTTCTGGGAAATCTAATTATCGTTTATTTTGATCACGAGTTGCGCCGGCGCCGACGTTGCGACGCGCGACGCAATTACTCTATGCTTTTGCGTAACTATTCCTACGCCATGGTGATTCATTGTTGAACATTATGAATTATAATTAACGTGGAATGAAAGTGCCCTAATACGAATAACTTACATGATAGTACACTCCTGTTTAAATAAACAATACTTTCTTACAGCTGAGTGGGCTAAAGTAATATTGTAAAGAGGAAACATTTGTGTTTTTGTATGTTGGTTTGTAGTGTTTTCACATAAAAACTAAAGGACCGATTTTAAATTTTTTTTTACTTTACTTTACTTTCTCAAAAATATAGGGATCTCTAATAAAATGCATTAATGTAACGTAAGTGTTAAAAAATTAGTCACAAAAAATCTTTCATTGCGTGTGTTCCGAAAACTATTTAAGATAATACAAAAAATATTCTACAGTATTATAGAACGTATTAATATCTACAAAAAAGTCTATGATACCATATGTTCAACTACTGTAGTTATGCCACTATAACTATTTTTTTAAATTTTAAAAGCTAATAAAATTACCTACAATAATCAAGTCATATTATTCACACCTCTGTATTAATCCTTATTCTATATATGTTTATTTATCGACCGCTTCAATATCTGTTAAATAGTCCTTAAAATATTAAAATCGGACATTTTATTCAAATGATATAACGAATTTAAAAATGTCAATCTAAACAAAATAATGTGGTAGTACAGCGATGACCATATTAATTTTGTTTGCAGTGTAACATTTTATTTACATGTCTTTCCATTGCCACGAGATTGGAATCTACTTAGGTGAAACCACGGTGCATTAGCTAGTCTTATAATATAATAAAATTCCAGATAAGTTAACAATTCCAGAAGCCTGCATAAAATTAAGGGTATTTAAGGGTAACTATACGTTTCTATAACAAACTCCCAGAAGAACTCCCAGAAGATGTTCTAGATTAAACGACGTATCATAATGTTTGCACATTTATATAACTTATATTTATTATATAACTTATGTAAATTTAAAATAGGATTAACAATACATACTTGGGATCCAAATTTACAAAAGATGGAACATGTGAAAATGATTTTGAAAGGAGAGTGAATGCAGGGAATATGGTAAATGTTGCCCTGCGCGCGCTTATGAATAGCCAGAGAGTGTCTCAAAGGGCCAGACTGGCTGTGCATGCAGGAGTGTTGGTGCCAACACTTATGTATGGTAGTGAAAGTTGGGTATGGCAAAAGAATCACAAAAGTAAAATAAATGCGATAGAGATGAGAGCGTTGAGAAGTATGTGTGGATTAAAACTGAGTGACAAAGTAAGAAATGGTTTGATAAGAGAACGTTGTGGTATCAAAGAAGTCGTAGTGACTAAAATTGAGAAAGGTATGCTTAGATGGTTTGGGCATGCAGAGAGAATGAATGAAAGGAGACTGACAAAAGGGATTTATGAGTCAAGAGTGAATCCGAAAGTTGGAAGGGGAAGACCAAGGCGAACAATCCTGGACCAAATCTTAATTAAGGGCCAAGTCAAGAGTACTCTAAACCGACGAACTTGTATGAAAGGTTTAATGAGAATGAAAAAAGCGAAGGAGATATGCAAGGATCGTGGCAAGTGGAAGGATGTTGTCTCTGCCTACCCCTATGGGTATTAACAATAAAGGCATTTTATTTAATTGAAAAATCGTGCTATAATTTAAAATATAACTTAGATGATATAAAAGAGGCTCTAATCTAAATACAATAAATCACCATAACATTGTGATGATGATGGTAAAAAAAAGGTAACCAACTGTTTGTTGTGGGATCTTCTCAGGACAGGTCGCAAATGAACCGTCGTAGCTTTAGATTGCACGGTATTCTTTAATATTGTCTTTAATATACTTTTTAACTTCTGTTTATATTTATACAAATCTAAAAATTTTGATTCCGAGACTTGAGGAAGAGATAAAGATATGTCAGGAATTTAATGGAATTTAATTGTCATTCAAATATTAATAGTGTCGATAATTGATACAAATAATTTATTGAAATCTCAAATTTACATTAAAATGCCACATGTTATTTGTATATATTAAAATTACCTAACCTTTATACGAATTAACAAAAAAACGCTGCACATCTTCATAAAGTTAATAACGCGTTTCATCTGTAAAAATTTTACCCTCATGCGCCTAAAGAAGTTTCACTTCAAAAAGGTAAAAAACAGAAATGTATTAACTATTTATTCAAGCTGTCTGTACTATTTATCGATATAGAAGCTGCAGTACACGCAATTGTTGAGGATGATCACCAATTTGTCTAGACTCAGAAATCGTGATCAGTTTTACTTAACGTCAGTATAATAATATGTCTATTCCCATTAACTTATTAAGAAACATTAAACCCTCAAGCATTAAATCGATTCATAATATATTAAAATTAACATTTATAAGTGTTCTGTATTTAATATACGTATTTATTCACTTGTATTCTTTATTATGCCTGACTTATTGGTCAAGTGGTTAGCATGTTCGACTACAGACATGGGGTCCTGGGGTCAAGACCCGGATGGGGCCAATTTTGCCCGAAGTTGGGAAGTTGGCGGTGTGATCCACATCCGTGCCTCGGAGAGCATGATAAGCCGTCGGGCCTGGGCCTGATCTCTCTCCGGTCGTGTCGAATTGTCGTCACGTCGGACTATGAGTGTGAAGGAATAGAGAGTTCACTTGTGTACTATATCTGCCAATCCGCAGTGGACCAGTGTGGTGGGTCTATGCTCTAAAAACCGTCGCTCCTCGGAGTGAGGAAGCCTGTGCCCAACAGTGGGACGTTAATGGGCTGCTATTTTTTATTTATTACTTTTGTACACCACAATATCACAAAATAAAAACAGATATACAGCTAATACAATACAGAGTACAATAGGCGGTCTTATCGCTTGGTAGCGATCTCTACCAGACAACTTTCGGTATAGGAGTAGTTGTAGCAAACAGTGGTGGGTGGTGTATAACTATAGACCTACATACAAATAACTACATCCTAATACGTAGAAATATACACAAATAACTATACTACTATACAAATATACCTATGAGCTAATGAACCAGAGGCAATCAATCTAAAAATGTACCTTTAATTATTTAAAATGTTTTTATTTTAAGCAACCGATTTTAAGGATTTTTTTTCTTTACAACTACATACACATCATTTTTACAAATACACCTTTAGGCGCACGAGGGGAAAATATTCCCGGATGAAACGCGTGATTAGCGTCACGAAGATGTGCAGCGCTTATTATGCTAATTGGTTTGAAGGTTAGGTAGTTTTAATATTTACAAATTACATGTGTCATTTTCATTTGCCACTCGTCATTTAATCATTTCATAAATTCTCTATTCTAAATTTTAAATTCGAAAAATAAAATTTAATTAATAATATCTAATATTGACAAAAAAACACTTGGCATTTTTATTTACAATTCGTCATTTGAAATTTCAATAAGTTATTTGCATTTATTTTCGAAACTGTAACCTTAATGACGATTAAATTCATTAAAATCCTAACCTATCTTCTTTTTTCCCTCCCTCTAAATCTCGGAAATCCAAAGTTTTAGTTATAAATAAAACTTAAAAATTAGTTTGTCAAATAAGTTTCACTTCTAACATGTGTACTGTAAAATATTTAGCAGATGATACTAGCATGTTCGACTACAGACATGAGGTCCTGGGTTCGAGTCCCGGGTCGGGCCAATTCCAAATCGATATTGAGTATCTACTAAGATTTTCTCAATATTCAAAAAATTGGCGGTGTGAACCACCCCCGTGCCTCGGAGAGCACGTTAAGCCGTCGGTCCTGCGCCTGATCTATCTCCGATCGTGTCGGATTATCGTCACATTGGACTATGAGAGTGAAGGAATAGAGAGTATACTTGTGTACTATGCCTGTCAATCCGCAGTGGAGCAGAATGGTGGGTCTATGCTCTAACAATCCTCTCTCATATGAGTGACGAGGCCTGTGCCCAGCGGTGGGACGTTAATGGGCTGTTACTTACTTTTACCTTTACAAAACTTCTCTGTAAATGTTTTTATAAAAACTCTTTCATCGTTTGCTAAATGTGCTTGAAAAACAATATTAATCTATTCTCAATTTGACCACAGACTAACAATAAACAAAACAGTGGGAGTATTTATTCATTTAATGATTTATTTATGCATAATTAATAAAGATATATTATCATTCTCTATATAAAGTTTCATACTCGTTTTTTTACGCAATTTCCGTTAAACGCAAAGGTTTTGCTTCACGTATTAATTAGAAATAACATAAAACTTGACCATCAATATAACATTAGTTGTTCATCCCACGCCGCCCATGTGTTTCATTAGCAGATGGAAAATATTTATTCCTATATCTCTTTCATCGAAATATGAATGAAATCCATTAAGGGTAGCTATTTTTATAATATGTTCGTCACAAATAATTTGCATGCTATTTCAGAACGCCACTGACGCGCGTTCACGTCATTTCAGCGCTTCGAAGGTCGACGGGAAATATTTACGGGGTTACCGTGACATCTATACCAATACTGAGAGAAATGATATAAATGTTTATTTATTACGTATAATTTCAACACGATGAGTCGTCTGTCCTTTTTTTCTTTGCGCACCATTGCCACGAGAAGTAGGGAGTGTGGAACTCACCGTCTTGGTCAGGCTACCCACTAAAACCCAGCAATATCCTCATCAGAGGCATACCCTTTCCGCATTTGGCCTGACTCTCCCAAATGCAACCAATAAAGGGAATTTAATTTTCGTCCTTCTTCGAAGGGGTGGGGAATCTAAAGTGCCTTTCATTTCTGTCTCCATTGCCCCCATCGATTGATTTGCAGCTTCATAGAATGCAAAGCATTCGATGGTAAGTACAAGAAGATAAGTGGCAGCCCATTAACGACCCATTACTGGGCACAGCCCTCCTCTCTCATGGGAGAAGGTTGTTAGACCATAGACCCACTGAGTGTTAACAGGTATAGTACTCAAGTGCAGTCTCTCTCTGGTTTAGTGGAAATCGATATTGAGTTTTCGATTAAAATTTATTCAATATTTGAAGTTGGGAAAAATTTGCCGGAGTGATCCACCCCCGTGCCTCGAAGAACACGTGAAGCCGTCGGTGCTGCGCCTGATCTCTCTCCAGTCGTATCGGATTGCCGTAACGTCGGCCTATGAGAGTGAAGGAATAGAGAGTACACTTGTGTATTATGCCTGCCAATCCGCAATGGAGCAGCGTGGTGGGAATATGCTCTAACCCTCTCTCATATGAGTGAGGAGGCCTGTTACGGCGTTAATTGGCTGCTACTTACCGAACACTCCCCATTCCTTCACTCTCATAGTCCGATGTGATGGCCACGATAAGAACGGAGAGAGATCAGGCGCAGGACCGATGGACTAACGTGCTCTCGGATGCAACTGGGGTGGAAGCAGACCGCCAACATTCCAACTTTGGGCAAATGTTGAGAAAATCATAATAAAAAGTTAATATCGATTTTTGAAGTTGCTCGACCCGGGACTCAAATCCAGGACGTCATGTCTCTAGTCAATTATATTGAATACTAGACCAATAAGGCAGTTGCAGAATATTGCGCCTATACTTGGCAATGACAAACCCCATCGGATAAGTGATACTTTAGGATGTCTCTGTGGTTCCGAAGTCGGACTTTCTACCACAATTTAGTCCGAAAATACTTAATAAATCCAAAGCATGCATGCACTTAATAGAGAATGTTCAATGAAACTCTGATCCATAACTTTGGATGAAGTCCTATTCAAGCATTTTAACGGAATACGTATTTTTTAGAAAAAGTTAACACTGTTTTTTCCCCGTTTTACAAAATATTTTACTTATATAAAAAAATGATGACATTCGCATATTGAACGCTAGCTGAACCCGAGACTTCGTCTGTGTGGAAAGTTTTTTGTGTAGCAATTTCATTAAATCCGGCAAATTGTTTCACAAAAAGATATTTATATATATAGATAAGAGATTGTCTATTGACTCATCACGATATCTTCAGAACCATAAGGCGTAGAGACTCGAAATTTGGTAGAAATATTCCTTTTGACGAGTAGAGGTCAGCTAAGAACGGAGATTTTAATGAATATCCTACCCAAAAAACCTTAAACGCAGACGAAGTCGCGGGTTCAGCTAGTATATATATAGATGACTCGTATTTGTAATACACACACACACACACAATAACTCAATTCCTATGGCATCTAGCACGAATTTCTTCAGCTCTTTAAGTAAAAAGAAATGTTTAACTCTTTTAAAGCAGGTTTTAATAGAAGCCCTGTACATTTTTACGTAAAATGCGAATTAAAATGCTGTATTAACATCCAAAAGCATCTGATACAAATTTTAAAAACAGTAATATATTAACGATTGACAATTCGAACTAGAAACATACTCATATTGAACTGTATTCGCTAGATAGTTGATATTATAAAGAATACGACTTGTCAAAAAAATATATACGAATACTATTAAATAGACACAATAGGTTTGTGAGCTTACTAATACGAAGTTAAAAGCAAACCGTTGTATTTTACCGTTTTGCCTTCATTCCTATTAATGTTGGTTTCTAGACTATAATTAAGTTTACGAAGTTACTAACTGCATATCCGTTATTCCACGTTGTTATACAGCACTTAGTAACTAGTACCACAAAGGAAATGTTTCGATTGAGCGCTCACCCTGTTAACGGAGAGGTACAAAATTTCGTAGAAGCGACGACAATTGGAACATTTGGAACGCACTTCCTACAATTTGCCGTGGGAAGGACCGTCGGATGTGACTGTCGCATGACAGAGCTCACGCACCTTGTTCCTGATACTAAAAAGATTTATTATCCATCTTTCTTAACTGGGAACTTCTTTAAGCAAGTTGTGAGCCCTTTCGTAAGCTCACACTCACTATCTTTTTTTTTGCGTTGGGAAATGCCTTTATGCACCCCGATGAAAGACCTAATTCCATCGGGAGTGTGGAACTCACTGATAACAGAATACCCACTAAAACCCAGCGGATCCCTCCCCATCCATGAGTGAGATCACTAGAGGTTCCCTAACTGCATTCCACTCGGATGGTACAAGTACAGTGAGACATGAGGTGCACAAGTGCGACTTCTGCCACCAAGCCTTCTCCGACGGCGAGGGAGAGCTCCAGCCTCTTGCTCCCTTAGCCTCTCATTTGCCTCCTTCAGCGAGATCACGGTCTCGCAAAAGAAGGCAACCGCCATCCACCCAACTTCACTGACGAGCATTACCCCAATTATGCTCTCCAGTGAAAGATCTCCTCTAACCAGCGACAATAAGAAATGCCGCTGGGGTTCCTACGCTGTCACACTCACTATATCCTGATTCAGGAACAATAAAGGGCTTGCAGACTTCTTCCAACCGTCGACGCTCACTTGTTAATAGAAAAATCATTAATGATTTTTGAAATGACCCGGCCCGGAATCGAAACTAAGTCGAATTAGTTTTTGGCACCAAAATGATACATTTACATGCCGCGCAACTACGGCTGACAAATATTTTACAAAAGTGGTAAGGTAAGTAAAAGCATTTTACAACGAAAAAAAAAGACTTCACGATGCTTCTTCGCTTCAAACGATGGACGTCCACATCTGGATATAGGTCTTACGAAATGATTCCCACAAGGCCCGATCTTACGCTGTCTGGCTCCAGCGGCTACCGGCAATCCTCTTTATGTCAGCGGTCCACCTTGTGGGGGTCTACCTACACTGCGTCGCCCGGTGCGGGGTCGCCACTCCAGCACCTTCGGGCCCCAACGTCCATCGGTCCCTTGGACTGTGTGCCCCGCCCATTGCCATTTCAGGTTCGCAATCCGTAGGGCTATGTCGGTGACTTTGATTCAGCTACGGATCTCCTCATTTCCGATTTGGTCACGTAAAGAAACTCCGAGCATAGCCCTCTCCATCGCAAGCTAAGTGACTCTGAACTTTCGTATGAGGTCCATAGCCAGCGCCCACGTTTCGAAGCCGTAGATCATCACTGGCAACACGCACTGTTCTGTTCTGTTCGAAGAGCTTTGTCTTCAGGCATAGAGGGATATCTGACGAAAATATCTGCCGTAGTTTCCCGAACGTTGCCCAACCGAGTGGGATTCGGCGGTTGACCTCTTTGTCGAAATTGGACCTATCTAGCTGGACTATGTGTCCCAGGTATGTATATTTGTCTACTATTTCGAGTGCTGAGCTCTCAACGATGTACATGGATATTAGACAAAACTTTAGTCTAATCCATGTTCATTTTTAATGTTGAGAAGCTCTGCTGAAGTCGTCGAGCATTGCATTGAGATCTTCCAGAGCCTCTGCCATAATCGGCAACCCGTAGACGAGTGATGTACTCGCCATTGATGTTGATACCCAGTCCGTTCATATTTTTTCATGTTGCTTTATTTGGAATTGAATTTATGACAATGAAAGAAACATTGAAAATTGATGTTAAACCAAAAAATTTGTATGTATTAGCAATTAATAGGTCACCTTTTAAGTCCCATACTCAGTTCTTTCATTAGCCTAAATAACAAACATTTTTCTATAACAATGTATCAGAAGAAGTCATCAACGATAGGAAATCCTCGTGGATACCCGCAACACCATGGGGAGGCGTTGCAAGTTATGCCGGAATTTTACCGGCTAAAACCTGACGGTGCTCCTCCCTACGTTCGCTGGCGAAAGCACGGGATCGGAATACGTTCGCACTCCCGCCTACGATGTGCCTTACAAGGCTCCCCCCAACAAAACTCCTCCGCTCGGATGACATGCCCGGAGCACTCGACATGTCACCCGTCTTCCCTCGATTTCGTGCAACAGGCTTCGTACCTGTTGCCACAAGCTAACCCTAAGGGGGTAGACGTCGATCATGGGCCGCCCGTCTTAGCCCCGGCCTCCTCCTACGCATGGCGGAAGCGTCTCCATCCACCTCTCTGATAATGACGAGGAAAAAAGCTTGTTGTGTGCTCTCCCTCGTAACTTTATTTGTTCAGCTTTATTATGGAAACAAACAGTATAAATAACACATTAAAAAGTAAGTGTAGACAAATTGAAACGATAAAAAAGTGTGTGTTACACTAAGGGACTATCGTAAGTCGTTCTTTAGTATCATAATCAGTCGTACATTGAGTATATATGGAAAAAACGATATTTGAGGATTCAAAAGTGCTGTAAAGGCCTACTTGATTCAGATATTTTGAATTTGAATACACAGCCCAACTAAAGAAGGTTTTACCTCAAAAATAAAAATGTTACACGCCACTGTAATCGTACGGTGAATGCGTAGCAGCTCGCATAGTCGGTTCCGTGAAAATGCACCGGAAACAACGCAATTTACCCGCCTTCCAACTGCACATGACACGTGCATCATATCCACTCATAACATCAACATACTTGTCTATTAAACAAGCAATTATAACCCCTATGTCATAAGCGTAAGGATTAAATTTGTGTAAACGATATGGCAATTTAAAATGAGCGCTTTGCGACGCGATTGGTATTTCTACAAAGCCGAATTCCATGTATTCATGGATATGTATAAATTGAAATTTCAAGTATGACATTATAATTTTGAGCATCGCTGAAAACATTTTTGTACACTTCGTTCATAGAAAACTTGTGCTATTTTATTGGAAAGAGACAATGATTTATGAATCCTTACTTACTAAAAACTACGACGAAACCGAGTATCTATTGGAAAATTATCAATTGTAAGGCTAATATACACACACGTTCACCAACACTGGCACAAGCCACACTCATAGATACACACTACACCTCTCATGTACACCTACACACACACACCCCCAAACACACTCTCATACACGCACTTACACTCTTACTCACTCTCTCTCACACACACACACTCGCAAACGCAAACGCACGCACGCGAACACACACACACATATTCCTATGTATAAAATTATATACATTTTAAATGTTTATCTTTATGTTATTTCATTTCACTAGAGATTGTCGACCGAGTTGATGAGCGGGGCACCCAGTAACACGGATTTGCACCTAGTACAGGGGTCCTTGCAATACAATTGTACTGCATTTATTTTCCCTATAAAACATTTTTTTAAATTTAATTATACATTGAAAAGAACAATCAAGCATGTAATTTACATTTATTATAAAGAAACTCAAATGTTCTTGCTCAGAATTCGAACCCGCGATTTCACTAAACGTCCCTTATAGACAAATACTTTTAATAGTTTCATTATAATGGCACTAAAACTAAACAGTCATCAATCATCAATTTATTGGAAATTTGGGAAATAACTCATTTCCCCATTTTCCCACGGGAGCTGGAACAATCAATACCCTTATAACGTGTTACTGTAAACAAAATTTATGGAAAATTACTGTAAAACACTCATTTTCCTCTGGTGTCGTGTAGTTCGTAATGAAAGGGGATTACCCGTCCAGTCTCGAATGGACAACTATTTTCATTATACGAAACAATTGTTACTTTATGTTCAGGGAAAGAACTTTTATATTATCTCTTTGTAATAAGGACAAAGTGTTGGAAAATACCTATTTTTAGAGTCGCTCACTAATTTGCAGGTTAAGTAATACTATTCTCATATTCTTCATTATTATATTACATACTTTGAATGACTTAAAACACAATACTAACGTTGATAAAAAAACTAAGAACTGTCACTAGGCGAATATTGCTTCATTCCCCTGTGTTACCCCTCTAATACCAAACGCCCCACTCAAAAATAATAAGTCCACCAATCACAGTCGTGAAAACGACGACTTCTTACATTTGAGAATTTCCGGACTGCGTTAAACCGAATTTAGTGCATGTAAACGTTTCACTGATATAATTACAAAAACCTCAGCATAATAAACAAATATAGTAATTTAATAGCAAACCACTAATAAAACAATCATGATCGCTAACACTGTATACGGAGATAAAGATTGGGAGTTAAAATAAATTGGAATATTCTAATGATAATGGCTAAAAAACAGTAGGTTCTTCCCAGAAGATGCGGCGCAGTTTAATAAGTTATCAATAATATGACGAAATGTCGACTTTCCCTAAAATAACAGTTAGGGGACTTCTTAGCAATAGAAACAATCCCCTATCTAGCTTCTAGTTGTGTTTAGGGGACAAAGTTTAGGGGAGGTTGGTAAAATCGGGCACACCTTTTTACTTGAGTATTCACATATACCACAAATAATACTACAATTGTTTATAAATACTTTTATTACGACACAAAGGTGAATTTATAGGTATAGTTTGAGTCCGGGAATATTTTTCGTGAATGGAAATCTGGAAAGAAAATAGTATTTAAAACAATTCAAGCTATTAGTGCTTTAACTTTTAAGCCATGGAAGTTATGCTATACAGAAAGGAGTTTTATAAGTTCTTACGTTTTATAAGTTTCAAAGTCTAACTATGTCCGTTACAGACTTTGAAACCAACCGATGTGTCTCAAAGCAGGCACATTCGGAGTATTATAGGGTTTCTTAAAATTAACTTGTTTTTTAGAGTCGTGTAAACATTATTTCGATAGAAAAGTTGAGGCTAATATTGCTACAGGCTGTATAGTTTTTACGTGCAATACAGCAGATATATTTCTTATTACCATTGAATAAGAAGTTTTTTTATATAGTAATTGGTGATGAAGTGACATGATATTAGACAAGTGCTTGTAAAATACACGACAACATACCTAATGATCAACAGGACAAAGGACAGCAGGGTCCAGGAAGAGGTCCACAAGGTCCACACCCTCCTATACTTGGGTTACACTGCTGGTAGGAATAGAGAAGGTAGCCACCTCCCTGAGGGCCTCCAACAAACCCTCCGTAATAAATGGGCATTTTGTAAAGATATTTGTTTGACGCACAAGAATTTCTAATGCTCTCTAGAAGAATTCTATTGTTATACAGAAAATTTTGAAAATGAAAATAATAGAACTAAATGTATCTTTTATATTCGGCCAGTACAATTAGTAAATAAGTTTACATTGTAAAAACATAAAGCGTACGTCCACGCAAAATTATTTATAGAGATACCCAGGTATTTATTGACTCATCACGATATCTCTGAATCCATAAGGCGTAGAGACTTGAAATTTGGTAGAAATATTCCTTTTGCCAAGTAAAGATCAGCTAAGAACGGATTTTACGAAATTCCAAACACAAAGTGGGTTGCGGGGGTGTTATACGTATGTTTTTTTATGTGTAAAACAATTTGCCTAAATTAATGAAAATGCTACCCAAAAACTTTCCACGCAGACAAAGTCGCGGATTCAGCAAGTACTCTTGTAAGTCTAAACATAAATGTTGCTATTTTGAAACTATTTTAGAAGGCTACCTAACCATTACCTATCGGATTTATATTAAATGTCTAACTTGGAATAAGCACCGTTTTATTTAGACGATTCCATTCAAATCGATTGAGCGGAGTGGTTTACAGGACAGGACTAATTTAAAACGTAACTCTCTCTTTCTATCTTCATAAACTTATATTTGTCTCTCAACTTCTTCTCTACTTGCTCTTGTCGCCTATTCACCTTCTTACTAAGTTAAACATGCCTAAAGAAGCTTCACTTCAAAGAGTCAATTTTCTAATACTTACAAATACCAAATTATTATAGACGATATTAAAACCTTGCTCGCCTCCTTCTGTAATTGGCTTCCTTTCCAGAGCGAGGAAGAGTTCATATTCTTCCACAAATTGCGAATTTATTATTAAGTATTGTTTTTTAAATGTGCAAATCAGATTTTCATTTTTGCCGACAGATTTATTATTATCCCTCTCTCTTTTTATGTTTGCCTAAGCCCCTTCGACGACACATACTTGTTAAACCAAGCTGATTTACTATTTACTACACAATAAAAGTATTATTACACTATTTACTACAAAATATACGAAACGTGAAACTATCACGATTAAATTTTGCGCCAAAATGGTCAATTTATATGCAGCAATTGAGGCTGGCAAAAGTTAATGTTTTAGCAAGTAAGCGCGTTGGGGGCGTGTCTTTATTGTTGATACAATTATTTACAACATGCTTTTGTCTTTGTCTTTCTACTATCCTTTATTTTTACTTTTATATTAAATGTATATGATTTCAATAATAATTTTCTTATGTAAATTTAATAAGAGTCCAATACGTAATAAACAATTTTGAGTAAAGATCAAATATACAAAATTTCTGTTTGGGAAAAGTCGCGAACATTTTGTATTTACAAAGACTTATAGTGTATGTGGCATATGTGGCATTGCAAATCATGCCGAACATTAGCTAAATAAAATCAAATAATTAGTTTGCGCTTGCCTATACAATTAAAATAAAATCTTTTTTTGGTTTATTTACGACTACGGTATTATGACATAAAAAGAAAGAAATATTCTTTTTTGTCAAAATCTAAAATTTCATTACAGAAGTCGCAATATTTCGACTTTGCTTTAAATAAAAATTTAAAAAAAATCGCTTTCCATAATGCCTACTCAATGCGGATGCTACAGAGACTTCAACATTGGTACATTCGCAAGATGTCCTGGAAGTTGCGATCCACCCATGGGAAGATGCTGTTTGCCCTGTGTACAAGGATGTTGCTGTTCTCCAATAGGTCCATGCTATAACTGCCATTAAAATTTTCACAAAATTTGTATAAACTGTAATATTTTCAAATAAAGATTGTATGTTTTTTATCCAGTTGGTTTTTGTTGAAAACCTTAACGAACAAGGTGGTGTATTAATCAGTTAAAAGAACGTCCCCTTACAAACCAGGAACCGAGGATTGTTTAAACAGGGCAGTAAGTTTATTTGGTCGCTGAAAATTTCTTAAATGCACTGAGGAGGTTTATAGCACTCCAATCAGGACTGGGTGTCAATGACTGCAGGAAAATACCCCAATTTCGCACCTACCTATTAACTTGACTCTCGCTAATCGATTATAGACGATAAAGATATGTCAATGATTGCAACCTATTGTCAGGAACTATAGGTCTCGTCCTGGGTTCTTGTCAACTGCGTGGAGTTGATGGGTGCGGGCACCGAGGCAATGCCTCGTTACCCGGGCATCTTTCTCAGACATCAATTTGATGCCTGGCACTCTATTTCGCCCGCAATCGAGCTGGTTCCCGCCGGCAACTCTAGCGGGCCCTTCCAGATCAATTCATTTAGTTGTCCAATACGAGTTACGCCACTGTTATTGCGCCGTTTTCGCCATTATCATCAAACGTCAGGAGGCGGTAACGGTAGGAGCTCACGAGGCAGGGGACACGTTTGCTGTTCTTGGGTGTTGGCTGGCATTGTCGTGGATGTGTGTGTGGGGGGGGGGGGATTTGTCCGCATGGCGGATCATACACCTCGCCAGGTTCCGGTAGATACCGTCATTTCTGACGTACCTCGGGAGCTCCTAATATCATACGTAGGTTCTTGTGCTACTGGATCTGCAGCTTACTCCTCTGGTAGCCTGATCAGAAAAAGTACCAAGTAGGAACTATGGGTCACATGGAAGCTCAGAGTCACTCAGCTCACTCGTAAAGTAAGCAGACACCCTACTAGGTGGATCGGATCTTGTGAGCAACATAAGCTGAGACCTATATGCAACAGAGAACTTCCATCAGTTGAAGCGACGACGACGACCGGAATACAATTCCTCAATCGTATATATTATTTAAGCTTCAGCTGTTTCATTGATTGGCTGATGAAGTATAAACCTCAATCCTGTAATGTGGGACTCGCTGGCTGTAACCACTAAAACCGAGCGGAACCCTCAATATCCGGTTGGTGAAGTCCAATCCTTCTCTGACGTGATAGAACTAAACGTCTCCTTAGGCCTTACGCCTCCTAACTTATGACTTTTCCAGATAAGTTCCGTGTGTGAGTTTATGGCTTAATTCTAAGATTTTTTGGTTTAAATCTTGGTAGCGATGAGATCTCAGTGATGAATCTACTCTGTTGTGTTAAAAAATAAAGTTTATTATTGAATCAAATTCTGTGATTGTAACGATAAAAACATGTCTCTTTTTTCCTCAAAACAAATTGAGATATAAATCAAATTTGGAATCAAAAAATGTTTGCAAAACGACAACGGCTTAGGATCCCGCTGAGTGAAGACACCTTTTAACCAAGACATTTACAGAGTTCATTTTGTAAAAGGTACATGTCAAAAAACATTATACATTATTACATCTTATAATTATGAAATTGACTAGCTGTTCCCCGTGCTACTGCCTGCGTAGCTCTCGATCCCGTCGGAATATGGGGAAAACTACAAAACTATAGGTAGTATTAACTTGTAATTTGGCATAGTTACACATGTCGCAACATAGACGCTCACTAAGAATGGGTTTTCCCATATTCCCAAAGGATCAAAAGTTCCAGGAGTAACACAGCGGGAAACTGCTAGTTGTATATATAAACAAACGTTGGTTTTGGTTATAAATATTATTAAACGAAAAATATTGTTGAACTGAGAATACCAATTGCTTATTTTCGTGGAAGGCCTCGACCCTTTGCCTACAACGTGATTCTATGAAATGTTACCCCTGCATTGGTTAAACCAGAACATGTTAGTCCCGGTAGGAATATATTTTAGTTATAAACAGGCTCAAACTAAATTGGCTTTCAGTTGAAGTAGACAGAGGCGCAAAAGTATAGAAGTTTCGCCGAATTGTGGTTAAAGTCGAATCGGTACGCTCACGCAATCTTGTGATAAAATTTAATGGTGATATTCTAGTTAACTAGTTATAGAAAAGACGAAAAGGTTATTGGGAGACGGCTTAAACATAAAATTTACCTGACAGGCAAAGGAAATCCATTTACCGAATGACTTTGACTTTATAGAGAACGAGGCTTTTGTTAACTTTGTACGTTGCCTTATAGCATTTGGTTACATATACTTTCTTTTTTATTAACATAATATTTGTGTATGTATGTAAGTTCTGAAAATTTTGTCACGAACTACCGTCTCTGAGAGTTTCTCTTATTAATCGCTGACAAGTGCGCTTAACTGTAATCTCGCCTGATTAGTGACGCTACAGTATAAGATGGTAGCGCGCTAACCTGGTAAAGGAAGAGAGGGTTTTTAAAGCATATAACCACCACGCTGCTCGTCTGCGGGTTGTCAGACTACACTTTCTCCAGAATTACTCCCAGGATATGCAGGTTTCCTCGTAATGTTTTCCTTCACCGAAAAGCATAATGATGGATTGAAAGTGAACAATCAAACACACAAGTTTCTTTTTATAAAGAGAAACTTGGAGGGGCCTGCGTCTAGGATTCGACGACACAGTTTCTCTGAACGAGAACCCACGCGTCTTACTACTAGGGCATCAAGGCTTCGGTTTTTACCATAACATAATTGAAAGCGCCCTAACCAAAAGAATCTACAGATCTAGAACAAATAACTCTGGGCAGTCTTTTTTGCAACTGGACTGTAATTTTCGAATATACTTCATGGAAAATATTCATCGTACTTAATATTACACCCAGCAAACCCCTCTTCGGATGTTAATGGCCTGGATACTCAATAAGGACAGGTACAACCCTTTACTCTGTCTTAAAAGAACCCCTTACACTCTTTTAAAAAGCCTTTCTTTCAATTGGGAATCATTTATGCACGTCGAATGAAGTATAAACCTGCATCCGGGTGTGTGTGACTCGCTGGCTGTACCGGGATACCCACTAAAACCATTGGAACCCTCTTCATCCGAATGGTAGAGTCCAGATGTCTACTGAACCTCACTCAGGCACTTGATTTTTGCTACTTTAAAAGCCGCATGATATCGAGGAGGGGAAAGAGGTATGTAAAACTAAACGGGGGAGATTTCCAAGAACTGATGCGATCATGGACGACATCAGATGAGATCACATTCTAGCGCGAATTTGTACAATTCGATAATAAAAATACGATACAACGGTAAAGTAACAAAAATATGATCGTGGTATTATTCATTGATTTCTTGTGGGCAACGTTTCTACTATTTTGATTTTTTTACCATTTGAACGTCTTCGAACGAGGTTAGTCAGCGACCACGTTTCCGATCCGTAGGTCATCACTAGTAATACGCACCGTTTGAAGACTTTGGTCTTCAGGCACTGAGGGCTATTGGACGAAAAGATCTTACGTACACTGCCCAAAAGACTTGGAATTGGCGTTTGACCTCCCGTGGGAGCGTATAGTCCCATATATAATGTACTCGTCAATAATTTCGAGTGCTGAGTTCTTAACGATGACTGGGTCGAGCGGAACATGGATATGGGACATATTTTTCCTTATCCATGTTTATTTTAGGCCCACCTATTGAGAAGTTCTGCTGAGGTCATAGGATTAAGATCTTCCAGCGTCTCTGTCATAATGACCACGTCGGCTTACCGTAGATGAGAGTTACCAATTAAATAGTGTCTGGTCTGAGCCAGCCTTTACTTTTCTGCAGACGTTAAATTTACCAGCGCATCAGTCCACACTTCCTGTCGCTATCTGATGACAGGCTAAAGTAAGCAGACTTCCGTCTCTATGTTTTATCAAATTTATAATAATGTTTTTACATTGTCCTCATATATCTGTATTTTGTTGTTGTTGAAACTTTGTACGCCTTGAGTTGGATTCGAGAATGGTTTAGATTTACAATAAATGCCAATAAATAACTGTTTTACCCATATTTCCACAGGCTCATGAACTAAACGCTACTGCTGCTGCGAGGAATACGCTACACCAAAAAAATTTTAAATAATGTCAAATAGTATTTAAAATTAACGTAATGCTCCCAATCCAGTTAATTCGGACAAAAGTCCGTAAAATATGATCAGATATAGGTAAAAAATGATAATATCAAGATTATTGGCTAAATTGTTTCTACAATTTACGGAATCGGTCCTTTTTGGCGTAAGCGTAACTAATACCTGTACATATTTAGCAAAAATCTTTTTATTATTACAAATATATATTTTTGCATATTAACAATTTACAGAAACGGACTCACTATTACCAAAAGCTTTAATGACTCGTTTATCTACCTTAAATGATTAGCAAGAATCTGGTAATTTGACATTGGAAATGCACATTTTTGCATACTGATCTTTTTATATATGTAACTAAACGACTGGACCGATTGTTGTTGAAACTTTATGTGTCTTCAGGTGGATTCGAGAATGGTTTGATTGAGAATTCGATCCGATAAATATCGAATTTAGCCATATTTATAGACATAAAAATTTATATGATTATTCGAAGTAAGACAGATTGTGATAATTTGCAATCAGATCTTGTCAGGCTTTGCAATTACTACAATCAGAACAGAATGCACATAAATGTTGGCAAAAGTTTATTAACATCATTCACTTGTAAATTGAATGTCAGTTATAATTTCAATGGTCACAATATTCCTAGAGCATTCAGTTGGAAAGGACTTGGGCGTTTACTGGATTGCAAATTATCATACTCAGATCATGTTGAATCGATTGTTAGCCGTGCTATTAAACCGCTTGGTTTTATTCTTCGTGTAATCCAACCATTTTTGAATGTAAAATGTCTTAAACTTTTGTACCGTGCTATTGTCCGCAGTTCTTTGGAATATTGTAGCTGTATTTGGAACCTTTCTGTTAAATATCAGAAACAAAGTATAGAAAAATTACCAGTACAATTTTTGAAACATCTCAATTTCCGCACATATCTCCAAGTAGATATGAATTCAAGTACGTCCCAACTTTGTGACGTTCATAATCTAATGTCTCTTGACAGAAGGAGATCACGTTTAGACATGCTTTTTAATGCATTCTCCGGATTCACACACCTATACCTAGAACGCGCCAAACGCCTCTCTTTTTCACTTCACATTCTCAAATAAATTATTCTAATAATTCCATAATTTGTCACATACAAAGAAATTATAACAAATCTTACTCGTTGGTCGATATCTTCCACAACAACAAACTAAAGTTTACAAAATAATTAATAAAATTTTATGAATTGAAATAACTACCTATTCACTATTTGAATTCATTAAATTCACACACGTACACACGCACAAACACACACACATACACATACACACCCACACACACATACACACCCACACACTCATACACACCCACACACTCATACACACTCACTCACTCCATTCACAAATATAAAATCCTTAATTGGCCTTAAATTAATTTAATTAGATTATATATTAGTTTTAAAAAGGGCTGGGGATTTTGTAAGATAAATAAATAAAAATTAAATTCATTTAATCTCCACGGGGGTGAAATCGCCGGGACAGCTATATGTATGTTAATTTGTGATACTATGGTTAACAATATGAAATGTAAAACCTTTCTCATCAGGGGGTACGGTACGCTAACCTACAGGTTGGTGCAGGTGTTAACTGGACATGGTTGCTTCGGCAAGTATCTTGATTGTAGGCTGCGATATGTAGCCTGCTTGCCGTATTTGTGGGGGGTATTTTCCGTCGACACTGCGCACCACACAGTAGCAAATTGTCAGGCTTGGGGACCTTAGCGTCACATCTTGACATCGCTGATTGGGAGTGACCTCTCACTCCCCACCATTGTGGGCGCTATGATTGGCGATGAGTGAAATTGGAGAGCAGTGAGGTCCTTCTGCGAGGCTGTCATCTTGCAGAAGAAGTCACTAAACAGGCAAGGGGAGCTTATGACAGATGCTACTCCGTCTTGCCGAAGGAGNCAGCACAAATATTGCATCTATATCAGCAGCATTACCCCAAAGTAGAATACCGTATGACATAATGCTGTGAAAATAGCTGAAATATACCAGTCTGGCAGTATCAACATCTGTCAGACGACGAATTCTTTTAACTGCGTAAGCCGCAGAGCTGAGCCTGTTCGATAGACCACTTATATGGGGCCCCCACTGTATTCTGTTATCTAACGTAATGCCTAAGAAAACGGTACTGTCTACAAGGTGTAGTTCCTCATTATTAAGTTTTTAATACATTTTGTTTTATTTGCGTTGAGCAATAAATTATTAGCTTCAAACCATTGTACCACTTTATTGAGGGAGCTGTTTACGTCGTCATAATTTGTTCATCGCCTATTAATCTTAAAGAAAATAGATCCCCCATACATTGATTTAAAGTACAATTTGAAATAACAAGGATAGCAATAATAGTAACTGGTATGTTACTGTTATAACATATCAGTTACTATTATTGCTATTTTGATGTTTTATTTATTTTAATATGTACTTTAAACCAATGGATTAAGGCGTGACTTTGTTTAACAATAGATTGGGTCCAGTTTGTATTATTCCTGTAGGTCACGAGTAGACAACTTTTTCTTATAGAAGAGTAACAAGTGTTATAAGGATATTGGTGCTGATTACAAATATTATGAGGATAACACAAACCAATTTCCGGAAGAGGACTGCAGTAAGTTTTAATGGCGATTTAATTTCATCTCCCACTATGCCTTGGTAAACACGAATAGAGGGAACCACGAACATATTTTATATCGCCGAAAGAAAACAAACACGTAGTAATCGGCAAAATATACAAATTCAGCAAAATTAAAAAAAAAAAACAGTATAATCAGTTGAATAAATAAATAAATAAATAATCATTTATTTGAGATAAACAAGTAATAAGATGTAAGATACAAATAAAAATAACAGATATCCCAAATGGGAGGCACCTCGGCATAATGCCGCATTGATACGCAAACCAATATGACGCTGATTTTCAGGTGTCCCCAAAGAAAAAAAAAAACTAAAAATACAAAGATAAAAAAGTAAAACACAAGTAGCGTTCGAACCGCCTCGGCCTGTTGACATATTTTACGACTATTCTAAGTAAACTACAATATATTCTTATATACTAACTGAACTACAATATTTTAAAACTATTCATACGATTACGATAAACTAAAACTATTCTTAAACTTAAAGAATTGAAAAATAAGTATACAACATATACTACCTAACACTATAAAGAATATTATTAAATTCCCCGCCAAGACCGAATAGTTTCGGAGTTCACTGCAGTCAAGAAATTTTACAGCGACGCGTGAAAACAAAAACGTAGTAACCGGCAAAATATTCAAATCCAGCAAAATTAAAAAAAAACTACACCATAACCAGTTCAATAGTTTCAAAGTTCATCGCGGTCTAACACTGTGACGGGTTATTTTTATATCGACGCATGAAAGCAAACATGTAGTATCCCACAAAATAACAAACACTGCACAATGCTTTTTTTACTGTCGCTTTACCATTTAATCGTGTCTATTTCATCGACATTCAAATCACAACGATGTTAAATAAGTTTTCCATTCAAAATTTGCGACATGTATGTGCATGTGAGGTAAACAACCTCTTACCTGTTAACGCGCTTACAGCTTAAGCTGTATGATCACTTACCAACAGGTGAGATCACAGACAAGCAGTAACGAACAAATTATGTGTCTGAAACAAGGTCAGCCGCTTTTTTAATACTATATTATATGCAACATTTTAAAACCTATTAACATCTGAATAAAAACTTCGGAGACCTTATACATAAATGATTTTATCTTAGTTTCTTGGTAATATCAAATCATCGGGTAAGTAGTCACATGTAGGATAATGTTTCCACATAAATAATTAACATGTTATACTAAAAATGGACACACAAAAAACATTCAATTCGCTAGAAGAGTGGCATAATAAAAAATGCGTTACCTAACCACGATGGCGGCTCTTGCAATATATATAAAAAAAGGTTTAATTACAAACCAAGAAATTTACATGCGATGTTGGGAATACAAAAAAACTCAATCGGGTTAGTTAATGTGATATGCCGTCGGATTTCACGGAATAAAATTAAAGCCGTTGAGTACACAGATTAGAAATGAAACGGATAGACGTGCCTTATACCGAATGCCGAATATCCGGCCAACCTTGAAGCCGGATAGCCAAATATTCGGCCAAATTAATGGAATGGCGACTCGTTACACGTTGAGCGTTCTAAAACTGATTGCAAATAACAGGTTATGGAAAAACTGTGGTAATTTTTTTTTTTTTTTTAATTTTCTATAACTCTTAAGATACCTTCGAAAATATGTCTTCTTAACGCTTTCTTAACGCTCTTCTAGTAGTTTTGTTAGTACGTAAACTTTTCGTGTACCTTTGCATACAAAAATATCACATTAGTGTTATCCCCTTGTTACCCAACACTGATGACAAAAGAGATCACTTCCCATTAGTTAAAGTAAATAGCAAATATGCGTGGCAACAATATAGTAATCCCGCACCTATTCTTTATCATAAAATCAATATAACAAATCAAACAAAAAATCTCACAAACTACAAATTAAAAGAAAAGGCTACAACCTGGTTAAATCAACTTAATTATATGAGGAGCATGTTATTATTCGCATCTAAGCAAAATAAGTTTAACAGATGTTGTCATCCCATTTATCGCATTATCGTACATGCATTACACATACGCGCACACACACGTACACACACACAAGCCCGCACACCCGCCCGTCCGTACACACCCGTACGTGATCACACGTGTGCATACACTAGTTTTTTAAACGGCTTAGATTGTATTTTATTTGTTTTATACTTTTTCTTTTTTATTATTATTTGTAAACACCAGTATTAAGTACCTGTTACAATAAAGACTTTTTTATTTTGCTAGTACACTTAATATCAAAACTACAACTGTCGTACTCTACGAACAAGCTCCCAACGCCACGTCGTCATCAATACAAAAACTAATATCATGAGGCAAACATATTTTAACTTGTTACACATTCTCTTGACGCACTTAATCAATTATTTCAACACAGTACATTTATTATTTAGTTAAGATCTTGCTAAATCAATTTAATTGATCTTGTATCGACGATTATAATAAATAAATTGCAATGATCACTTAAAATACTTTCCAATCGTATAACGACAATGGCGAACGTAGCCGAAAACTGTAAGTCAAAAAGGTATTTTATTAAAACCGTTCTTTAAATAAAAAATATATTTTTATCTTTAAATTGTTAGCTAACAAAATGTAAAAAATGAAAACGTTCCTGCAGATTCTGTACGCTGAGTACTCTATGATGCAAGTACGTGAACAATTTCCGCGGATCTTTATTAGGTTAGACATGAATTAACTTTACAGCGAAATTCACTTCATACTATCTAATAGTCTTCAACATCCGTTGTTAATTACAAGAATGATTGCTATCACGTCTATAGTAGTAAGAAAGCTATAAAATTACTAGCTTAATTTGAATAAATTATAATACGATTAAGCCTCGATCATGTAGGAAGGTTGTTTGCATAACAAAACACTCTTATACCTGACAATTTTTTTCTATTACGTTCTATTGTAATTATTGCGTATTATGTGAAGATTTACTGCCTGCCTCATAGGTCTAGCATGTTTGACTACAGACATGAGGTCCTGGGTTCCAGTCCCGGGTCGGGCCAATTCTAAATCGATGTTGAGTTTTCTACTAAGATTTTGGCAATATTTGCCCGAAGTTAAGAAAAATTTGGCGGTGTGATCCACCCCCGTTCCTCGAAGAGCACGTTAAGCCGTCGGTCCTCCGCTTTATCTATCTCCGATCGTGTCGGATTACCGTCACATCGTACTATCAGAGTGAAGGAATAGAGAGTGCTCTTGTGTACTATGCCTGCCAATCCGCAGTAGACCAGCGTGGTGGGTCTATGCTCTAATAACCCTCTCTAATGAGTGAGGAGGTCTGTGTCCAGCAGTGGGGCGTTAATGGTCTGCTACTTACCTTACCTATGTGAAGATTTTTCACTTTATATATCTTCTAAGGGAACAAATAAACTTTATTCGGAGTAATGCGTGTAATTTTGTATTAGTAAGTGATGATACAGTCTAAGATGGAAATAAGTACTCCCACCGGTCCAGATTTCCTATATTTGTCATACCGGGGATCGAACCCGAGACCTCTGCTAGGAAAGGAAATACTGCCACTGCGCCAGCGACACCGTCGAAGCTCTTTACGAACCCTTGATTTGGGGAGTAAGCAAGAGGATGCGTAACGAAAGCGTTACGGAAAGTGTGATCAGGCAATGCCAACGGCTACCATGTGACGCCCTCAAACGTCAAATAGAGATAACGGGAAGAGTCGAATGTGTTAGTTTGTATGTTATGTTAGACTATAAATAATAGAGTGACAACACTGGAATGTTTTTGGTATTCTTAAGTGTTGCCACTTTATTACTCAATAGCTCCCAACATTCCAAAGCTATCAGTGTTGTCGTAATAAAACAGCAACATTAAAAATTATCAAAAACATTGTGCAATATTACGAAACGTTATACTATGTTTTTTTTATCTTATTTTTAAGTGTTGCCACTTTATTACTCAATAACTCCCAACATTCCAAAGCTATCAACGTTGTTACCCAAATATCTATAGTCTAACAGTTAAGTACTTTATAATTTGGACTAAAATATATATATATATATATATATATATATATAGATAGGCTAATAACTTATGGGGGTCATCCCATGTAACGGCCTGTTTTTTAGGATTTTTTTCTCAGACCAGTAAATATATAGAGCTTGAAGTTTATTATCTTTTATTAACATTTATTTCGACAGTATAAATATAAATAATTGAGTAGATCTTGAGTTACAGCGTTCTGAACACCCCCGCCACGAAATGGGCTCGCATTTTAATGTGTAAGCCTAAATGCACGGAATAAACTTTTATCATAGGAGGTGTGTTCAAAAAGTATCGCGAATTTTGAATTTTCGCGGGTTACGTATATTCGAATTTCGAATTTTTTGTGGCGTTAAGTTGGTACTCATGTCTCTCACTTATGCCGACAAGCTCGGCCATTTTGAATGTTCATTTAATTGTTGACAGCTGCTTTGCTTGCACGTGTTTTGGATCGTCTTCGATTTTTACCTATTCAAAAAAATGGATCAAAGAACCTGTATCAAATTTTGTGTGAAAAACGAAATTAAGTGCGCGGATGCATTCCGAATGTTGACTGTGGCATACGGAGAAGCTACCTTGGACCGAAGCAACGTTTATCGGTGGTACAAAATGTTCTCAGAAGGCCGAGAAGATGTGAACGACGAAGAGCGTGCCGGACGCCCGAGCACTTCAACAACAGACGAAAAAATTAATGAAGTGGAGAAAATGGTATTGGCCAATCGTCGAATCACCGTTAGAGAAGTTGCTGAGGACCTAAACATATCGATTGGCTCGTGCCATTCGATTTTTATCAATGATTTGGGCATGAGACGGGTCGCCGCGAAATTCGTACCAAAATTGCTCAATTGTGACCAAAAACAGCATCGCATGAACATTGCTAATGAGATGTTAAACTCTGTCCGCGACGACCCAAATTTGCTCCAGAGGGTCATAACTGGTGACGAATCGTGGGTTTATGGTTATGACGTGGAAACCAAAGCTCAATCATCTCAATGGAAGCTGCCGCACGAACCAAGACCGAAAAAAGCGCGCCAAGTTCGATCGAATGTGAAAGTTTTGCTGACAGTTTTCTTTGATTGCAGGGGCGTGGTGCATCATGAGTTCTTGCCACAGGGAAGAACGGTCAATAAGGAATATTACCTGCAAGTTATGCGCAATTTGCGCGAAGCAATCCGCCAGAAACGCCCGGATTTGTGAAAGAACAAAAATTGGCTTTTGCACCACGATAACGCCCCTGCTCACACATCGTTGCTTGTGCGCGACTTTTTGGCCAAAAACAACACACTAATGATGCCGCAGCCACCGTATTCCCCAGATCTGGCCCCCTGTGACTTTTTCTTGTTCCCTAAACTGAAGAGGCCCATGAAAGGACGACGTTACTCTTCTCTTGACGAGATAAAGACGGCATCGAAGGAGGAGCTGAACAAGATAAAAAAAAAAATGATTTTTTGAAGTGCTTCGAAGATTGGAAAAACCGTTGGCACAAGTGTATAATATCTCATGGGGATTACTTTGAAGGGGACAAAATAGATATTCATGAATAAATAAATAATTTTTGAAAAAACACAAAATTCGCGATACTTTTTGAACACACCTCGTACATATGAATATACAAAAAATTGCTAGACATTCTAAATAAAAGGTGCGAATTTTGCGTCCTTGTGTTTTGCTATAAAACATATAAATCTTCGAAATTTTCGAGCCCATTCTATGCGTTTACATATGTTGAATGTGCCCTATAAATCTCAAGTCATTCAGTCAAGCCATTTTTGAGATACGATGGAGGAAAGTGTGAAAAATACAGTTTTGAGATAAACGCGTTTAAAGTTTAAAGTCCGTTTAAAACTATGAACGTCTCAACTTACCTTCACTCGGCGATACCTGGTTCATAAGGTATTCCTCTCATTTCCTCTTGAAACTTTTTAAAATCAGATTGTTCAGCTCTTGTGTCAATCCTGGCTTGTTTAAAAAACGTATATATAAATAAAAGGGGGGCCAGGGATAAACACAATAGGCCCGGACCCCAACTGCCAACTCAGGGCTCCGAAAAGCTCTTTCTTCTATCTGCTGTACCTTCAAAACGACTTCGAATCAGCCTATCACATGAGGTGAACCCCTTAAATAAGTAACAGTCGCCACAAGTCATATTGGTAATGAACGGAATGACGAAACTTGTTATTCTGAAATAAAAGTTGCTCAGCTATTTGCCAATGAAAGTCCTTTCAAAATTTGTCCAGGCGTTTCAGAAAATAAGACACAATTTCAATATTTAATTTTGAAATGAAAATTTCTTTAACGTTGCGATTTGAAAGTCGATGAAACAAAAAAGAGACGCGCATAATTTCATGAGATTTAATGTGAAATGGTAAGTAATGATACAGTCTAAGATGGGGACACTTATCTGGTAGGAAGTTGATTTTAATTGGTAACAGGTTAGTTAGCTTGACTGTGTAACACCTAATGGTAAGAGACAATATCCCGTCGCTTGTCCCAAAAAAAATTATGAGTTATTTGTCCTACGTAAATCGCTTTAAGTCTCGTCGCTTCCCCGCCCCGCATGGATGTTTTTACGTGGATTGTCCCGCGGATCGAATGACGCTAAAGTAGATCTTAAGAGTTAAATGTTAATGAAAAACTACCAAATGTTATGATTTTTATGTTTGCTACCAGTAAAACTATACAATGTTATATTTTGTATATTCAATTATGAGTCTGGTGTAGCGTCATGTTGCGCTAAACTTTGAGATAGCGAAAAGCCAGTCTTGTATTTACATATAGGCTCATATCTTAAAAATTAAAGCTTACCTTATTGTTATTAACATCACTTATATAATCAAAAACACAATAAACCATTTATAAAATATCACCAAAAGTCTTAACGACTTTCGACGCGACACACGCACCGTTAGTAACGGTCACTTTATAACTGATTTATTTTTAGTTTTTTCTAAGGTAGTATTATGTCTACGTATATTTTGGTACGAAATTTATGGAGTAGCGAAATAGATAATACACAAGATTTCAAAAGAACAAGATGCTTATATTTATGCCTATTCGAGTCGAAACAGAACGACTGCCAATGTAAAGAAGATTATGGTAAGTGAATTTGAAGTCACAAATATTCCAATTTTATATGTGTATATAGATTTATCTATAAAGTCCAAACAGACGTCGTCGGGGATAGAAACAAGCAAAATTATTAATAAAAAAATTTAATTTGCATAATAACTGCGTGAAATTACTGGTGAATAACCATTCTGTATAGTTTCTCATAATTATTAGAGCTATTGAAGAATGTTTCTTAGTCACCTTTACAGCTTAGAATGACAAGTTGTTACTGGTATGATGATCTCAAGTTTCAACGACATCGATACGTAATATCAGGAAATCTCGCAAGAATATTATATACAATTCCTATGAGAAATAAACAGTATTAGTCATCTTTGTGGTTTTACTTTGTGAATTTAGATTTATTCTAAGTTTTTATTGGACTGTGACAGATTAGCTTTGCCTCATTGGTCTTGTGGTCAGTTTGTTCAGCTACAGAAGAAAAGTAAGTGATACAATAAATATATTAAAATAAATATTTACATAAAAGCTATAGTAGTATATCCACATGGATAATAATTTAGGGCAACTATTTTACAAATAGTAAAAGAGAAATCATTCTATAATTTGAAGAAATACTTGGAAAACAGAGACGCATGGGAGTGAATGAATTGCTCATATTTTGATATAGAATAAATTAAAAATGTATATTGTAATGATGATGACATGAAAAAAACGTACACTGAGTTTTTGTGGGCTCTTATCATATCAGGGCGTGAAGGAACTCGCGTAACTTTAGATTGTAAGTCGTTCTTTAATGTTAATATTAGTCATAAAAGATAAATAGCAGCCCATTAACGTCCCACTGCTGGGCATAGACCTCCTTACTCCGAGGAGCGAGAGTTTTTAGAGCATAGACCCACCACGCTGCTCCACTGCGGATTGGCAGGGATAGTACACAAGTGCACTCTATATTCCTTCACTCTCATAGTCCGACGGGAATCCGACACGACCGGAGAGATATCAGACGAGGACCGACGGCTTAACGTGATCTCCGAGGCACGGGGGTGGATCACACCGCCAACTTCTCAACTTTGGGCAAATATTGAGGAAATCTAAATAGAAAACTCAATATCGATTTTTGAATAGGCCCGACCCGGGACTCGAACCCAGGACCTTATGTCTGTGGCGGAACATGCTAACCACTAGACCAATGAGGCAGTTACAGACATACAGAGTTAATTTCAAGTTTCTTTCTCCAAAAATGACGACACTTCTATCCCTTACACCTCTTTTGTCCCATTAAAAAGTAGCATGTGTCCTTTCTCAAGCTATAGACTATTTGTGTACAAAATTTCATTTAAATCGGTTAAGTAGTTTTAGCGTGAAGACAGATGATAGAATTGCTTTCGCTTCTGTAACCTTAATAAGGACTTTCTGATGATTATTTAAATAAATATGACTTTTAAACGAATTTAGTAAAATTTCGAATTCAAAATCAACAACTCTAACATAACTACGGGTTATGGAAGGAATATTTTATGTTAACATTTCGTCATTGCAAATATTTTTTCAAAGACAAACACGATATAACTATATATAAAACGTGGTCGTGGCCATTTCTTTTNATTAATAAATAATATATTTTTGTACTCTTTTTTATGTATGTATGAAAGTATGAAAAATCCATAAATATAGTTATTTATGTACGGACGAGTCCGTTACAAAATGCATTTACGCAACCCTGCCATTAGGCAGGGAGTGCAAGGCCACATACCCACTAAAACCCAGCAACACCCTTCTCACCCTGAATTGGAAGTCCCAGGCTCCCTTGCGCATTCATCCTGACACTCCAGGATGAAACCGACTGAAGATGTTCAAGGAGGAGACAAGAGGCCTTCGTAAAGACACCTCCAGCCGCCCAGCCTCCTCCTACAAAGGGGAAAGAGCTCGATCGCCTGCACGCAATTGTGGGATTGCTAACATTACTAATTTTACACCAAAAAAGTACAAATACTTGATATATCAACTTTAAGATTTACCCATATAAAACACTGTCCATTCTGAACAATTTATGAGACAAACTATTCAGAATAAATTCAAATTCAAAACTAGAAGAATGTTTTTGATAGAAGAAAATATTTTATCAGTTTTATACACATCTTTACACAGGACACACAAATTTTTATATAAAAAAACTTTATAAAAAGTGAATTTTTAAAATATAAAGCTTAAAAATATCTCAAAATTATCCAGTGAAAATTTATTATTCGAATACGAAATCGTTTTAAAGTGAAAATATATTGAAAATGGCGTGTTGCGGTCCCTGCGGTCCATGTTGCGGCCCCTGCGGTCCGTGTTGCGGGCCTTGTGGACCTTGTTGTGGTCCATGCGGACCGTGCGGTCCCTGCTGTGGTCCTTGTGGTCCATGCGGTCCTTGTTGTAAGCCATGCTGTGGACCCTGTTGTGGCCCGTGTGGTCCGTGTCCGCCACCATGTTGTGGTCCGTGCCGACCTTGCGGACCATGCCCTCCATGCGGTCCATGCCCACCCTGCGGCCCTTGCCAGTCTCCATGCCCTCCGTGCGGTCCGTGCTGTGGTCCCTGCGGGCCCTGTTGCGGCCCCTGCGGTCCATGCGGCCCTTGTCCACCTTGCGGCCCATGTTGAACGTGAAGTCCTGTGTATCAATGAAGTGTGGAGAATTGTTGGCCAAGACCGCGTCATGTGCAAGTCTCATGTGAACGTGAAATAAAATATGGAATGTTTTTATCGTTTTATTTATTTAACGTTTAACTTAATTGTTTTAATTTTTCAGTAATAGGATATATTCCGTTTGGTATAGCAAAAGCAAACTAGTAACTAAGAGATAGACCTAGTATATTTCAACCCATTTGAAGACTTTTTTGCATTCTAGATTATAGGGAGCAGACATAGCATCACGCCTCATTCCCATAGGGGTAGGCTGAGACCACATCCTTCCACTTGCCACCGGCCTTGCACATCACTTTCGCTAATTTCATTCTCATTAAACCTTTCATACAAGTTTAGAGTACGCTTGACTTTGCCCTTATTTGTGTCCTGAATTTGGTCTAGGAACGCCATGGTTCTTCACCTTCCAACTTTCCCATTCACTCACTTTCCTTTCAACAATACTATACAATGAATCAAATGATATTAGCGCCTTACCATATTTAAAAGCAAAATTGATGGAAAAAATTTGCTACATTTATATTAGCAGGAGTATTAGTAGATATTGGTTTTCATTCAATAAATAATTACACTTTGCCTGTCACCTTAAGTATTTGTCTATTGGACATCAAATGACCTAAAATCCTGAACAATTCTTTCCAGCGTCATTTAATCGAAATGATCGATGATGACGATCACTGTTGCCGATCTTTCCAACAAATGATCAAATAACTGAACTACACCCATTTTAATTTCGATTATTGGTCTATTCTGGGAATTTATATATAAAAAAACGGTGTCTGTTTGTAGGCAAATTCGGCAGCGAGTTACCTATGAAACTAATTAATAGCTGATAAATCTTTGGGTAAATTAGTTTCTATTTTATTTACACCAGCAAATTTTCCTTGCCCAAAAGAAATCCAAAAATTGTAAGTTGATGTAGCAAATAACAACACAGGAGACAACAGAAACGTTTTCGCAAACTTTATATTACGTCACAATTTTCACAAGCTTTGAAAGGTGTCATTAATATGATATAACTTTCATGTTATTAGCAGCAGGGCCTATAACGCCAGCTGTAAGACCCAAAGGGCTTACCGCAGGGACCGATGCAGACCCCACAGCAAGGCCCACAAAATGGTGCTGGGTAACAAACACCTGACACTTGCCCGCAGCAGGGCACACCACAAGTAGGACAGGGCGACATTATTTATCTTTTTAGCTTCACTTTTTATTATTTTATCCCTTTATATTTTCTTTTATATCGTGAAATTCACTTGATAAATTTTGTGTCTTCTATTGAAATGTCAATGTCAAAGAATTTCAAGTTGACATTATAAATATTTAAAATCAGAATTTAACCAGCATAGTATTTATATTATGTAAATGTCCAATATTATATAATCACTAACTGCGTCCAGTAATCTCATCCGAAAAGATCTAGATCCCGTGGGAATATCTATGTATGTAACTATGTAATGCTGTTATCAATTTCAATTCAATTGGGAGATTTCGTGATCCTTTTTTGGTTATAAATCTATACATACTGACTCTGCCCAACAGTGACGACTAAGGTAAGTACCAAACTCATGGACATACATACATAGTATGTCGCCTCATTCCCATACGGGTAGGCAGACAACATCCTTCCACTTGCCACGATCCTTGCATATCTCCTTCGCTTCTTTCATTTACATTAAACCTTTCATATAAGTTTGTCACGTTTGTTTAGAGCACTCTCAACTTGGCCCTTTTTAAAATGACCTGGATTTGATCCAGGAACGTTCGCCTTAGTCTTCCCCTTCCAACTTTCGCATTCACTCTTAACTCATAAATCCTTTTTGTCAATCTACTTTCATTCATTCTCTCTACATGCCCAAACCATCTAAGCATACTTTTCTCAATTTTAATGTCTACATCTTCTTTTACGAGTATACCACAACGTTCTCTTATCACACTATTTTGTACTCTGTCACTCAGGTTTAATCCACTCATACTTCTCAACGCTCTCATCTCTACCGCATTTATTTTACTTTTGTGATTCTTCTGCCATACCCAACTTTCACTACCATACATACGTGTTGGTATCAACACTCCAGCATGCACAGCCAGTCTGGCCCTTCAAGATACAATCTGGATATTCATAAAAGCATGCAGAGCACCATATTCCCTGCATTCACTCTCCTTTCAATATCACTTTCACATGTTCCATCTTTTGTTAATTTAGATCCAAAGTAAACAAATTTTTTCACCTCTTCCACTCGTTCCCCATCTATCAAAATGTTGCCATACATCATAGATTCATCTCTTTCAAAAAGCATAAATTTTGTTTTGTTTACATTCACTTTCATTCCTTTCCCTTTCAAAGCTTTATTCATAATATTTAGCATTTGCTGAAGTTAGATACCCGTAACAATAATATATGTACGAAATAATTGAAATACTTACTTATGACAACTCCATACCGAAATAAATGTATAATATTAATTGGATGTCGTTATTATTTATTTCGCCCTGTAAGTATTAAATCCTTCTTTGACTCAATAACTGTATTATTGCTTGAAAAAGAAAAATATGATTAATCACCACTGTTTATTTCAAACAAATATTCAAACCAAAAACACCAAAAAATTTCTAAAATATAATTTTATTTACGGAAATAACATTTTACAGAATCCTAATTGCAATATTTTTTACTATTAATAAACATGCCGGTAAGGTACGCTTGTCTTGGATGTCAGGGGCCAATGGCTGGTCCCTGTGGGCCTTGTGCCTATCGTTCTGAGGACTGTTGTAGTGTTGGTCCATGTTGTGTACACGCCATTGGTGCTAACTGTAAGGGACCGTGCGGAGAACTAGGGTGTATACATGGGTAAGAATTTATTTTCCATACAAAAGCAAAATATTCTACATTCAAGAAACCTTAACAAACTCTTTCATATCATCATCTGTCAATTTTGTTCAGAAGATTGATGGTACTTACGTATTAACACCACCGCAGCTCCAGACATGACAATTTTTAAGGTTAGGTTGCTTAGGCGAAAAAGGTAAAACAAAGTGCGTGCGTACAAAGTCATCACATCTCAGAAGGGAAACTTCTCTGGCAAACTAATTATTAATTCTTGTTTATATTTATACAAATATGTAAGGAATTTAATCATATTAAGTGTCGTATGTTAATACAAATAATTTATTGAATTGTCAAATAAATAAATTTGGTCAATATTATTAATTAAATTTTGTTTTTGAATTTAAAATGTAGAAAAGAGAATTGATGAAATATTTTGTATTAAATAACGCTTGGCAAAGTAAAATGCCACGTGGTCTTTGTAAATATTAAAAAAAAATTTCCCAGGGACATGCTGATATGCATAGACCCTGAGCTATGGGCCAGGAGTCTAGGACTCGGCGAGCAAGAAAGCCTCGCAATACCCATTAAAACCCAACGGAGCTCTCTTCATCCACAAATGAGGCACCAGGGGTTATGCTTTTGCATTCATCCCTAGTGTAGCGGATGAATCCGAGTGAGGATTCAGGGAGGCGGAGGACTTACGCAAACAGGCGCTGCCTTGTAACCCGCCTGCTCTCTCACTCTCTCGTTCGTGGGCCTCCTTCAGTGACATGACCGTCTCACAGAACTAACATAACCTAACCTTAAAAATTGACATGTATAAGGTAATGTTACGTTTTTTTTCTGCGCTGGTGTTTCCCAGCAACAAAAAGGCTAACAAACTAACCTAACCTTAAAAATCGTAATTATTTAAGGCTACGTTACCGCAATAACAAAAAGAAACCATTCTTTTTGTTATTGCGGTAACGTTTCCCCACAAAAAAGGTTAATAAAACTATCCCTTTTTCGCCGTCGCGAAATATTCATGGATACCTCGTAACGCCACAGAGAGCAGGGTTATGCCGGACGGTGCTCCTACCTGCGTTCGTTGACGGAAACACGGGAGTGGAATACATCCGCACTCCCTAACCTAACCTTAAAATTAGTCATGTCTGTAGCTGCGATGGTATTAATACGTGGGCAGCAATTATAATTTTAAACGTTTAATTAACAGGGCCCGTGGAGGTGTTGCTGGATCGTACTTCAGCTGCGGCCATGGCTGCATAGGAGGCTGCACTGGCGGACTTTGCGCTAGTTGCTGTGGACCAGCATGTGGTTGATGGGACGAACAATGCGTACTTAATATGAAATCACTTGTGAAATTTAGGATGTAAAAATTATGGTGTTTATTAAAGTTCCCACAAAAAATTATAGCAGGCGTATTGAGTATTGTATCTTTGACTCTAGGAGCCAGCGTCCACATTGTGACGTCATACAGGCGATCCCCAATTCTGAATTCAGTTGGTGTAAATCTGATCTGTTTGATTTAGAAAAGGTGACCACTCAGGACTAAAATGGTATTAATATAATCCCAATGCTAATTTTCAGTGGCACTTTCACGTATCGACGCTTCAACGGCGGCCAAGTTTTATACACTAAATCGCAATTTCTATTTAATTTTGTTACATTATTAATTTCATTCTAGTATGACCTCTGCTAGGCTGCATAAAGGCCTCAAGAGGCAGTCACCCACTAGGTAAATCCTGTTGCCCTAAAAAATTCGTTAAAAGCATACCCAACTATCGTGTAAGGCGCAAACTCCAACGTCGATATTTTGAGGCAAATCTGCCATACCGGGAAACGAGGTAATGTCACTAAGTCTGGATCATCAGACATCCGAATCTTAGATCTTGTGCTATTTACATGGAAGCGCACTGTCCTAAAACTATGCGTTGGCATGCTGCAACAACCTTAGATGTATAGGCATTCTTAAGCATGCCGAAGCATCTCGATATGTTATTTGTACCGTGTGTGCCCGAGTCGTACTTAATATGGTGGATTGGGATCTAGGGTGCTCATAACATCCCCATAATGTTGCCTCTCGTCTCGTAAAGGCCGATGCAGCAGCCTCAAGCACGCCGAAGCGGTATTTGTTACTACGATCATATATCATGGAAATGCATTGGTATTTGTCACCTAAAATCCTCAGCCGATAATGGGCGCCGGGCCCAAGACAACTCCACAACTACCAAAACTGAACAAAAACTTTTCAAGTGCAATTAAACGATTTTAAATTAAACCAATAAATAGTGACCTGAACGTATATTTTATTAACACCCACCCACAAAAATAAACACTGTTTTAATATCAGATAACAGGTAGATCGCAACAAATTGTTGAAAGACACCCACGCGACGATCCGTCACTAGCCTCCGGCCTAGTAGCAAACTGCGAAACCCTCTCGAGCTCCAGAGGGTTAGAGCCAAACGACGGAGTCCAAGCTCAACGTCGTAACATCCTAGTTAACGAGGAGCTTTGCTCTGGAACGAAGAGTTTCAAACCCCCAACGGAGCTTTACTTCGTCCATACTCGTATGAGGAGCTTTACTCTTGAACGTAGCTTTTGCACTGTTCGGACTCTTTATCGAGGAGTAAATAACTCCCTGTAAGGCGCGATTTCTCGTAGCCCCAAGACGCCGTTTGCTTTACCAAATCGCGTGGTTGCACCATTAATTCTTAGCAGCAGCCGAAGCAGGGCCCACAGCAGGGGGAGCAGCACGAGTAACACGGCCCACAGCACGGGGCACAGCAGGAAAAGCAAGGCCCACAGCAGGCATAGCAAGGACTACAGCACGGATAGCAAGGCATTTTCCAATGTTCCTTGAGGTTTTTTCCAACAGAAATGTTGCAGATCACTGAAGCGATGCGAGGTTTTATTAATTATCACTGTTTTATTTCAATTTGGTTTGGTTTTGCTGCGTGTTGAGGGTTTGAAATTTTGGTTTTGATTGACGCTGGAATTGTTCTATGGCAATAGGAAATGTTCTCGAATATAGAACGAATTATTTAAATTTGAATTCGTGTTTTTTATAATAAAATTATCGAAAAGAAGGTTAATCTATTGACATAAATACTCTTTATATAAAACTCAAATACAGCTGGATTAAAGCCCAAGGGAGGGTTAGAGGTAAGGATATTCGAAAAAAATTGTTTGGAGTATAGTAAAAAAACAATGTCGCTTTCCCTTAGAAAGTATTCCGACCTGTCAAACATTTGACGTTCGTTCCGTCGTTTAGAAATCAATTAAATAAAAAAGTCGTTCAGAAACTTATAGGAATACTTTTGTTTTTAATATTGACACGAACAATTTTTGATGGCAACTATAATATTTTACGGACTTCGGCATGAATCTGGGTGTAAAGGTAGCGCTTCTTTTTTACTAATGAAACATTCTGCAATTATTTATTTAATTGCAGAATCAATTAATATTAATTGATTCTGAGGCGGTACGAAGTTTGTCGGCTCAATTAGTAAATAAATAAAAAACCACTTAATCATGTTATTTCATAATTGACGTCGTTATTTAAAGAACACATTATTTTCATTGAACATAACCTGTATATACCAAAAGCTGTATATTATAATTACGGGGTGGGCAAACTGGCTATCTGCTGTGGAGCAGTGTGTTAGACTAAAAATCTACTCTTATGAGACAGTTCAGTTATGGGACGTTAATAGGCGATATAAGGAACACTTAGTATACCTTATATCGTTTACTCGATAATGTTACCAAGAAAGACATGGCGGTCCCTTACACTCTTTCTTTTATCCAATTTTTGTATACATTGAAAAACGAACAATTCATAATATGTGAAATACAGTAAAAGACATTGCAGTAAAGGAAAGCGCATTACGAAAATATTAAAATATTTATCTGTTTATAACAATATCTTTGGTATTTTCACAAAACCTTCCTGCGTTTCGCTGTAGACACTTCTTCTTCACTGTCACTGTCACTCTCTTCATTTTCGCTGACATTCTCTTTCCTTGCAACATCATCTATATGTCCTGAAATAAAAAAAATACATATATAAGACTAAAATATATAGAGGGTTATTGATAATTCGACATATTCCCGTGAAGAGGTGATAGAGGCGACTTTTTACGATAAGTTTAACACATTTATTTTGTAGCTTATTTCGTAATAAATAAAAAATGCAACATCAACAGTTTATTTACAAGTCATATTCAATTGTTAGAAACAGAGCGGCCCGATCGATATATAAGATACTGTTACTCTGGATGACGTACACCACTGCTTCTATATTAAGATTATGGGAGATTGTGAATCAGCGAAAAGTTGTTTAGATCATTATTGTCATCCGTGTCTAATTACGCGTGGTTATTATAAAATGAGCGGCCCGATCGGTTTCATGACATTAGTGCACGAAGTCTGTGGGAGATAGTAAAATCATATAGAATGGGATCACCCCTTTTTAAAACCACCCGCAGGTTCTTTCTTCGTCATATATATAAAGAACACTCACCACTATCGTCATGTTCGATTTCGTCTTCATCAGAATTCTCGGCGTTTACATTCAACATTACCTTGTCAATCTTGAAGTCTCTCGAACTTTCCATGGGAAGGTATTGATGTAAATTTATCTATAAAAAGAAAACACGAAAAAAATTTGTGAATTTTTAAGATATTGTCAGCGACTTTCTTAAGTTATTTGATTAATATTTTTTCCATCTAAAATAGCTTCCTTAGCTTTATTACATTTGTATTAGATTTATATACATTTTTGCTGGATTCTTAATAGAAAGAGAATATTATATAATAATAATAAGACATTTGTAAATAAAGACACGCCCACAGAGTTACCTGTTGATTATTTACTTGTTGGCTATTACATTTATTTATCAAAATATGATAGTTCGAAAACTATATAAAATAAATTATAGGTCCCTAAGCTATATGTAACCTGTTTTTAGGTTTTTAGGCGCTGAAGTGTATCCATTTGCATCAAAGGTTAGATTTATTTAAAAGTAAAAAGTAAATTAAATAAGATATATGAAATAAATTTTAGTACTGGATTTCTATTTTCGAAATCCTGATATGTTTGCACAGTAACCACTCTTTTACGTGGTGCTATAACAGCAGTTCTTAGTTTTTCTCTAGATAAAACTCTGAAGTAAACTCAATTGATACCGTAATTAAAAAATACGATTTATTCTGTTGAGACTTATGGGAATGGTACCAGTTTGCTACCAGATTCTTGAGCCTTTGAATCAAACTCATCCGGAGTGCTAGAGCTGAAAGCGTCATTGAACGCCCCATACTCTCAGATGCAGCGTACCACGCATACTGCGTACCATTCGTACCTAGGTTAGTCAAGTCATTATGTTGCAATACCTTAGCCTTATGTTCGAGTACAATGACGTGTTTGAAGAACTGCTCCTGCTCCAGCACCAGTCTGGGATTGAGCTTGGTGAGCCGGGACACTTTGCTGGCTGTCTGCTCCTCGATCGTGGCTTGCCCCACGTACGTGATCAAATTCCCCGTCACTGAAGACAACTTCTTCCCAGTCAACCTCAACAGGTTCTCTACCTCTGGGCTGAGGAAACGTAATATTCAAATTCAAATAATTTATTTCCGATGTATAAACAGGTCTTATAACAAGTAAGTGCAACATTCCACCACAGCATGGCATGCAAATATAGAACTAAAACTAAATTACAAAATTTGAAACTTTTACAATATAATATTGAAATTATCTTTTTTCAATAAAAATTCTTTAATTTTTTGTTTAGATTTTGCAACACCTAGCTTTTTGTCATTTAAAAAGGGCGGCTTATTATAAATTATTATAGGCGCCATAAATAAAATGATGACTCCATCTATGTAGTGTAGTTGTATATGGTATAATGAAAAGTTTATTTTTCCCTGCGTTCGCTATTACAGTAGTTACATTAATTTCTTTTGATAAATACCAACACTTCATATATTCTCATTGAACTTGTATAATAAACTAAGAATATAAAACACATCTAGACCAGTATGATGTAACGCAAATAAAGGATTTAGATTTGAAAATAATTTTGTAAGACTGTATAAAACAGAAAACGCTACGTTTAACGCTCTAAAAGACATTAATAACATTAATATATATAAACAAATATTATTACTATATAAAGGCTACTTAAATAAAAGTCAAAATACATAACGTACAGAGACCCAGTTTTTCAGCTCACTGTTTCGTTACGTTTCATCTTAAACTGTAATATGTTTATTAATTTGACTGTACGTGACTTATAGAAATGTAAATATCTGCCATAACTATGAAACAATTATATTATTTTATCTTATTATAGATGTTGTACGTTATTGTGTGGTAGATTGTGTCATACGCTTGATCTTGCAATAATATATTTTTTTAATCATAAGGCTTATATAATATTTCAATTAAAAAAATATTTTAAAACGACAGCCCTGTCTGAAATGGACAAAATATAATTTCACTGCATTGTGACCGCTAAACTATATAATTATAATAATTTCTATTAAATCTGTTCAATTTTTCAATATATATGTCGGAGAATAAGAGAGAAGGAAGCATAAAGCATAGGGGCGTAGGGTTCTCCGCCGACATCGACATTAGTAGCATCCATAATTAATAAATTAATGTTGGTGCAATCAAACACTTTATAATTAACTCAGATTATAATGTTTAATCACTTACATGTTCCCGATATCAATTTACACAAAATCATTAATAATAATCGCTAGGAACGCGACAGTTTCAAAAGTCGACCGCACCGGCGGGCCGTCACCCGAGAACTGCCGAGAGACGCGCGCCGGAATGCCTCTTATTTACTCTGCCTGCCCCACGCCGACAGACAGGTGGCGCCAGCGTTCCACAGACTATTGCACTCCGACATATATATATATATATATATATATATATATATATTCCTCAACTTCATCAAGTATTTAACGCTTTGCCAGGGCTTATATAAACGGAGGTCCAAGATGTGTGTGTGTGTCCAATCCAGCAAATAACTTCTGTTTTTATTTAACTTTTTATTTAACTCACCGAATAAAATGCGCCATCTCTGGGTCCAAGGTTTTGATAAACGAGCCGAGGAGGGTGTACATCCTGATACAGACCCCCAGTACTCGGTCGCTATCAGCTCCGAAGGTACAACGTAATTTGGCAGCCGAGGAGGTCCAATTTGTTAGCTGACAGAGACGAAGCACTATGGATTTGTATAAATCTTTATGTTCTGAAACGAAAGTGTAAGACTACTACTTTACAGTTGACAGTGTAGCGCATGACTGTAGTCTCAACTGAAGAAAAATGATACCTTTCCGGGAATCGAACCCAGGACCTATGCTAGCGAAGCCAGTACTCGCATCATTGCTCCAGCCATATCCATCTTCATGAGAGTGTTACAATAGAGTTATTGTAATACCTTCATGAAATCATATTTCAATATTTCTGCTCTTATCCTTTACTTATATTCATTTGCTTTTTATTTTTAAAATGTAACTTTTATGTATAGGTTACGTCATAGAATAATTAATTTAGAGAGCGTCTGCTGATAAACCGTTGCTGCGATTTGGCAGTATGAATATTAGTGTATGAAAATTTATTTTTTCTTTGATAAATAAAAAACTAGCATCCCGGGCTCCCCTACAATAACTAAGTAAAAGCAATATGTATAGTGCACCTCGTTCTATCCTCTGTTTGTGATCAGAGACAGCCAGATTGAGAGCTTCAGTGAGATCTCTCGCTCTTTTTAACGAATGCTCAGTACATTTGAATCGACTTGTTAGATGTATGCAAATCATGCTCAAAGCGTTGTGCCCGCTACTCGGATTTATTACATGGAAACACGTTTGACTGTCCTCTATACTTTCCTCCTTCTGTAACAACAAAAATTTAAACAGTCACTTAAGATGGAGTTTTTCATTTTCTACATACAAACGTGCTACCACACAAACACTAACTTCTTAAACTCATTACATAGGAAGTAACCAGATAATCTTTAACATAAGCTTCCAATAGATGGTACTCTACATTTAAAAAAAATTATGTAGGCCATCTAGCGTTGCTATAATAGCGTCGTAACGCCATCTACCTATTACTCTTGGAACTACATAACAAATATGTCTATGTTTATGTATATGTATGTGACAATAAATATAATATAGTCTTTATTTTATTTATTATTATAGTCAAAGTCAAAATATTTTTATTCAAGTAGGCCTATTACAGCACTTTTGAATCGTCAAATATCGTTTTTTCTATATATTATTTAAATGAATGACTGATGATAACACTAGAGAACGACTTACAATGTAAAGTTACGAGGGTTCCTTCACGCCCTGATCTGAGAAGAGCCCCCAACAAACTCAGTCGGGTGTACATTTTTTTTTTGTTATCATCATTACAATATTTATTTAAAATTTACTCTATATCTATATACATATAGAGCAATTCATTCACTCCCACGCTTTTTTGTCTTCTTAGTATTCTTTCAAATTATAGAATGATTTCTCAATTAGTTTTCTTTTAATAAAAGATTTAAATTTATTAAGAGACATCTTTGTTACTTCTTCTGGGACCTTGTTGTAGCCACGTATACAGTTACCCTTGAATGACTTGTCAATTTTATGTAGCCTACAAGAATTTACAGCAATTTTATTTTTATTCTTACGTTATATGAGGTGCATTCACTTTTTTTCGTAAAAGAGTCAATATTTTTATGGAAGTACAACAAGTTTTCTAATATATATACGCCGTGAACTGTCATTATTTTTACTGCTCTGAATTTGTTTCTTAGCGACTCTCTTGGACCCATATTGTAGATCGCACGAACGGCCCTTTTCTGCAGCACAAATATTGCATCTATATCAGCAGCATTACCCCAAAGTAAAATGCCATATGACATAATGCTGTGAAAATAACTGAAATAGACCAGCCTGGCAGTTTCAACGTCCGTAAGACGGCGAATTCTTTTAACCGCGTAAGCCGCAGAGCTGAGCCTGTTCGATAGACCTCTTATATGGGGCCCCCACTGTAGTTTACAATCTAAAGTAATGCCTAGAAAAACGGTACTATCTACCAGATCAAGTTCCTCATTATTAAGTTTAACAATGGTTCTCACTTGCTTTACGTTTGGTAATGTGAATTTAATACATTTTGTTTTTTTCCCGTTCAGTAATAAGTTGTTTGCTTCAAACCATTGTACTATTTTATTGAGCGAAATGTTTACCTCGTCAATATCTGTTTGTTGTAGATTAACTTTGAATATTAGAGAAGTGTCATCAGCAAACAAAACTATCTCATGACTGTCCTTGAAAAAATAAGGAAGGTCATTAATGTAAATGAGGAACAGAAATGGTCCTAATATGGAACCCTGCGGGACACCTAGTTTCGTTACAGACCCTTCTGAAAGTTTTCCATTAACACAGACCTATATTTAATAAGTATATATTATTATTATTTTTGCAACATGTTTATCAAGTCCTGCAACATTAATCTAGTAATAGCATATAAGGATAGTTAAGGTTGTATCGGGCTACGTTCGTGGCGGCACCTGGACTAGGGATCCAGCTGAAAATCAGCGCTGCATGGTCTGGAGACTGTGTAGCATAAATGCTGAGCTGGGTCCATTTTCTAGGTTATGCCACACATCGCAGGATATTGTAAAATGTACTAAAAATATATTGTGATGTGTGCATAATATAAAAAAGGAGATATTTTCTTTCTTTCAAATAACAGATAGACTTTAAAGTTTATTAATAAACACAACTTCAATACATCTGTTGTCATACAAAAAACCTTTGTTAACCTTATACTCTTGGTGTTTTTCTCCGAATTCACACCATTATACCCAACAAGTTGATACTAGAGATTTTAAAAACATATGATTTCATTAATTTTTTTTATGTAAAATTACAATAATGTAATAAAACTGAGTTTCGCTGTGCCGGTTGCACCTATCGAAAAATCTCCTTAGGTCAAACTTTCGAAACATTTGTAGTTTCATTATAAACGGTCAGACTTGAAGTATCTGCATGAGATTGAATATGACATATTTTATGCAAATAAATTGATTTTAAATTTAATTAATGTAGTAATTAAATTTAAAATCAATTTATTTGCATATAATATGTCATATTCAATCTCATGCAGATACGCATATATTAATTAATCTAAAATATTATATTTTGTCAGAACTGTCATATATCCAATACATACGTTGATAATTCCAAGGGCTGCTGTCAAATCTGCCAGCATATCAGTCAGCAATGAAGCCTCTTGCTGCTCCCTTTGAGCCGCAGTCAGCAACGGCAGTAACAAAGGCAGCACTTCTGGCACTTTGCTCGCACGTAAGAAATCTTCCATCTTCACTATCCACTGGAAGTACATATATTACAATGAAACCTGGAGTAGTTCCCACTATATAGGTCGCTTCAGATCCCTTTGATGGATCCTTAGAATTTTCGTACCAACAAATTTGACAACCTAGCTGTCCACTGTCCATTAGCATTCTCCGATCACTTTTCGAAACGCTCTCGTCAATCATTCACCAGCTGACTGTCCTAGTCAAAAGGGTACGTAAAAAAATACTTTTTATTCCTGAGAAGGCTGTGATCTCATCTGAGTGTAATTAATGATACGGTTTAAGATGGAAGTGTGGCAAGAAATAGCTGATACGGGGTAATTTACCTCTGGTAGTTAATCATCTTACCGGAACGCATGTTTCTTGCTTGTCAGCATGCCTTTGCTCGTATGATTATTTAGCCGCGGCGAAGCCTCCAGACTCGGACATGTTAGAAAATACATTTTCCTAAATATGTACTATCCTATCAGGTATCGAACCCATTAGCGCTGCTAGCAAAGCGAATATTTGCAGCATCCGTTATTTAATCCGTTAAAAACATGTCATTAAATCGTTTTTTGTCGTCATCATCCAGATCCATTACTATATAGCTCAATAAAATCAATTATTTGTCTGTAAAGTCGGATTTGCGGACGATAATTTGACAACGTCATAAGAAAACATTCATCTAATATTGTAATTGTAATAAACATTGGAATTAGAACGATTGCGCCTCTCTGTCGCTTATGCCGCGCTCTCGCTCGGACGCTCGGCTCAGGCGAAATGTGACAATAAGTCATGCAACCATCGATTTATAAGATTTATTGCGTCAAACATTGTTTCATTTCTAAATTAGCCTTGTTAGCGTTAAAAGCGACTTTTTAAGCGATAGCAATATAATACGAACCCTATCCAGTGCATCACATGCTTGTACAGGTATCTCCAACAGCTGGGTAGTTATTTGAATGAGTAAGTTATACGTTTTCTTCCCGTTCAGATCCAAATCCTCTTCAGCAGCTTCCGATTCCAATCTTTTTAAAGCTATATGCAATTGTTCAATCATCATGGCCAAACATTTCGATTCTGTTTCTTCGGATTCACCAGCTGACAACATTTTAAAGGCGTGCGTACAAAATCGAGCTATATACAAAATTAATAATATTTTAAAACATTATCTTTATTTATATTAACTAAGCGTATAGCGAAGCGTAAGCGACTATAAAAGCGTAATGATTGATCACGATGTTTGTGACGTCATGATTTTATGCAATAAGATTTAGTTACTAAATTTCAAAATAGCTGTGTACTACTGTTTATATGTATTATGGCATGTGAATAAAATGAACACACAAATACACAGCAAACAACATGAATATGGTCATCACTATAATACAACATTATTAATCGTTATCTTCTAGATGGAATATCGAATTTTTATGATTTAAAAAGTATTTTACAGGTGTTGCAACGGTCTTTAATAGGATAAGGATTAAAACGGAGATATGAATAAATAGTTATACTGGCATAACTACAGTAGTAGGACATATAGTATCGAGGACTCTTTTGGAGATATTAATACGTTCTATAATATTGTAGCACACTTTTGGTTCTATCATCAATAGTTTCTGCAGCGCATGTGACGACAGATTTTATTGTCACTAATTTGGTCACACGTTGCATGCATTTTTATTAGAGATCCCTATTTTTTTTTAGGAAATAATATAGCCTGTCGGAGAATAAGAGAGAACGGAGAAGCATGAAGCACAGGGGCGTAGGGCCTATGTCGACATCGTCATTTAATTTCTTATTCTGTGGGCGTTCGTTTGTTTGGATTAAATTAACTTCGTTTGTTTGGATGGAATTAACTCGGATTATAATGTCAATCGCTTAATGTTCCCGATATCAATTCACACAAACTCATTAACACTAATAGCTAGGAACGCGACAGTTTCAATAGTCGACCACTCCAGCCGACCGCCACTCGAGAACTGCCGAGAGACGCGCCGGACTGCCACTTATTGACTCTGCCCCACGCCGACGCACAGATGCCGCCAGCGCACCACAGACCATTACACACGGACCAGCGATCCACAGACTCTTGCACTCCGACAAGCCTAAGTCACTCAGTGAAAATGCAGCTTTCTTATTGTGAAAACTTTTTGAATTGAGACTTCTTTAGGCAAGTGAGGGTAATTTTTTTACGGATGAAACGCGTGAATAACATTTGCATAATATGTGCAAATAAGATGTGCATCGTTTTTTATGGCAATTCGTTTGAAGATTGCCACTCGTTTAATAATTTAATATACAATTTTTCATAAAATATTTTATAAATTATCTTTTCTAAATTTTAAATTCCAAAACACATACAATTAATAATATTGACAAAAACACATGGCATTTTATTTACAATTCATCATTTTAGATTTCAATAAATTATTCGTATTCATGATAATTAAATTTATTACATTCCTAAAATAACTTCCTTTTTCCCTCCCTCAAGTTTCGGAAATCGACAGTTTTAAATTTTTATTAATATATATACAAGACTTAAAAATTACTTTGCCAAAGAAGTTTCACTACTTTTGAACTTTTTTTAAAAAAGGTCCAGTAGTTTAGTTGTTACAAACATTTATACATACATACAAAAACAGAAATGTTTCCTCTTAGTTTAAATTGGCCACAGAGTCTGCACATTGTTTGAAGGGGTTCTAATGATATTAGTATTATTTTAACAAATCCTACTTATTCCTCTGAGGACATCTTCAATCTTCATAGAGTACTTCGTTAAGAGCAGCAACGAAAGGCAAGCCTTGAACAGCCCAAAGCACGCCAAAGTTGTATGCCCGTCGAAGTCTCTCATATCTTGAAACCTACAATTATAAAAGTAATTAAATTGTGTTATTTTTTTCTATTTTATTTAAGAGTTACATTAACATAGTGAACACTAATGGGAACATAAAAATTACAAGTGCGTGCTTACAAAGAAAACATGTCAGAAGTGAAACTTCTTTGGCAAACTAATGTATAAGTCTTGTTTATACTTAGACAAATCCAAAACTTGAGATTTACGAGACTTAGAGGGAGGGAAAAGGAAGATATGTTACGAATTTAATGAATTTAATTGTCATTAAAATATCAATAGTGTCTAAAATAAATACAAATAATTTATTGAAATCTCAAATGACGATTTTTAAATAAAAATGTCACGTGTTTTGTTTTTTGATTTAAAATTTAGAAAAGAGAATTTATGAAAAATAAAATATTAAATGACGAGTGGGAAATTAAAATGCCACATGTTATTCGTGAATATTAAAACAACTTAACCTTCAAACAAATTAGCATAAAAAACGCACATCTTCGTGTCGCTAATCACGCATTTCATCCATAAAAATTTTATCCTCATGCTCCTACAGAAGTTTCACTTCAAAAACGTAATAAGAAAAGGGACTTAGAAACTACAAATTTGGAATACTAAATTTGATGCTAAATTTACTTCTTAAACCTGAAGCCCCTGAAAAATGTCCGTCTCGGTAATGGTTGCAACAGCAACGTCATATTTTCTATCTCGAAAGGATAACTCACAGTAGCAATTGTAATCTTTTACATATTACAAAAATAAAATGTGTTATTTAGCATTTTATACAATACAGTACTATACCTATAATTCAATTAAATGCATCACATACGACTGCCTCATTGGTCTAGTAGTTAGTATGTTCGACTACAGACATGGGGTCCTGGGTTCGAGTCCTGGGTCGGGCCAATTCAAATATCAATATTGAGTTTTCTATTAAGATTTTCTCAATATTTGCCCGAAGTTGGGAAGTTGGCGGTGTGACCCACCCCCGTGCCTCGGAGAGCACGTTAAGCCGTCGGTCCTGCGCCTGATCTCTCTCCGGTCGTATCGTATTCCCGTCACATCGTGAGAGTGAAGTGAGAGTGCACTTGTGTACTAGGCCTGCCAATCCGCACTGGAGCAGCGTGGTGGGTCTATGCTCTAAAAACCCTCGCGACTCGGAGTGAGGAGGCCTGTGCCCAGCAGTGGGACGTTAATGGGCTGCTACTTACTTTACATCACATACGTTGTAAATTTCATTTAGATCAAAACTGCCCTTAACAACGATTTAATGAGCGAAGACACAGCGGCATGTGTTATAATTTTTTTGTATATTCTGTGGTATACAATGTGTATTTGACGGCCTCTCTGACGCAATGGTGCGAGTACTCGCCCTGCTAACAGAAGTTCCGGGTTCGATCCACGGCAGGGCGAGTTTAGGGAATTTCATTCTAATTTGTCTCAGTCTGGACTGGTGGGAGGCTTCAGCCGCGGCTACGGATACGTTCCGGTACGATGCTGTGTAGAAACCATGTCTTACCAGATTATCGCGCTTCCATCTTAGACTGTATAATCACTTACCATCAGGTGTGTTAAAAAAACAATATATATTTTGTTTAAATATTTTAATCTATGTATTTCATCCAGTCATTTTCTAATTGTTTTCGTTGTTTTTTTGTCGCACCACCTGCTTTCTTTCCCAAAAGTTGCTTGTTAAGAGATAGCTTATGCAATAAGACCGCCTTTAAGTGCTGTAGTTCATAAATTATTATTTAAGTTTTCCTGTAATTTTTCCTAGTGGTGTGTGTGCAATAAAGTATTTATCTATCTATCTATCTAAAATGTGAATGTTATCTCTCTCTCTCTCCCCCCCTTACCTAGAAACGCAGCGGCTATAGAGCAATGCAGCTATTTGCAGAATGTATGTCCTGACTGTTTGCTTGTTGGCGCATTCGGTGAGTGCTGATTGTACGCAGCGCAACGCGAATACATGAAAATCTCTCTTTCCACATATTTCCTCTTGTTGCTCCGTCGAAGTCCAAGATACGTTTTCGCTGAATGATAAAAATGGAAACATAAATTTAATACACACAAAAATTTCAATTCAATATAGTTATCGAACCTGTGGAAAATTGAATTTAAGAATTCCTTACTCAAGGTGGTCTTTACAGCACTTTTGAATCATCATATATAGATTTCTCCACAAATTAATTCCAATGTACGGCTGATAATGATATTAGAGAATGGCGTACAATCTGAAGTTACGAGGGCGCACAAGAAATCCAGTCGGGTATATTTTATTTACCATAGATAAATAAAAAAGCTGAATTATAATTGGGGAATTTTTCAACTTAAGTGAAAATGTGGCCGAAACTTAACACCAACAAAAAGAAGTAATCTAAAGCAAACTGGTTTTTTTATAAGGATTACTACTTAGTAACTTTCTTGTCTCGAATTCGCATCAAGCAAAATTACATTTTATAATTTGTCTGATTCTCAACAGGTTGTAGGCTTCTGCTGAAGTTAGTGACCACTCTATCAGCAATGACGCCTCATTGGTCTCACTGGTCTAACTGCCTCATTGATCTAGTGGTTAGCATGTTCGACTACAGACTTGAGGACTTGAACCCAGGACGGGTTCAAGTCCCGTGTCGGGCCAATTCATAAATCAATATTGAGCTTTCTATTAAGATTTTCTCAATATTTGACCGAAGTTAGCGGTGTAATCCGACCCCGTGCCTCGGAGAGCACGATAAGCTGTCGCTCCTGCGCCTGGTCGTGTCAGATTCCGTGAGAGTGAAGGAATAGAGAGTGCAATTGTGTACTATGCCTGCCTATCCGCACGGGTGAAGCGTGGTGGGTCTAAGCTCTAAAACCCTCTCTCATATGAGTGAGGAGACCCGTGCCTAGCAGTGGGACGTTAATGGTCTGCTACTTACCAGGAAAGACGTGACACCAAAAAAAATGTGTTGATACAATGCTGTGTAGAAAACATAAAATGTGAATTACCTCGTACGCGGTTATCGCGCTTCCATTTTAGACTTTATAAACACTTACTAAATGAGATTAGAGGCAAGCGCTAGCTTGTAAGCGAAAAAAAATCTAATATACCTGAAGAGCAATTCAAGTATTCTTAAACACAATGGCATATCCCACAAACAAGGCAAAGGTTTGAAAGGCGCTGCCCTATCTTTTATTAAATTTGACATTTTCACAGTGCTTTTGCCTTTTCCCTTCCCTTTGCCTTTTGGCTCCTTTGACGTCTGCGACTTCTGACTGATTTGTGACTTCTGCGTCTTCTGAGATTTCTGCGACTTCTGAGTTTCATTGAATGTATTATTTTTCTTAGTTGATTTCGGTGAACCCTGAAATTGTATATTTTTATTTATTAAGCAGGACATACATACATAGCATCACGCCTCATTCCCATAGGGGTAGGCAGAGACAACATCCTTCCACTTGCCACGATCCTTGCATATCTCCTTCGCTTCTTTCAATCTCATTAAACCTTTCATACAAGTTCGTCGGTTTAGAGTACTCTTGACCTGGCCGTTATTTAAAATGTCCTGGATTTGGTCCAGGAACGTTCGCCTCGGTCTTCCCCTTCCAACTTTCGCATTCACTCTTGACTCATAAATCCTTTTTGTCAGTCTCCTTTCATTCATTCTCTCTACATGCCCAAACCATCTAAGCATACCTTTTTCAATTTTAGTCACTACGTCTTCTTTTATACCACAACGTTCTCTTATCACACTATTTCTCACTCTGTCACTCAGTTTTAATCCACTCATGCTTCTCAACGCTCTCATCTCTACCGCATTTATTTTACTTTTGTGATTCTTCTGCCATACCCAACTTTCACTACCATACATAAGTGTTGGCACCAACACTCCAGCATGCACTGCCAGTCTGGCCCTTTGAGACACCATCTAGCTAAACAGGACATTTAAGGCATATTTTTGACACACACTGAGAATTTAGAATAATAGAAATCAAAGATGAGGAAGAACTTACAGTAAAATCTTGTAAGACACTTTCATTTTATATATTTTATACATAATTTCAGGAGACTTTTCTTACTATGGAGTATGATACTTATTAACCCAAAACTTCAAAAAAAGGAGGAGGTTATCAATTCGTCTGTATTTTTTTTATGTTTGTTACCTCATATCTCTCAAATAGGTGTACCGACCTTGCAGATTTTTTTAAAATGAAAGGTGGTACTCGTCATAGGGTTTTAAAACCAGTTCTGATAATGGCATCCATGACAAAACCGAATGTCTTAAATTTGCGTAAGCATGTGCGCGACAAATGGACGAATCACTCAAGATTACGCCAACCGATTTCGATGTTTTTTTTTTATTAGAAAGGATATACTTCAAGGGTTGTTTTGTGATAGTTTGTTAAGGTTCTGATGATGGAATCAGATCCATGACATCCATGACAAAGTCACGGAACTCTTCAATTCTTAGGAGCAAATCAACGATGCTCGGCAGAATCTTCTATAGGCTATCCAGATATATGAGTCGCCTACCGTAACTTCGGTATGGTCAAGTGTTAGTCGTAGTTAAATATGAAGATCAATGGAACTCCTCCACGGCTTACAGTAAGAGTGTGATTTTTGGTAAAATCTATAACTGTCTGTAATCAACTGCCAATGACTTTACGTTTGTTGCTGCATTGCAATATATGAAAGGTGAATTAAGTGTGAAGCGGTGGTATAAGGGTTTCGGGTTCGATCCTAGGTGTGGCGATATTAATGTAGATTTAACTTTGTAAAGTCGTTTAATTTAAACGGTGTTATCTCATGAGAAAGGCGTTTTAGGTGTAAATATATTGAGACAAATTTACTTAGTTTACTTCAGATTCACTAAAAATCAAAACATAAATATAAATTTTAACAAATAAAGAACCACCTTCAAAACAAATTTACAAATACATTAATATGCTCTAAAAAGTAAGAAATAATTGCGTATTCTTTTATACTGTTATTCGTATGGTTATATTTGGAGTCGGTGTCTATATATATAGCTATAGGTGAGAGAGACGCGAGAGCTGCCAAGTAGACACGCGGGGAACACCTACCTCGGCTGACACCGACTCCAAATATAACAATACGAATAACAGTATAAACGAATACGCAATTATTTCTTACTTTTTAGAGCATATTAATGTATTTGTAAGTTTGTTGCGCAGGCGGCGCTTTTTTTGTTAATTTTATTTTTAATATGGTTAAAAAAAAGGTAGGAAGTGCAAAAGACAAACATATTTATTTACAAAATATTTTGTGTTTGGAATTTAAAAATTATTATAGCTCACACAGGCACATCCATGCTCACACCCAAACACAGCCACACACGCTTTAGTAATTGTGTCTATGTGTTTGTAACAATAGTTTAGTCTTAGGAACAAAGTGTGTTTCATATACAAGAGCGCCCTATCACTGCAACACTGTTTATACTTCAGTAGAATCATCGTTTCCATATTTTTAAGATTTTTATACATTTTAATGTTGGTGCTCTATTAAACCATAGTTTTTAGTCTTGTAGTTCGAAAAATATAGTAAGTAGTACCTTAGTATTCTCCGTGAGCTGATAGTGAATCCTGTACAATTTGTAGACGGCATTGGCGTTTTCATTACGTCTGTTCCACTGCAGTATCTTGTGAGCAATCAGTGCTTCTATACAATGCATTATTTGTTGCACTTTAAGACACTTCGCACGAGATTCAGATGTTAAATCTGACAGCCCGTACTCATCCTAAAACAATTTTATTCAAATGTAACTTTTTAGACGAAGCTACCACAATGGGAAGAAAAAAGACAAAACTTCTTTCACGAAAATTTGTTAGTGTGGTTAAAGAATTTATTCTCATAAGAATTTTATTAACACATTATGTTTTTAGTCTATACACCATAGTATAAAAAAACAACAAAAGAAAAGTAAGTAGCAGCCCATTACCATCCCATTGCTGGGCACAGGCCGCCTCACTCATATGAGAAAGGGTTTTTTAGAGCATAGACCCACCACGCTGGTCCACTGCGGATTGGCAGGCATAGTACACAACAAGTGTACTCTATATTCCATCACTCTCATAGTCCGACGTGACGGCAATCCAACACGACTGGAGAGAGATCAGGCGCAGGACCGAGTGCTGTCCGAGGCACGGGGGTGGTTCACACCGCCAACTTCCCAACTTCGGGCAAATATTGAGAAAAAATAGAAAACTCAATATCGAATTCGAATTGGCCCGACCCAGGACTCAAACCCAAAACCTCATGCCTGTAGTCGGTCATGCTAACCACTAGACCAATGAGGCAGTTATAAGCCATATATTACTCTATTAATGTGTATATATCAAATATGTCTATGTTTCTGTATGTGACAATATATATAATATTGTCTTTAGTTTAATTAGTATATATTATTATAAATGTCGCAACATTTTTATCAGGTCCTGTAGCTTTAGATAGTATATAAGGATAGATTAGGTTGTATCGGGCTACGTTCGTGGCGACCCCTGGACTAGGGATCCAGCTGAAAATCATCGCTGCATGGTCTGGAGACTGTGTAGCATAAATGTTGAGCTGGGTCAATTTTCTAGGTTATGCCACACATCGGTGGGTATTGTAAAATGTACTAAAATATATTGTGATGTGTGACATAACGAATAAATAAAGATATTTTCTTCTTTTCTTGATTACAAATACAATAAATAAACGATAATGAGTTTGCCTATATGACAAAGGCAGAAGGCTGGTGAATTTATTATAGCGCTACTGGTTATCACAAAGACAACGGACCATGCCCTGATGGAGACAATAAAAACTGCGGCCTCGGATCATGTCGGTTTCCGAATCGCCACGATCCGAGGCACGTGTCTTTAACGAGTTATTGTGGTCTCTTTACATTTGACCATCCAACCAACTTAGCAACAAGTACAAACGTCTTATACATTTGTCAACACTTCCGTCATATACATTTGTGTGTGTGAATATGATGAATATGTAAATGTGAGAGATGAGAGCGTTGAGATATATTTAATATATAATATATATTTTAGTTCATAATATAGTTTAGTAGTGTGGTCTTATGTAGACATGAGAGCCTTGAGAAGTATGAGTGGATTGAAACTGAGTGACAAAGTAAGAAATAGTGTAATAAGAGAACGTTGTGAAGTTTGGGCATGTAGAGAGAATGAGTGAAAGGAGACTGACAAAAAGGATTTATGAGTCAAGAGTGAATACGAAAGTTGGAAGGGGAAGACCAAGGCGAACGTTCCTGGATCAAATCCAGGACATTTTAATTAACGGCCAGGTCAAGAGTACTCTAAACCGGCGAACTTGTATGAAAGGTTTAAAGAGAACGAGAGAAGCGAAGGAGATATGCAAGGATCGTGGCAAGTGGAAGGACTTGGTCTCCGCCTACCCCTATGGGAATGAAGCGTGATGCTTTGTAGGTATATTAATACATAAATAAATTTAAAAAATTATCGAATAGATGTCGCCGTACTTCAACACACACATTTAAGTTACGCTAGTATGTCAGATAGTGTAACATAAAGTTGATAATTTGTTTTCAAAAATGAAACTTACCAGTTTAACCAGAGCCAGTATATCACAACTGGACAATTGTAGTAATATGTCTGTCAACTTATTCTTGAAATATGCCACGCCTTCTTCACTCGGCGTACACAATATGTCTTCTAGGTCTTCCTCTAATTGAACGAATTGCGCTATGGCGTATAACAAGTAGCCTATTGGCTCCTGGAAACAGGATTTCTTTATTAACTCTGAATTTTAACTAAATACATAAAAATTAAAAGTGTGTGCGTACAACGTCGTGTACGTTATACGCACGCACTTTTAATTTTTAGAAGTGAAGTTTCTTTGGCAAACTGATTTTTAAGACTTGTTTAAAAAGGTAAATAGCAGTCTATTACGGTCCCACTGCTGGGCACAGGCCTCTTCACTCATAGGAGAGAGGTTTTTAGAACAAAGACCAACCACGCTGCTTCACTTCAGATTGGCAGGCATAGTACACAAGTGCACTCTCTATTAATTCACTCTCATAGTCCGATGTGACGGGAATCCGATACGACCGGTGAGATATCAGGCGCAGGACCGATGGCTTAACTTGCTATGCGAGGCACGGGGCTGGATAACACCGCCAACTTCCCGACTTCCGGCAAATATTGAGAAAATCTTATTCTAAAACTCAATATCGATTTTTTTATTGGCCCGACTCGAGATTTGAACCCAGGACTTCATATCTGTAATCTACTTGACCAATGAGGCAGTTTATATTAAAACAAATTTAAAACTTTGGATTTCCGAGACTTAGAGGAGGGAAAAAGGAAGATATGTTAGTAATTTAATTGTCATTAAAATATTAAAAGTGTGGAAAATTAATACAAATAATTGAAATCCCAAATGCCGAATTATAAATGAAAATGCCACGTGTTTTTTTGTCAATTTCAGATATTATTAAATAATTTGAAATTTAGAGAAGACAATGCATGAAATATTTTTATTTTATATTTTATAAAAATTGTGTGTAGAGTGACAAATTAAAATGCCGCTGTTATTTGTATATATAACAAAATCTAATGAATTAGCATAAAAGACGCTGCAAATCTTCGTGACGCTAATCACGCGTTTCATCCATAAAAATTTTATCCTCATGCTCCTATAGAAGTTTCGCTTCAAAAAGTATAAAAATGAATAACTAAAAATTGATATAGATAAAAATCACATGATGAAATGCGCAACGTTTGGTCGCCATGTTTGTGACTTAATAATTTTACGTGATAATGTATATGTCTACAACAAAATCGAAAGATTTAATAAAATTTTAAAAATTAATAGCGGTTCATTGTGGCGGAAAATTAACGTAGTGACGTCACATGCATTCGGGTTTGTAGGGATACCATCAGCGTAATTTTGGTACTCAGTTCAGTAAACAATGAGAAATTTAATACAAACTCTATACTCATGGCGAAAAAAATTAAGAGTCTAGAGTGATTAAAAAATTTTTTTGCAATTTAAAGGGATTTGGGCCGATCAAGCCTCTCTAGCGCCAGTTTCGCGCTTTCGCTCGCACGCTAGGCTGTGACGAACGTAAGGACTTTTGCTTTACGTTATAAGACGTTATCACGTCAACATTTTTGTTACAAAGGTTATATATGATTTTTTGACTTATAACTAAAGACCTACTTGCTTGGAGATGCCATGGAAAAACCATAAGAAGTAAATTATCTCTTATCAGGTTATCGTGATATCTAAACTGTATCAACATTTGAGATTACCATCAAGCGAGAAAGAGCTACTAGCTATTCCCTGCGGTGTCAAACTGGAAGGAATTGAATAATAATGATAAACATACATTTAAAACCGTATTAGTCGATGTTGTGTCCAAACACTTATCCAAAAGAAGTGGTGATTCGTCGTCTTCATCAGGTAGATATTTGGCTAGATGCTCGTAGAACAGTTCCAGTATCGTCTCATATAGTGCAGGCTTATCCTTTGTACAGTCATACAATTCTGAAACGCTCGTATATATTTAAAAACCAAACGAACATTAGGAACTGACGGATTTGGACTATAACATCTTTTTACACTACAACACTAGCCAGCCGTTGTAATCAAATCCAGTTGTTTAAGATGTATTTATTCAAGGTATCATCTATTTAATCTCTGTGAGTGATAATGGGCATCTCTGTACCTCTATAAGGTAGAAACTCGGGTTAGAAAGAAAACTCTCCCTTATCCAGACTGGACTTTATGTATAAATTCGTTGTAACTCAAAAAATTTAGATGACTTTTTTTCATTTTTCTGGGCCAGTTAAGAATGATATCACACGAAATTTCTAAATTACACAGCACTTACGATAATAAGGATTGAGAATAAAAATTTGAAGCAAACATTCGACTGCCTCTATGTATAAAGAGTCAAGTGTAATATCCTACTTTCGAAGATAAATCATTCACCTTTTGTACTAATCTTTTTCTAAGCTATAGTCTTAATAGCTATACGATATAAAAAAAATGATGACCTATGCTGAAAAATGTGATGATATAAACATTAAAATTACTCTAATACAAGTTGGGCGTTTATACGTAGGGGCGTTCTATCTAATCTTGTATAGAGGAAACATTTGTGTTTTTATATGTATGTTTCTATCGTTTTCACACAAAAATGACTAGACCGATTTCAAAACTTTTTCACCATTATAAATATGCATTTTCACTGAGCAAAGTAGGTTATATTACTTTCTGAAAAAAAAAAATAGAGATCCCTAACAAAAATACACTAATGTAACCCAAGGTGTGAAACAAAAAATCTGTTACCTCGTGCGCTGCGGAAACTATTGATGAAACAACAAAAAAAATGTTCTAATGTAGTATAGAACTTATCAATATCTACGAAAAATTCCGCGATACCATACGCCCAACTACTGTAGTTTTTTATATTTTAAAAGTTAATAAAATTGCCAACAATAATCAACCCATATTATTCATACCTCTGCATTAATCCTTAGCCTCTTAAATAATATGTTATTTAAAATACTTAACAAAAGTTAAGACACTATGTATTCCATAACGGCTGTTTTTATTCATTAGCACAGTTCTACTGGAATATCCAGTACACATATTGTATATCTGTCCTAAAGTAATTAAAAACTAAGTGAAATAAAACAGTAAGGTTAATAAAATAAATCTATAGTCCGACTTAGTAGACTTTCCACTGTCACGAGATCGGTATCTACGCGGGTGAAACAGAGTTATAATACCAGCAATTGGGCATTGCTAGTATTATATAAGATATTTGCATGCACGATAATTCATAAATTAACTTGCCTCTGTATAGGACTTTTTTTACAGTCGCATCTTGACTCAGACAGCGTCGCAGTATTGAGACTATCTCAAAACATACGGTTTCATTCCGCATACTAGAAGTCACCCTGATTAGGCAAAAGTCTAGGATGTAATTATCTTACACTTAAGCAATCACCAATTGAATATCGTAAATAACCGAAAAACTTTAATTAGGACTGTTTTAGCCTAGTCTGGTATGTATGTGTTTAGTCTGGTCCGGTACGTGTTGGGCGTATCCAGTGTGTTAGTCTGGCCTGGTGTAGGTTGGTCTGGTCTGATGTATGTTGATCTTATCTGGTGGCTTGATCTAGTCTGGAGTGTATTGGTCTGGTCTGGTGTATGTAGGTCTTATTTGGTGTCTTGATCTAGTCTGATGTATGTTGGTCTAAACTGGTATGTGTTGGTCTGGTCTGGTATGTATAGATCTTATCTGGCATATTGATCAAGTCTGGTCTGGTATTTTTTGGGATATTCAGAAAAGTTGCACCTTCATAAAGAAATAACATTTACAATAAATATTGATAAATACTGTCACTAATGTTTTATTCAATAATGAATTAAAATATTGCAGTGACCCGTTGATTATAACTCGCTGGCTCCATAAGTCGATGAGTGGCTTTACTCAAACGTTACGTAGCTGTGCGTTACGACTCAGTCCCATTCAATATCTATTATATAAAATGCACAGCCTGCCTAAAGAAGTTTTGATTTAAAACATGTAATATAAATACAATTAAATATATACTAATTAAGACGAACTATCAATTACATAGAAATAAATAAGTAAAACTTTTACAATAGGTCATCACAATAAAATTTTTCACAAATTTTTTTACATAATGTTTGTTAAACTGTACTAACATTAACTGTCATCGTTTACAAGTAAAAATTGTATTTAAACTTGAGTGTATGAAAAAAATGTATTTTATTATCGAGTGTGAACCATTATCATCAGATCATCGGTTCTTTGATTAGGCTGGATTCGATTACCATCAGGTTAAATTATTAGCAAAGAACTTTGCGCATTTTAAGCGTAAATTATATAAATGTATTTAAATTTAATTGTACAAGATAAAAGATTTTAATAACGATTGTAAACTTAAACAACATATATTGGGAAAATGTAAAGTAATAGTAGCGATTGAAAAGGTTAAACTTCGGCTCTTTGATTGGCCTGGGTTCGATTCCTACCAGGACTAATTACTAATTAATAAATAATTTTAAGCAAAAATTGCATGTTTCTGTAAGATATTCTATAGAAGCATACGAGGTAAATTACCTCTTACTAGATTTGCATCAAGCGCCAACTTGTCAGACACAAAAAATTGAACTTACGCTGCACCCTGATCTGTAGCGTGGATGTCCATAGTTAACTGAGTTAAATACGAGTACTGTTCGCTGTTGTCACTGCGGGTTAGCTGAGTTTTAGACAACTTTAGCTCTTTCAGTAGCGTCAAACAACCAGAAAGTGCCAGGCAACGGTGTACCGAATCTCTGTTGAATAATAAACAGCTACAAAAGTAACAATGTGTAACACCACAGCATGTGGCAGTGTGTACACGTGAAGGAAGTAAACTTCTTTGGCTTATATAGTACTGCGTTTCTGCTTAACTGCGTCAGGGTACATTTAAATGTAGGTGTTAAAGTACGGCGTCATCTATTTGATGCTTATGTAACTTTTCCATACACGAACACAGAGTAAAGGTAGGGTCCAGCGTCTGTCCAAAATAGGGCTAGCGCTGTTAGCGCTGGGTTAGTGTAAGAGAGGAAGAGCCGTAGCTAAGCTAGCCATAGCTTCCATATGCGTGAAAGGGAAGCCATACAGACTGACGCCGCAACGTGGCGGTTTACCGTACCATGAGATATGACCACATCAAATGATATTCAATATTCTTTATTTGCGAACTTGGTTTATATTATAGTTAACAAATTGTATTGTACACTTCATCCAAACTGTGTCTCATAGCATGCAACATTATAATTTTGAAGTGAAACTTCTTGAGGCTCGTATATGGTAAAATTCCTACGGATGAAACGCGTGATTAGCATCACGAAGATATGTGTTTCATTTAATAATTTAATATACTATTTTTCATAAAATATAAGATATATTAAATTTACTAAATTCTTAACATATCTTCCTTTTTCCCTCCCTCTAAGTCTCGGAAATCTAAAGTTTTAGATTTGTATAAATATAAACAAGACTTAAAAATTACTTTACCAAAGAAGTTTCAATTCTGATTTTTAAATTCTTTATCACTAAATCAAAAAGGATTACAAAGCTCTATGAACGACTCATTAGTAATTTTTGTAATCCTGAACGCTGTCATTCTCAGGCAGTTTATTACAAAGAGATTAGATTTTGACTCCGGTATACATAATACATGGTTATGTCTAGTAGTAGTAAAATTGGCAAAAAGGGAGCCTTTTTGCTATACAACTATTTGCATAAGAAACCTTTGGGTTACAGATGTTTCTTCAATGTATTCTTATTGGTGATCCGATAAATAAATTAATTTTTACCTTGAGTGTAGTTTCTTCCTGCAGACTAATACTAATGTGTCTCTTATACGTGTGCTGAAGGCTATTAGGGGCCGTACGGCTGCAAATGTTTGCGCCGCATGTGTGTAATCACCCACGGGTTCACAGCTCTGTAGTAAGGTGGTCAGTGGAGTGCTCCTCTCTATTGATACCGGGCTGAACTTGCATAGGGCATAAAGGCAATCTGAAAGGATATATCATAATAAGTGAAAACTTCTTTATCCACATTGAACATTTTTCAATGGCTCGCGTTATCGTCACCAAACTCATAATGTGACGTAGTGCTGTCTATATATTTACACGTAAAATCGAATATAGTCCGGGATCCACGGACTATTTTTGCACTTAATTACTATCAAGCTAATTTTTAGTGAGTAGCTTCATTAATAAGGTTATAAGGTAGGTAAGAATAAGGCAGGTAATAAGGGTAGCAGGGATAACTAGTTTTTTTTGTTATATCTGATGATAATTTGAAAATTATCTAAACTATTTTAAAAAAATAATTGTCCTACAAAATGCATGGTTTGATCAAAAAATCCCCTCCTTCCAACAATGTAACGATAATGAAGTCATCAAAAATGATTACTAGCCAGCTGATTTGTTTTATTTTTTCATTACTTATCCTATAAATCGCGTGATAAGCTATCCCGGTCTCTTCCGCTGTCTGTTCGCTTATATCTTTTAAACGAATAAACAAACTTTAATACAGTGTTCAGTAATAGAGTGACTAAAGATGAAGGTTTTCATATACATATAATAAAACTAAAAGCCGAAAAATGTAAAGATTTGTAATGTAATGTCGTAAGAAAACATTTTTTGCGTTCAAATCGCAAACGATGGCTAAATCTTAGAAGACAGATCAAATGAATGTGCTACGGAATTGAATATCTTAAAAAGATCGATATAAACGTTCACGATGGTATATATTTATCTGTAAAGGGCAATACATAGTGACCATTACATTTATTTTTAACTATTAAAAAAAATATATACTAAGCTATTTTACACAATACAGCATTAATCCTTTTCCAATGAAATATATTACATACGTTGTATATTTCATGTAGATCTAAACTCCCATTAACAGCATTTGATTGAAAAGGATTCTTAGAAGATATCAGGGATTTTAAAAGTGGTGATACAGTGACTAACGGGTTGGTTACATACTTTAACACCCACATTTAAGAATACATAGAAGCAGTTGTTATTCATAGTTTTTATAGATATAAATTAGATTACCTGAAAACTGTCGCTGAGAACAATCCCCCAATAGCTTATCGGCCAATTGACTCACTATGTGTGAGGTGGTTTCAGGTTGCGCTTTGCTCAGTTTGACAAGTATAAGGTTCCCGTACATCCAACAGGTAGGAGCACTCGGTTTTAATTGTGATACGTTAAGCATAGAAAACGCCAGGTTTATAAGTCCGAGGACTGTAAGTTCACGATGATTGGAACTGAAAAATAATGATGTAGATGGAATCCTAATATTGCAAACTAGCTAAGCTCTGCGGTTTCACCCGCGTAAATGCCGATCTCGTGGCAGAGAAAAGTCTATTAAGTCTGACTATAGATTAATTTTTGTTAACATAAAAATTGTATTTCACTTTGTCTTTAATTAGTTTCTGCCAGATTATTAAATACACATTTACATTCATAATCTAATCAACATACAGAATTTACTTTAAAAACGAATATCTAATTAATTTTGACTGTCTCATTGGTTTAGTGGTTAACATGATCGACTACAGACATGAGGTCCTGGGTTCGAGTCCCTAGTCGGGCCAATTCAAAAATCAATATTGAGATTTCTATTAAGATTCTTTCAATATTTGCCCGAAGTTGGGAAGTTGGCGGTGTGATCCACCCCCGTGCCTCGGAGAGCACGTTAAGCCGTCGGTCCTGCGCCTGATCTCTCCCGGTCGTGTCGGAGTTCCGTCACCTTACCTAATTTTTAAAGTCTGTAAGTATTGGTAAAAAACAAAGAGCCAGATAAAAGTTTTGAGTATCAACTAATATATTACATAGAAATGATTGCCTCCTAGAGCATTACCTTTCAGTGGTGATTATTTTAAGTAATTGAGTCACATCTATATCCGGCAATTCCGATGAGCGAACCCATATTGACTCTTTTCTTCGTAAATCGTCTAATATATGGAATTCTATCGCAGATCTCACAGCCTGTAATGTTTAATAGTGAAAAGTTACTTTTTAAAACGACAATTAGCTTCTTGAAAAATAAAACTAGTGTCCTCTAGACCACATTATCGAACTAAATCATATTACATACATAGATAGCATCACGCCTCATTCCTATTGGGGTAGACAGAGACCACGCCCTTCCACTCGCCACAATCCTAGCATATCTCCCTCGCTTCTTTCATTCTCATTAAACCTTTCATACAAGTTCAAATTAGAGTACTCTTGATCTGGCCTTATTTAAATGTCTTGGATTTGATCCAGGAACGTTCGTGTTGGTATTCCCCTTCCAACTTTCGCATTCACTCCTGACTCATAAATCCTTTTTCTCAGTCTCCTTTACTTCATTCTCTCTATGTGCCCAAACCATCTAAGCATACCTTTCTCAATTTTAAGCAGTACAGCTTCTTTTATACCACAAGATTCTCTTATCACACTATTTCTTACTTTGTCACTCAGTTTCAATCCACTCATACTTCTCAACGCTCTCATCTCTACCGAACTAAAGTATATATATATGCCGTAACAAACAGCGACGAATCGTAGCGCATTTATAATAAAGTAATTTCTGTTTTAATTGTTTATATAACTTTTTTTTAATCAAGGTTTTTTACATTACGTTTCAATAAAACTAATGATAAAGTAAAAACAAATTAAAATGTCAGTTATCATATCGGTAGCCTCTACGCATAAATACTGCATTATGATATTTTTTGTTTTTTTGGTGATTATATCACTCCATTTTTCAATCTAGGGCGTCCGTTTTTTAAATCATGAAGCTATTAAAACACCATGTTATAAAATACTACCTGACCCAGCAAACGTTGTTTTGCCATATAATTACTATTATCGCTAATAAAAAATAGGGGTTGGTCATAGAAAGGTGAAAATTTAGGGTTGTATATATTTTTGCATGCTGTATCACAAAAAACTTCGTCCACAAATTAAAAAAAAAATTTTTGGGTGAACAACCTTGATCACTCAGGGGTATGAACAATAGATAGTAGCCGATTCCAGACCTACTGAATACGCATATAAAGTTGGTACGAATCGGTACAGCCGTTTCGGCGGAGTATAGGGACGAAAACTGTGACATGAGAATTTTATATATAAGACTAGCTGACCCAGCAAACGTTGTTTTGCCATATAATTACTTTTGTCGCTATTAGAAAATAGGGGTTGGTGATAGAAAGGTGAAAATTTAGGGTTGTATGTATTTTTGTGTGCTGTGTCACAAAAAAATAAAAAAAGAAACAATATCGTCCAAAAGTTTAAAAAATTTAAGGGTGAACAACCCTTATCACTTAGGGGTATGAAAAATAGATAGTAGCCGATTCTCAGACCTACTGAATACGCATATAAAATTTGGTACAAATCGGTAAAGCCCTTTCGGAGGAGTATAGGTACGAAAACTGAGACATGAGAATTATATATAAGATATATTATTAGTACAAGTGGTAATAAAATAATAAACAATTTATCTTTAACACTGTCTTGTAAAATTTGGATTATATACTTGACTACACCTAGAGGACATTGATATGTATGTATACTCGTATATACATGTATGGTTATATTAAGATAACACTTTACTTACATCTAAGCATACAGATTTGAAATCAGCTCCCTTAACAGACACAGCGAGGGCCAAATCAATAAGAAATGGCGAACGGAGCAATTGTATTTTCGGCCATTTCTTTATATGTTTACGTATTATTTCCGGATCCGCTGCTCCTTGCGTAAAGTGGTATAAACTGTTAGATAGACACTCGCTTAGCTCTTTATGACTGTGCTGAACTGAAAAAAAAGCAGCTTAACAAAATATTGCACGTTTATGGTTATAATCTATACTAACGTTACAAAGAGGACACATTTGTTGCGGAACGCCGGCGCCATCTATCAATCGGCGTGGAGCACGGTCAATTCTCACAAGCCGGCGTACGTGCTCTGGTTCTTGAGTGACGGCCCGCCGCAGTGGTCCACTGTTAAAACTGTCGCGTTCTATTATTATTAATGTATTTGTGTTAAAAATGATATCGGGAAAATTAAGTGATTGGTCATTATAATCCGAGTTGTTTTATAAAGTGTTTGATTGCACCAAAATTACCCGCAAACGCCCACAGTTTGGAAGTTGAATTATAATGTGAAGGTGTGAAAGTTATCTACTATCTAATAGTATCCATTATGTAAAAAAAATTTGACCAAGTTTTACATACCATAAAAGATATAATATGTAAATGTGTATTTTGAATGTTTTTTAATGAGAATACTTGAATTTTTTAATTAACACCCTTGCGGGTGGAATTTCCGGTGGAAGATCCGTTCTTAGATGAAACTACTACTCTACTCGGCAAAAGGAATATTCTTACCAATAATGTCGGAAAATAAGAGAGGAGAGCATAAAGCCTAGGGGCGTAGGGTTCTGCGCCAACATCGTCATTATTGGCGTCCATAATTGAATTTCCATACTGTGGGCGTTGGTGGGTAATGTTGGTGCAATCAAATACTTTATTAATTTACTCAGATTATAATGTTCTATCACTTAATGTTTCCGATATCAATTTACAGATACTCATTAATAATAATAATGGCTAGGAACGTGACAGTTTCAACAGTCGACCGCTCCAGCGGACCGCCACTCGAAAACTACCGAGAGACGCGCGCCGGATTGTCACTATTGACTTTGTCCCACGTCGAAAGGTAGATGGCGCGAACGACGAAATATATAGATAAGGAACATCATCAGTCATCAGAATTAGTGTGTGAAAAACTATATGACAGAAATGCTGTAAAGGCCTAGTTGAATAAAGAATTTTCGGATTTGAATTTTCCAAATACATACCTATATCCATATCGGCTGTTGTCGATTCGGAATCTTGCTGCTGAGGTATTAGAGTGTTGTATAATTTCACACTGAAATAATGGCTTAAGTGGGCCAGCACTATATCCATGTTGTCATACTTGCATAATCTGTGCCAATCAAATCAATTTTTAAGAACTTCCTTTTTTATATACTCTTTATTGCACATTAAGAAAAGACAGACATTACTTATATCGAAAATAACAATTTGGGACAAATTGAAAAGCTGAAAGTAATGAAGGGGATGGGCTATAAAGTAAACATACATACTAATACAAATGTAACAACAAATATATAAATAAGATAATATATATAATACTAGCTGAACCCGCGACATCATCTGCGTGGAATGTTTTTTGGTAGCAATTTCATTAATTTAGGCAAATTGTTTTACAAATAAGAATCATATCCGCATTGCCCTTTGAGGGTGGAATTTCCTAAAATATACTTTTGATCCTTTCCATTATGTCAAAAAACAATTTCTGACCAAGTTTTACATACCATAAAAGACAAAAAAATAGTTTGTAATGTAAAATTTGATTTTTTTTTAATGTGAAAACTTTAGAATTTATAATTAACACCACCGCAACCCCCCTTGCATGTAGAATTTCGTAAAATCCGTTCTTAGCTGACGTCAGCTTGGCAAAAGAGATATGCCTACCAACTTTCAAGTCTCTACGCGATACGGTTCCGGAGATATTGTGACAAGTGAATAGTTAACCCCCTCGCAACCCCTCTTGCGGGTGGAATTTCGTAAAATCCATTCTTAGCTGAATTCTACTCGGCAAAAGGGATATTCCTAACAATTTTCAAGTCTCTACATACCTACGAATTTGCACCTGGTTTAAAATAAAAACTTACTTTAGTAATTGATGAACGAAGGGAGGAAGTGAATCTGGTGGCATGTCCACAATATATGAGCACAGTTTATTTACCACTTGTTTGAGTTCTGCTTTCGATAGCTGCATATCCCTGAAATTAAATAAACATTTTTATAACTAACTAGATCTTCCGAGCGTAGATCCCGGTCCTATTATAATGTGAGTAAATATTTCCTAGTGAACAGCTACTTCGCGAAAGGAGCAACTTAGACAAGATGTTAGGAAACCGCTCCGAAAAACGAAGACAAATGCTAGTACTAATGACACCTTTGATGATGCGACGGAAAAATCAATCCTGATGAAAAAACATATTTTTAAAACGTTCTATTAGCATCGTGTACGCTCCATCGTGTTAGTACAGCTAAATGAAACGATAGGTAAGTTAAGTAAAAATAAACCAGAACTGAAACACAAAATTTAAGCTATCGTTTCATTTAGCTGTACTAACATGATGAAGCATTAATAATACTAATAAATAGTTAAAAAAACATTATTTATTTAAATCAGGATCGATATTTTTTCGTCCGATCATCAAAGGTATCATTAATAGTATCGTCTGCCTTCGTTTTCGGAAGCGGTCTCGTAACACCTTGTATATAGTGAGATGCTCCTTTCGCGATGTAGCTGCTCACCAGGAAATGTTTAGCCACCTTGTACATACGGTATAAGACACAAACAAATTAGAAAAGACATTTTAAAAATTCGCCTTACCGGATATCAAACACAGTACCTCTGATAGCAAAACGAGTATTTGACTAAAGGACGGTGAACATCGTACCGGAACACATTTATGCATGGCGGTACGTCTTTGTTTGTAGGGTGGTAAGTAAACACGACCGAAGTCTCCCACCAGTCCTGACTAAGACAAATTAGAAAATTCAATTCCCTAAATGTGTCCTACCGGGGATCAAACCACTGATGGCAAAGCGAGTACTAGCGCCAAAGGTCAGCAATAGAAACAAAAAGAATTAGTAATTGTTTAACTTAACTACTAAGATGTACTCACTGAAACATAGCTGCAAGTTGGACTAACTGTCGTTCAGTCCATTGATGTTGGCATAATTTATTGATACACTGAGTCTTAAACTCTTCTCCTCTCATTTCTGTATCACAATCTTTTATATTATTCTGTAATATTATAGTATTCATACAAGCTGGTAAAACATCCCTCCACCTGCAATACATTTTGTTTTAGTGATGATCCTATGATCTAGTGGTGAGAAATGAGCTGTGGTCAATGTTATCTATGTAAGGGGTGAGCGTTAGTCTGATTCAAGCATTGAAGTCTCTCTATGAGGGTTCTAGTGCTTGTGTCACAATAAACGGGGCATACACAGAGTGGTTTCCTGTCGAAAGACGTGGTCCACAGGGATGTGTTGTGTCACCATGGCTGTTCAACCTATTCATCAATAACTGTTTAATAGATTTAAAAGGAAGTGTATAAGGGTTAAGAATGAATGAATTACTCATCAAATGTTTACTCTACCCTGATGATCAAGTAATACTTGAATCATCCGCTAATGAGTTACAGGAGATGGTAAATATTATGAATGAAGCTTTGAAAAGGAAAGGAATGAAAGTGAATGTACACGAAACAAAAGTTATGCTTTTCGAAAGAGATGAATCTATGATGAATGGCAATATTTTGATAGACAGGGAACAAGTGGAAGAGGTCAAAGAATTTGTATACTTGGAATCTAAATTTACAAAAGATGGAACATGTGAAAGTGACTTTGAAAGGAGAGTGAATGCAGAGAATATGGTAAATGGTGCTCTGCATGCCTTTATGAATAGCTGGACGTTGTCTCAAAGGGCCAGACTGGCAGTGCATGCATGAGTGTTGGCACCAACACTTATATATGGTAGTGAAAGTTGGGTATGGCAGAAGAATCATATAAGTAAATATATATGGTAGTGATGAGAGTGTTGAGAAGTGTGAGTGGATTGAAAATTGATAAGAAATAGTGTGATAAGAGAATGTTGCGGTATCTAAAATTGAGAAAAAGCTATATTAGAGGAAAACAGCAGCATCATGTTTACCAATTTAAATATGAGCTTATGACATAAAATATAGACTATTCTGGATTCTACTGTATCATTTAACTATGATTTTCAAAATCTTGTGTGATTTACTATCTAACACCAAATATTGAGACATAGTTTTGTATGTGTATATGAAAAACTGATTTCTTACATCATATTTACATCACTGTCATCTTCTACTGACTGGACACTATCGCTACTCCACTTCACCAAATGTTCAACAGGCAACATTGGAAGTTCCATACAAATTTTACTAATCATATCACCATAGTGAGTGGTAGACACTTGCTGGTCCCTTAATACTTTAAGCACTTTATCAATAACCTAAAATATAGATGTTTTGCTTAAAGAATATATTGTCATAAAGAAAAATTTTGTGATAGTCTTGTTGGTGCAATGGTGAGAGCACACACTTTGCTGGAAGAGATCTGAGTTGGATCCTCAGCAGGGCAAACTTAGGATATTGTACTTTCCTTTTTATACTGCTTGACTGTGATGATGTCGAGTGATGATACAATATGATGCTGGGTGCTCAATATAATATGAAGATGTTTTAAGACCATTACAGTCATTTCAAAATTTATTCAAATTAAGTACAGGTTTACTCATTCCCATGGAATCAAGAACAATGTGGGTGACACTAGTAGTATCCAAAAAAATAATAATTTAATCATAAAAAAACTAAATTAATTACATACCAATTTGAATTAAACAACTTAATTTTGCACTATCATAATATAAATATTATTCTTGATATACACTGTTTCTTCTTCAGATAAAAAGAGATTCACACTCATAATTTATAAAATCCTAATTTTATAAGACTCTCCCTCATTCACTTGCACCAATGGATGTCCACTGTATGTGGTCTCACCTAATGATGCCTACTGTGCCCAATCTGGTGCAGCCTTTATAAAACAGTGAGTATCTCAAGTGAGTAAAGAATATTTTGATTTGATTTGAAAATAATTTATTACTGCATACACTTTCTGTAGCAATATGTTTTTAAGATGTGTAAAGGTAAATGATTTAAAATAACCATGACTTACTTATCAAAATTACAAAGACATCAAATTGTCTAAAATGCAAGTAGACTATTTTTCATAGTTGTCATACACTTTTTTCTGATTTAGATGTTTAAGAAATGTGGTGATGATCTCATAAAAATGAAATATTTTGCAGTATTAATTTGACAATTATATTCACCTTTACTTTCAAAATGTCTTGTGTTCCATTAAATATATATTCTAATAAGCATCCACCATCACTGTCCAGTATTCTTCGAGGCAAATGTTGCAATATCTGTTTAATGTAATGGAAAGCAGTTTACAACAAATGCATTATCCTAAATAGTTGACACGGTACAATTATTCAAAAAATAAATTTAATGCATTAATAATTGAAAATAACGTATTAAAAACAAGTGTCATTCCTAATAAGATTAAAAAAGCATTGAACTGATTCAGGGTATGTTTAAAAAAGAATTTTATTATACATTCAAAATTGAACAAACTATACATCATATGTACAAATTATAGGAATTGAAAAATGAATTACCTTATTGATATTTAGATCAACAAATTCACTTAATTCTATAAGACTATCTCTCTTCCGGCCAAGTTTCTTTATTTTCGAAAATATTTGTAGGTGTTCGGAATCCCCCATGACGATGACCCCGAGTTTTAAATATATTAATTTAGTAGATAAGAGCTTTCGACGATTCTTAGCAGGAAGAACTTATCCAATATTATTCCAATTTTTCGGTGTTCAAATTGGCGCTCTTACTGGACTGTTATTCGATGTTTTTTAGCCACAGGTTATCTATGATTACATTTAGTAGATAAAATACATTTGTACCACAGATTATAACTTACAGATAATTAACACGACAGGTTATACTAGTTCTATTTGCATTACATGGTATTCAAGATACAAATCAATTGAAAATCTAAAACAGCAGTGCACGTCCACGTAGTGACTATTTACAGGCACCAAAAATGATTAAATCATTAAATAAGACAAGCTATCTATTATAACATTATTGAGAAATATTGTACTTGATAATCTTATATTTAGTTTATAGATCTCGTATATGCTAGTGTAATTAAATTTATAATTAAGTTATATAGTATTTCATATGCTAATATCTTAAATAATTATTTTGTATCAAAGCTATCTAAAATTTTACAAAAAATCTTTAATAATAAGTTTTTTACCTTATGTCCTATAATACTTTTAATACAATTTAAATGGCAATATAGCGAAGGAAATATGCAAGGATCGTGGCAAGTGAAAGTACGTGGTCACTGCCTACCCCTATGAGAAAAAGGCGTGATGCTATGTATGTATGTATATTTTTAAATCAAATTGAATTTTTGTAAACCAGTTGTGAGTTACTGTCATGAGAGTGGACTGATCCAACAAAAATTCTAAAAATATAAAATCACATTTTAAAAAATATACTTTTGAAGCTAATAAATTTAGATATGAATGTATATAAGTAGGCGTTTATACCTATAAGTCTTGACATCCAGGAAAACTAACAAAAGCCCTTTTTGAAAATTATTTACTATTTAAAAATACGATATAATTGTCTCTAAGTCTACTAAGTCTGGACATATTTAAAAAAGATAGGATCGCTTACATTTTTTAAATTTAAACATAGAGAATAGAAATTCTTTATATTTGTTAGGCGTATATGACTGGAACCCAGGGCAATCAAACAAATTAATAAAACCATTCTTGTCTCTTGCCCTAAGTCCTAACGTCTTTAAATGACGTATGATGAGTTGGTGACGTCATCACCGTTTATGAATATGTCGTTTATGTTTAGCTGCGCCAGTAAGCGGTTTCTCGAGCCAGACGTTAAGAAATTTAGAATTGTTTGATAATGTTAATACACTAAAATGTTTCATATCGCTCTATTGCAGCTCACTTAACTTAGTCACATGTTTTATATCCTAATTTCTGTATGGGGATGTTTTGAAGTTCACATATCGTAACATTATATTTTGGCGGTATAACTCGAAGTCACAGAAATAGATATCTTGTGCAACAATCGGCGTATTTGAATACATTTATAATTTGTTTTAACTCAAGTGTTATAAGTGGAGCTTTTGGCCAGTGCAAGGATTTAAACATGCTAAAGTTTTGTTGTTAAATTTGTGGTGGTGCAAATAGATTTACGATGGAAAACCCAACAGTTAGTGGATTGAGGTCAAGGTCCCGGTCGAAGACACCCTTCTTGCGTTCCAGTTGCGACCGTGAGAACTGTACTGAGGGTGATGAACATTCTCACAACAAGACTGGCCGAAAAACTCCTTTCCGAAAGAGCACCCCTATAAAGTAAGTATTTAACACTACTCATCTAGTTACAAAGTACAGTATAAGTATAAAAAAATCTAAATATCACCTATTTACTATACCTCCCTACTTCACGGGCTTCCGCACTCATATGAACTTTTGATTTACCTTTTATTATTGCTGACAAGCTAGCACTTTGCTATTACCTTAGTTGATGCTATGTATTAATACAATATTTGATCGTAGCACATTAAATTGATAAGAGATAAATCATTAACTTGGTAAGACCTTCCTCTTAATGGTTTCTAGCATCATACTTGCTTAATGGAGCATTTTTTGATGTGGTAACTTGCAGTTATGTACCACTTTAACTTTAACTTTTAAATTGGTATTTCAGATAAATTTTGGCTAATTTGTTTATATTGAAATTATTTATATAATAATTTAGTGTATAGAACTAGAGGTATCATGACCCAAAGAATAGACATGTTTATTCTTATTCAGAGTTACAGTTATGAATCCTGGGCTCATACCAATAGGATCTCTTTTCATAACAGGCACTTAGCCTTATTGGTTTTTACAATTCATCATCATGCTTATTAATGAAGAAAAACATGAGAGGAAACCTACACACCCTGGTAGCAATTCCATGGGGTATGTGGACCCTGTCAATCTGCAGTGAAACAGTGTGGCTATGCTCTAAAAACCTCCTCTCCTATGATTAAGGAGGCCTGTACCCAGCAATAGGCTGTTATTTACTCTACCTTACCAGTCAACATGATGTCTGAGTTTGCTATCTTAAGTGTTCATTTTGTTCATGTCAATGGAGCTATTGATTTTACATTGATAAGATAAATGTGTAGTTATTTTAGTAACATAATCTACCACCAACAAAGTACATGTATATAATCACATTTAGTATGACATTTATATGTTACATTGAAACTATTGGAAGTGTAAAGTATAATATATAATCTTTTCTAACATCACAAAACATTATTAAACATTTATGAAGTATAACTTTTTGAAAGCTATTAATATCATTGCATACTGTACTCTATATAAAACCATCTGTATTTATAAAAAATGCATAACTTGAAACTGTGATTCTTTTGATGACTTTTCCTTACTAACAAATTCACAGTCAATATTTAAAAATCACTGAAAAATTTATCTCTCATAAAATCATACCTATATGACTTAAAAATGTGGCACATACCTTTCACCAGATAGCAAATCACTGAATTCCCCATATTCTGGCTGTCAGTATTACAAATTTTAATTAATTAAACTGATTAATGAAACTGATGGGAANTAAAATTTGTTTTTTTAATGACAGTAATCTTCATGAAACATAATGAATGAAATAATTAATCTATTAAATTTTATCAGATCTTATATCAAAATTGACTTTGTACCTCTTAATTATTTTATAATATTATGCTATGGTAATAAAAACTTGACTACTGTTTAGTAATTATTTATTTAACTTGAGAAAAATTCAACTATGCTTACCAACTTAGGATTTTGTTTGTGTTGACATCATAATATGAAGGCTGTTAGTAAGGTCATTCATGGGCTTTACAATAAATTCATATAGTTTTTGTGGGTTAAGGTCACACTTTAACATACAAAAAGGTTTGTTTTCTTTATATGTATAGTGTTCATTAATAAAAAAGAAACATTTAAGAAAATTTATTTTTTATCTATATGTATATTATATCTATATGTATTTACATACAAAATAAATCTTTAAACCTCAAGTGATTTTTCAATAGTGGGTTGTGTGCAATTTTAGAAAATTAAATTAATAAATTTATATTTAATAAACTGTATTGTCATCAAGAGTAATCCACTACAAATTAAAAAATATTATCTTTTAACTTGAAGGGTTTAAAGATATATATGGGATACAAGTATTGAGTGTTAAAATTATAACTAGATAAATCTTCCTGTTTATGCCTTGGCCATGTATAAATTGATCCTGTATGAAATAATCTAGAAATTAAGAGCTATAATTGGTTTTAAATAGCATATTAGCTTGTAATTTTCCCCAAGCTTTTCTGCTTGTCTATCTGCTTATCTTTTCTAATTCAACATAAAATTTTGCTTGTAAATAGGTGAGGTAATCATTAGCCCATTAACTTCACACTGCTGGGCACAGGCCTCATCACTCATAGGATCTCTCATAGGTTTTTAAAGCATAGCCCCACCAAGCTGCTCCACTACAGATTGGCAGGCATAGTATACTAGTGCACTTTCCATTTCTTCACTCTCATAGTCCAATGAGCCGGGAATCTGACACAACCAGTGAGTGATCAGACACAGGACTGACAGCTTAACATGCTGCCTGGGGCATGGGGGTGGATCACACTTCCCAACTTTGAACTAATTTGAGAAAATCTTAATAGAAAACTCAATATTGATTTTGAATTACCCCACGTCTCAAACCTAGGACCTAATGTCTGTAGTTGAGCATGCTAACCACTAGACCAATGAGACAAAATTTTGCTCATATTGTTGACTTATTGCTACCCTACTGCTTTTCAAGCTTTTTTCTAGGTGAAAGTCAGATAAATATATAGTGGTACATGTTTGTTGTTTGATATAAATAAACTTGGTGAAAAATTTATTTTTTACTATACCAAACTTGAATATGATTTATTAAATCATTTTGCCTGACATCTACTAATTTAGCATATAAGATTGGTTTCATTCTGATTTAAATTGTTATTAAACTAAAAAATTGTTAAATATTAGTTCTGCTCTCAACTAAGTTACATAAGTTTAAATAAGCATATCACCACAGCTCAAGTATAAAATCTTAACTATAAGAATGTGTTTCAAAGATAAATGATTAATTACTGTGATACCATTCCTACTAGTGGTATATTATTTAAGCATCATGTTTGTAAGGACATATGATTTTATAAAAACCATGATTTAAATTACAAAAAAAACATCTAAATGTTTATGATGCAAGATTTATTTCTATATGGGTGCCATCTGTAACTTAATACTTACATATTAACTTTTCACAGACAAATTGAAAAAGTAAAAGCTGTGGAGCCAATGCCAGTGACAAGAGAGGATCATCCGGCACATCGTACGCGACAGTCTACACGTCAATCGGACAAGCTCATCAAAACATCTGATTACTCTTCAGAAGAAAGCCTTGATAGATTGAAAGAACACAGAAAAGAAATCTATCAGGTATTATAATGTGCACTTTGTTATTTGACATCTAAGAATTGCAATTGTGTGTGCATAAACATTACTAAGATGTAATGTTTAATAGAACTTTATCTATATTTATTTATTTTATGACAACCCAATAGCTTTTTGACAATTATTACATAAAATACTTAAAATAATACCAGCCTACTAGCAAAGGCTCACTACCGAGCAAAAATATTGTATAGAAATTATAAGAGGTATTTTGCCTCTGCCAGATGAACTCACTTCTATCCTAGATTCTATCATCACTTACCAAAGTTAATAAATTCTGTATTCAAGTAAGCTTTTACAGCACTTTTGATTCATCAAGTGTAGAAATTTTCTCATATATAATAAAAACACTAATATCAGCAAAAGTAACTGTACTTTAACATTCATTACAAATTAAATCAAGAGACGTCATTGTTTTGTTTTTTTCCATTTATATAGCTCTGCTCTGAATATGTTATTTTTAACATACATAGCGTCACACCTCATTCCCACAGGGGTAGGCAGAGACCATGTCCTTCCACTCACCACATTCCTTGCACATCTCCTTCGCATCTTTCATTCTCATTAAATCTTCCATACAAGTTCATCGGTTTAGAGTACTCTTAACCTGGCCCTTATGTAAAATGTTCTAGATTTGGTCCAGGCACGTTCGCTTTGGTCTTCTCCTTCCAACTTTCGCATTCCCTCTTGACTCATAAATCCTTTTTGTCAGTCCTATCATTCATTCTCTCTACGTGCCCAACCCATCTAAGCATACCTTTCTCAATTTTAGTCACTACTTCTTCTATTTTACTTCTGCAAATATGTATTAAACTGTTTGTTTTACAAATTAAACTAAAAATAGGGCTGATTCCAATATTGAAGAACGACTTAGAGCTGTGAAGTATGTATTTGAACAAGTAGCTTTTTTGTTTAAAGTATTTAGTCATGCAATTCCTTTTGTATGATAAACTGTTTTACTATATTACGATGTTCTTGAAAAGTGCAAACGCATGCGGAATTCCATTGCACCTTGTTGCATACAATTACAGTGAAACACCTGTGAATTGTAAATATTTAAACAGTGAAGCCTTAACGCTTAATGTCGGTCACTCGTTTCAAGGTTAATGTCGCATCGTTCACGTGGTGGAAGGATATGCGATCAATTTTATCTATATGTTCGCTTGGGGAACCATGGTGTTGTATGTCGAATTTGAAGTCAATTGTGTGAAAAATTTCATGTTGAATAATAAATTCTATCTCTCTCTAACCGTAGAAAGCTATTGGATTTCTGTTTTTTATACAAATTACTTAACATGACTTTAGATGCATCTGATGATTATATGAAATTATAAATGGTGTATACGACTTTCTTTTTTATACGGAATACATAAAGGATTTAAGACAAAAATAATAAAAACCTATGTCCGATTATAATCTTAGAATTCATCCATCTGATGTGCCCCAAATTTGTCTTACCAGATAGAAAATGCCTTTGTTTCCTATGTATTTCACTAGATATGTAGGTTTACTCAGGATTATTTTCTCTTAGACGAAAGAAGACGGGGAATTTAATATTGTTATATTGACATGTCACGTAATAAGAGTAATTCACTACTTAATCGAATTATTCAGACGTGACTATACGTAATTATCTCTCGATTCTTATCCAATTAGTATCAATTTTGTGGTTGGAATACGTCGTTTGAATTTTTAGTTAGTAGATGTAATTTTAATCAGTTACTCTTTAAAACGTTTTATTTAACTTGTATGTGTAAGTTGTTGGTTACTTTATAATTAATTATGTAAATATAGGTTTAGGAAAGAAAACGTCTATTGATAGCCTTGTTCATAATATTTTAGTGAATATTGATTGTTAATTACAAATGCAAAATTTGTACACCTTTTTATGACTGGCAAGTTAGAGCTTCACTGTGATTTTACCTGATGGTAAGTGATGTTATAGTCTAAGACGGTAGGGCACCAACTCACCTGGTAAGAGGCTATTTATTTCGAAATAACTTCGACACAGCAGCTTGCGAGGGATTTGGGAGTTTTACTAACAAAGTGAAAATTGTCCTGACAAGGTCATCAAATCTATAAATATTTCTATATTGTCAATTAGTCTACATTATCAGCATTTTAATTAGTCCACAGTGTTCTTAACATAGTCTTTATTACACTACATAGTGCTCTGAATAAATTACACGTGTTTTGCATACAATATTCTTCCTACGTAGCGAAACGGTGTCGTAAACCATGTCACGTGATATAAACGTGAGGTGTTTTAAAACCAGTATACTCTGTTTCGAAACACTTAAGAGATGATAAGAACATTGTACGTTTGTTTGCATTAGTTTATACTTACCCACTTCGTCTTACAAAAGCTTTCCAAAAATAATTGATTTAATCAGGTTAACAGAGTTTTTTAGTTGCCTCTTATAAATACTTCGGTATGAGTAAATATTTTTCTATAAAATCATTATTCTTTGGTATTCAATAGACGTATTTTACACTAAAAGAACCGCGCTGCTTCGTCTGCGTAAAATTTGATCACCAAATATACGTTATAGTAAGTCAATCTTAAATACATACATAGCATCAACCCTCTTTACCACAGGGGTAGGCAGAGGCCACGTCCTTCTACTTGCCACGATCCTTGCATATCTCCCTGGATTGTTTCATTCTCATTAAACCTTTCATATAAGTTCATTGGTTTAGAGTAGCGGTCAGGATACTTTTTTAATTATTACACCATAGCGAAAAGCAAAACAAAAAACTGAATTCGTTCCTTTTTAGAATCTTTCATATTATAACCCCCAAGAAAAATTTTGAAAAGAAAACAATAACGAAAAATTTAATTTAAACATCCTTTATTCATTTTATATCAATGTAATACCTAGTAAAACTTACAAAAGTTTCATTTTTACCCCCAAAAATTTCATTTTAATACTCTAAACCATCGGTTTCCCAACCGCTGGTTTAGAGTATCTCGACCTGGCCCTGGATTTGATCCAGGAACGTTCGCCTTGGCTTTCCCCTTCCAACTTTCGCATTCACTCTTGCCTCATAAATCCTTTTAGTCGGTCTCCTCACATTCATTCTCTCTACGTGCCCAAACCATCTAAGCGTACCTTTCTCAATTTTACTCACTACATCTTCTTTTATACCACAACGAGGACTTATTGATAGCTGGAAAGATTATTTTAGAACCTTTTAGTAGAAATAATTCCTTCATACATTATTATCTCCTATCTTAAACCTTTTATGTATCGTACGCAAGTGAAGCTCTTAAAATAAATAAATTTTCCCCATGGAGCGGAGTGCTTTTCACAGATGCTCCGCTCCTAAAGATCATAAAACGGTTTTATATAGGATATGCCTTTCTCGATAAATAATAACAGGATATGCAAATAGGTACAGTGTACTGTAATAGACAAAAAAAACAGTCTTATCTCTATGTAGAAAGATTAAAATTTTTAAATACTTTAATTGCCATACAATATCCTATTTACAGAATGATACACTAATTAAACTGAGTGCGTTCAACTTTAAACTACGGACGGTTAATTGAATAACAATTATAACGTACCATAAATAACAATGATTGCTCTTAACAGACGCCCACTTTTAATAAACGCTTTCCTTTTTAACTTGCTATACAAATTGGATAAAGTCATTGCTATCTAATTTTATTTATAACACAATAAAATTGTATACAGTATTAAAATCTCGTATAAAAGTAAAATACACTTTTCGATAGCCACTTATAAAAGGTCAACTTGTATTTTGGATAGTTTTTGTTAATTTGATCATTATATCACCTCATTTGTCACCCTGGGTTATCGTACATACATAGCATCACGCCTTATTCCCATAGGGGTAGGCAGAGACAACATCCTTCCACTTGCCACGATCCTTGCATATCTCCTTCGCTTCTCTCAATCTCATTAAATCTTTCATACAAGTTCGTCGGTTTAGAGTACTCTTGACCTGGCCGTTATTTAAAATGTCCTGGATTTGGTCCAGGAACGTTCGCCTCGGTCTTCCCCNGATCATTATATCACCTCATTTGTCACCCTGGGTTATCGTTTTTAAATTATATGCTATTTAAACATGACACTTAAAAACACATCATTAGTACAAAACTTAGTACCTTAAAACTTACTTAATGAATAATTTTTTAACCAAAGACTCGGTTATTTTCAAATTTTACGCGAAACTGAAATAAGTGTTTATTTATTTTATCGTATAACTAATACTAGGTTTATTTCCGCTCCCATTTCGAGATACCGCCCCAAAAATGTAAAACAGAAATCCGAATTGTAGCAAATTAGTTTATCGTTTATACCCATAAATCAATAATAAACGATATAATAGAATATTTAGGTTCATCCACGCTTCTTCTCAGATCTTAATCGAGAAAACTAATATTTAAAATATTAGAATTAGAGTTATTAATAAAACATTCACTTAATTGTTTAAGTCTCGAACACCCCACGCTTTAAAAAAAAAATTTAGTTGTATTTATAGCATGACTGATGATATATATATATATATATATATATATATATATATATTATCTGCGTGGATGTTTTTGGATAGCATTTTTATTAATTTAGGCTTATTATTTTTAAATAACATACATAATGCGTAATTGGCAGTGGTTAACTACAAATTGGATTAGTAGTTTTGACGTGAAACTGCGACAGGCAGACAGGGTTATACGTAGCAGCCCATTCACGACCCACTGCTGGGCACAACCCTCCTCCCTCATATGAGAGAGAGTTTTAAGAACATAGACCCACCACGCTTCTCTCACAAGTGCAGTCTCTATTCCTTCACTCTCATAGTCCGATGTGACGGTAATCCGATACAACCGGAGAGATCGGGCGCAGGACCGACAGCTTAACGTGCTCTCCGAGGCACGGGGGTGGATCTCATCGCCAACTTCCCACCTTCGGGCAAATATTGAGAAAATCTTAATAGAAAACTCAATATCAAATCAATATCTTAAAAATAATTTTCAAGCTTCTAGCGGTAAAAATAGAAAAAAGGGCTGTAAGTGATAGTACTTCTTTCGCATTAAAATGTAGCTTATGCCCATTCTCAGGCCCTAGACTAAATGTGACTAACGAGGCAGAGAAACAGATACAGTTACTTTCGCATTTATAATATTAGTAAGGCATTAGGTAAATAAATTTAGCAGAGTATGGTATTTCCTATTTATATGCTATTAATACTAATACTAATTCAACTTGGCAACACTTACGACTGTTTCATATATTACAGTTAATAATATAATTTCTGCCTGCATTGCGGACGTCCTGTACACGGTCCCAACCGCAATGGAAGCTTCAAACGTTGTTTACAATTAACGGTTTTATTGCCCACAGTAGTAGTATAGTGTGCTCATCATTTGATATACGACAATATAAAACTAATTTCCTACTTTTAAAGAATCATGTACCATAAATACAAACATCAAAACAGAAACGAGGTAAAAGAGAAAAAGATTTCTAGCAGGCAACCTTTGGGTTAGAGATATTAACATATTGACTATTTGAACGGGTACATATCACGATGGCGATTTTTAATTTTTAATTTTGCCGATATTTCGACCTAGTTGCCTGGATCGTGGTCATGACGTTAATGCTGTGGTCAGTTGTGTCAAGCTGTCAAGGGCAGAATCTGTCTACCCTACGTCTGATCCTTTTATTTTTCACAGCACCCACCGGAAATATCGGCAAAATTAAAAATTAAAAATCTCCATCGTGATATGTACCCGTTCAAATAGTCAATATCTTAATAAACCACGAAAATTTAAGTCTAAAATAATTAGAGATATTACTTAATTTTAATATAAAAATGATTATATAAATTGACTCTTTTAATAAAAAGAGTGAATGTACATGATATAACTTACGAAACCAAAACGAACTTGTTATAAATTCTAGTAAGCTGCATAAAATTAACAACTCATTTAAGGGTAACTGTATACGTTTCTATAATAAACTCCCACAAGACGTTCTAGAGATGTCAATTAATAAATTCAAAGTCTTTGTTAAAAGAAAGTTGATAGAAAAATCGTATTATAAGTTGCAAGATTACTTAGACGATAGAAACGCGTGGGAGTGAACGAATTACTCCAATTTGAATTGAAATATACTAAACTAATATGATATTTCAGTGATGATGGTAACAAAAAAACAAAATATCTGACTGAGTTTGTTGTGGGCTCTTCTTAGATCAGTGCGCGAAGGAACCGTCGTAACTTTAGGTTATAAGTCGTTCGTGAATACCATCATCAAACGTACATTAGAATTAGTGTGTGGAAAAGAAAAAATACATTATTTGACGATTCAAAAGTGCTGTAATATGCCTACTTGTATAAAGATATTTGGATTTGATTTGAAATGTATTGTAAGTGTAGACTATATATTACCATTAACTGGTTCAATGACCATTGATTTTTGAACGAAATTAGTCGCCTACGGTTTTAGCCTAACGTAAAATATGAATAACTAAATGTTTTAATATCGATACAGTTAAAAACCCCTCTTAAAAATAATAGTAATGATTTTTAATATGTGTTTTATAACCAACCTTTTGCTTTACAATCTAGGTTTATAGACTAATTAACATTTCGACCTAATCTACCTAATATGTATTTGTATTATATAAGTCTAGAGTCCCACGACTATGCTTAGGTTACTGAAATGACTATTGACTTGTTCTAGAAACACTTAAAAGCACTACACTTCACTATATTGTGTCACTGCACTCTCACTAACTCAAAAGGTTTTGTTCTTTTAAGCCTTCTCTATGTCCGTGTGATATTCAGAAGTTCAGTAGCTTCGGGATTCACGTGATGGCGAAGTCTTTGATGATGAGTTTGGGCAGTTCTTTCTATGTAATTATTAACGAGGTTTATGTTTAGATCCTTGTGAAGATCGCTATTTCTTATGTACGAAGATGCGTTAACAAATTTCCAAATTACTTTGTTTTGGAGTTTTTATATTAATTTCAGATTGCTAGGTTTGGTACATCCCCAAAGTTGAATACCATATGTCCAAACTGATATTAGGACCGTTTTATATACCAGTAGCTTATTGGGTAATGTTAGAGCTGAATGCCTTACAAGTAGCTAATACATCTTTCTGTAACGTATTTCATCGAAGTTTTGTATCCAGCGTCATACCAAGGTATTTACATGTACAATAGTATTGATGATAAAATACGGAAACCCAGCTGAATTTCTTGTGGGTATTCTAAGAACAGGGGAAGAAGAAACTTCCCAAATAACTTTAATTTTCAGAGATGTTGTTTAATATATATGTCGTACATTTCAAAAAGTTGTTCAATCAATAACCTATTATAATATAGAAGTATAGCTTAGAAAATGAAAAATTATATAACATTTGAGTCGTTCTTTATGTAGTTTTTTTGTTGTTATTTATTTATATTACGCGAGTAAATTCAAGCATAAAACCTTAATTTTCTAAACGTTTCAAAGATAAGTTATCTTTTAGGCTACCTTTTATAATAATGAGTGTTATTAAGTATCATGTTGTAATAGCTTGATCAAAATTACAAAATATCAAAAATTCATGTTTACTGTTTAAACGTAGATGCCATCGATATTTAGTTTATTTTATGTTTTAATTATCCCAATATGCTCAACGCTTTACAGGAAAATACTATTATAAATATATAGTGTTATTGTAAAAGGAAAACGCTATAAATCCAATTATAACTGAAAACGAACTCCCGCGTCGGTTATTTTCGAATAAGACGCCCAACACATATGGACATTATTATTTCTGTCCATCTGGAGCTTAGCAGTCGCGTACTTTGAGGCGTTTTCAGTTCAAACTGTAGTCTGAATACCTAATTCACGTATCTCGAAATCAATCTTGACCTAGTTTACAGTGCTTTATTTAGATCTCCAAGGATTCGGCCATGTGAGGTACGTACGTCTTATTATTAAATCGCCATGGTGATGAGTTAAAGAGAGCATTTGGCGAAATCAATATAACATTTGCTCTCCGATATGTGCAATACGATTAACCGGACGTACAAGGTCAGTTTTGTATTGATAACAGTTGTTTGTACGTTGAAATCCACTGTGAATCGTGTATTTTACTCTAATTACCAGCTATAAAACCATTTATATAACATTTGTTTGTGAAATGCTATTTATAGTTACGGAATATACAGTATCATTAAAATTCCTTTTCTGTCAACATTTCGCTGCTTTTGGGATTAAGTGACACAATTCAAAATGGTTAACTATACAGCAGAACCAATGGCATAATGTGCTGTAAGTTTTTTTTGAAGTGGAATCTTAAAATACAAGCTGTATATATTTATGACTAGCAGACCCGAGAGATTTCGTTCTTTCAATAAGATTTTAACTGTCAGCTTCAGTTTTACGAATGATTTTCGAAATGAAGTTACAGCAGTACTAAATATCATCAGTCGGGTTGTGATTATTCAATTGATTTTAAACTTTGTGCAGCGGCAATAAATTAGAAACACCTCTATTGCTTAGACAACAGTGAGTAAATGTAATTTATTATGGACTTTATGGAATAGCAATAAAGGTCAACATTTTAGTTAGAAAACGTTTGTATGGGAAACAGAAAAGGGCTGTTTTTGGGGTTTTCCCTTGCAATTATTCGAGCTTTTCTCGCCGTAAAAACCATCCTTGGACTTCAACGGACATTTAAAAAAAAAGAATTGGCAAAATTGACCCAGGATTTGCAGAGTTATGCGCTTATCAAAACACATTTTGCGACACATTTTTATATTATAGAAGTAATTTAATATCAATCTTTATTTTGGTACATTTAGTTAGTAGTTCTTGTTGAAAAAAAAACTTTATACTATATTTTGTGTTGGATATATTAACATACAAGTCGAAATCAAGTGTTTATTTATTTGGGATGAATAAAGATATTCTGTTGGTTGCATAGATTAAATGAAATCTGTAAAAATATATGAAAAACATCACATCGCACGCAGTTTATAAGATTTACATGTCGATAAGGTAGACGTTATCTTTCTTGTACTAACACTGATACGGAAGCAGCACATATTTTTTGTGCGTCTGATGTAAAGGTCATTGGACCCTGCTTCAATTTTTTTCCTGGTTCTTAACTGTTTAATCAAAAAACCATTCGAATTATATATGAGTTTCTTACTGTATAATCAAATGTACGTAAAAATAATAAATATTTAATAGACAAAAGTTTTGTTTCTTGTAGCATGTTTCAATTGCTGTATTGGCAAATCAGAATACGCGTTTGCTGTATGCCTCAAAAAACCGAAAATAGGTTTATTATAGCATTTTAATTTTTTTTTAAATGCGTCGATTTTTCTAGGACTCATATTTTTAGGACGACAAAAGAGTACAGCAGAAGTGCTTAGGCAAAAGTTGTGTGTATTTTGCTGTAATTTGTATTGAGGTGATACTTCAACACAAATTATTGACAAATATTGACAAAAAAAACGTGGCATTTTTATTTACAATTCGCCATTTGTGATTTCAATAATTTTCGACACTAAATATTTTAATGACAATCAAATTCATTACATTCCTAACATAACTTCCCTTTTCCCTCCAAGTCTCTGAAATCTAAAATGTAAATTTGTATAAATATAAACAAGACTTAAAAATTAATTTGCCAAAGAAGTTTCACTTCTGACATGTGTACTTTCGCACGCACTTTTAACTTTTTTTTTAAATTATTTCCAGCATACATTAATTTTAAGTTAAGTATTTAATTAGCTTCATTGATTACGCCATTCTTGAGGTCGGCAAATACACCAGAGACCTACACCATTGATTTTAGAAAAGCTTTTAAGCTCTGGTGAAAAGTTCGTATTTTGACACTTACAGCAAATGTTTTCTCACGTCGATATGTAATTTTTAGTCCCTGAATATTTCTTAATTCGGTTTCATTAGAAGTGCATTAGAAGTGAATACGAAGATAGTTTCAGACAACTAAGCTCATTCACTCAGTCATCACGAGTTCTTTCACAATGTCACTATCATACTTAGAGAGACTGTCCAAATCCCCACAGAATTAGGAACTACGTAGGTATTACAGCCAGGAACCGAATATTTCACTGTAGGCGAAGCTGAATAAAAAGAAAGTAGTTTGTAACATTTGGTTATAATTCGTCGATATTGAGATTCATTATGTATTTGGATTTCTATTCATGAAATGCTATTTAACTTTCAAAGCATTGTACTATACATCAACTTCAGATGTATTTTGGACGTTTTTCCGTGACTATTGTTACTGGACCGAGGTTATTAGTGTAGTTTAGCTATGGTTATTGTTTATAGTGGGACAGTCCCTACGTTTCTGATATTTTTATGTGAATTTCAGTATTGTTTGTAAATATTTTACTTGCTAACAATTAATCTGATCTGTATTTGGAATAGTGTTAAGTTTATGTAGGATTTATAATCAAACACAGACAGACAGATAGCATTTCTTGCGTATCAATCGCCTGTGAAGGCATAATTATTACACTAGTCACTATTTAGAAACTATATAGCAGTAAATTGGCGCGCAATAATCGTATCGTCACTTACCCTAAAGCGACAAGGCGCTAACTCGAACAGTTGAAAATTCAGAAGATACTCTTAAATTACTATAATAAAATATGAAAACGGTCAGGGTTGGCCTGAATATTTATCATTCCGTTTGCGTAATTTAAGTTCACTTTATTTTTTTTTATTTACAATCTCCTATGGGCCTCATGCGGAAGCTCAGAGTCACTCAGCGTGCAATGGAGAGGGCTATGCTCGGAGTTTCTCTACGTGATAGAATCAAAAATGAAGAGATCCGTAGTAGAACCAGAGTCACCGACATAGTCCCAATGGGCGGGGCACATAGTTCGAAGGACCCATGGACGTTGGGGGCCGAAGGTACTGGAGTGGCGACCCCGCACCGGACGGCGCAGTGTAGGCAGACCCCCCACAAGGTGGACCGACGATATAAAGAGGGTCGCCGGTAGCCGCTGGAGCCAGGCGGCGCGAGATCGGGCCTTGTGGACATCATTACGTGAGACCTATGTCCAGCAGTGGACGTCCATCGGTTGAAGCGACGACGACGACGACGATACAATCTCCTATTATTATTATAGTATCGTTCGAGTTAATGCATTGCATGCATGCATGTTTTTGTTTCCTTTTTATTTCAATGCAGTGCATGCTTTTAATTTAGAAAGGTACAAAAAAGAGAACAGATGTGGTTTAGTTTAAAAACTATTTCTACGAGTTCTAGTTAGTAAGCATTTATAAATAAATAAACATCTCTATCTACAAATGTGTCACAGTATACCATAATTTTTGACATATCATACATAAAGTATATTGGAAGAGGTAACTAATAATATGATTTAAAAATGTACGTTTTTTATCCTAAGTATTGAAATTTGTTGGCCACTCTGTTATGAATCATTTGTAGATCGGAGATTGCGCTCATGTCCGTAATAGCAATGCAAGTAGTGCGCTCACACTTACAAACTTTTAGCCGTTGTTCATGACATCATCATGATGACTCGAAACTCGGTTCTTGTCTATATACGATTCTTGACGATTGTGGCTATTCTTAACATCAATACTTCATTTAAATGATGTACTAGGAAATAATTTTATTGCACTAACAGAGTTAATGTTGTAATAAGGTATATATCCATCGCAATAGATTAATCGCCGAGAAATAAGTCGCATACAAGTTACAAAAGATTAATTTGTACTTAAATATATGGTCAGAATCTAATAGTGTGATAATTTTGTAGCCTTATGTTATCTGACAGAAAGACGAATATGTAGAACAAACTAGCTGTGCTGGCGATTTATTTTACAAATAAAATACTTTAATGATCTATTTGCAATATATAAATTTCATATAAATCGGTTCAGTAGTAGGTTTTTTCGCTATTATAATAATAATATCATTTAATTATATGACAACGCCGGTCCAAAAACTTAGTGTTACTAAATATAAACAACTTAAAAAACTTTTATAAAGTCGTCTATGTCCTTTCTCAAGCTATATTTTATAGACTTTCTGTGTACGAAATGTAATTTGAATCGGTGTAGTACTTTTGGCGTGAAAATGCAACAGACAGATATTAAATCTTTTTTATTATATTAGCTTACAGATAATCAGATACACACAAACACACGCACACACACGCACGCACGCATGCACACACACACGCACACATACACACACACTCAGACAAGCTTGCAAATTTTAAAATTTTTATTTTTTATTTCTTAACTATTAATTTTAAGTTTAAATCTTTTATTTTTATAACTCTGTGACAGTGATACTTTGGGGAGGGCGAGATTATCTGACACAGGTATCTCAATACCTACTAGATAATCTCAACCTAGTATGTGTGATGTAACAAATTGTTATGGAAATAAATTATTTTTATTTTATTTTATTTTAAATCTGAAGAAATAGAACACCAAAAAACGGATTTTTCCTTTAGTTAGTTGTGGGAAATGGACGATTCTAGCGTATAGTTAGTTCGCAATAAGTGAGAAAAAAAAGCATTGTCCAATTATGTTTTATTGTTCACAGAACGAGATAAACACCCAATATGAACGCGTGTCGACGAGTTCCAATACGCAGCAATACAGCACGCTCGCTGACATCACCTTCAGCCCAATACACACGTCACATAATGTGACGCGAGATAGGTAAGCCCATGGTGCTGCAAAGAAACGGTTTATAACACTTTAAATCTTTTTCTTGAAGTCCCTCTCCGACTACCGAAGGTTAGCTGTCAGTTCGTTAAGCTGTCTCTTGCGAGGCTTGTCTGTCTGGTAGCCGCTGGAGCCAGGCGGCGCAAGATCGGGCCTTGTAGGCATCATTTTGTGAGACCTATGTCCAGCAGTGGACGCCCATCGGTTGAAGCGACGATATAAATGTCTATATATGACTGATTGCCTCAGTTGTTTAGTAATCAGCTTGTTCGGCTACAGACAAGAGGTTCTGGGTTCAAGTCCCGGATTGGGCGCATTCTAAGATCGACATAGAGTTTTCTGATAAGTTATTCTCGCTATTCGGTTCATATTTGGATTGCGTAAATATCACCACGTATCTAAATTTCGTCAAATGCTCAATTGGCTTCCTATTTGTCCCGTCGCCGGGATCTACAGATACTTTCTCTTCTGTACTGTGTGCTATTTCATCCTAAAACAGCTGCGTACCTAAAAAACTAATTTGAATTTGTTGGAGTGCAAGGCCAACTCAGAACCACACGGCAGCTCATTTTAAAAACACCGAAATGTAACTCTAAATTTTATGACCAATCCTTTCATGTTTTGGCTACCAGATTATGGAATTCGCTCCCGCTACTTATCCGACAATCGAAACCACGTACACATTTTTAAAAATTCAGTAAAAACCAATTCTAACATTAAAAAAAGCTAGAAAGACGACTTATATTTCATGTATTTTATATTTAAATATTTATTAGTATATTCTTTTAATATTTATCTTACTATCATTATTTTGTGTATACATTTTAACTACTCGTGTGTAATTATTCATATGTAAGTTTATCGCCTACCCTCAATTATTAAATAATATTTTCTTTTATAATCAACGGTTGCCTGGAAGAAATCGCTACCCTAGCGATAAGAACGCCGTTTATTCAAATTTATGTAGTCTACTAATTCAAGTTTTTCATTTTCTGTATGTATAATATAAATTTGTGTAAAAAGTGTAAAATAAATAAATATTCTCAGTATTTGCCCGGAGTTGTGTAGTTGCGGTGTGATCCACCCTCTTGCATCGGAGAGCACGTTAAGCTGTCGGTCCTGCGCCTGATCTCACTCCACTCGTGTCGGATTCCCCACACATTAGACTATGAGAGTGAACGAACAGACATTGCGCTTGTGTTAGCGCATACACTTGTATACTTTGCCTGCCAACCCGGAAGGAGCAGCATGGTCGTTCTATGCTCCAAATACCCTCTTTCCTCCATCCCCTCAGGTGTAAGGAGGCCTGTGCCCAGCAGTGGGATAGCAATAGGCCGCTACCTACTTACTTTTTGTTTATCGAATCGCGAATAAAAAAGAGGAGAGTGGGGTTATTCACGACCGATTCTTAGATCTACCGAATATATACAAAAAAAATCATAAAAATCTTTCAAATCTATTCGAAGGAGTTTAATAACAAACACTGACTCAAGAATTTTATACATCAGATGTGTATACGAGTATAGTCCGGTTTTAAGTCATCGTATACGTTTTTGGCAGTGTCGTAATAACTCCGCTGTAGTAGGTGACGCAATAATCATGAGCTTAACTTCGTCATTTTATTGACGATTGCCTGATTGATTAACATTTTTGAGTAGTTCGGTAATATGTCTAATATTTCCACAGTTATCACTCACAAAGAGCTCTATTTTGAAAATATCGCATATCTTTTTGCTTATCGCTTGAAAGCGATCTCTGCTAGACAACTTTTGGAATAGGAATGGCTATGGAGGAAAGTAATGGATGTTGTGTTCCTATAAGTAAGTAAAAAGTATGTAGCAGCAGCATTAACGTCCCACTGCTGGGTACAAGCTTCCTTACTCATAGGAGAGAGGGTTTTTAGAGCATAGATCCACCACGCTGCTCCACAGTGGATTGGCAGGCATAGTACACAAGTGCGTTCTCTATTCCTTCACTCTCATATGCCGATGTGACCGGAGAGAGATCAGGCGCAGGATAGACGGCTTACCATGCTCTCCGAGGCACAGTGGAGGATCACACCACCAACTTCCCAACTTCGGGCAAATCGAGAAAATCTTAATAGAAAACTCAATATTGATTTTTGAATTGGCCCTATCCATAACTCGAACCCTATAGTCGAACATGCTAACCACTAGACCAACGAGGCAGTGTTCTTATAAATTTACATACAAATAACTACATACTTATACATATTTTATGATTGTATGAATCTTAATCATTCATTGTCATAATGATTATTTTAAGATAAGGTTCTATAGCTATCTTCAAATGCAAAGAACTAAATAATGTATCAAAGCATATTTCGTTATTGGAAAAGTTGCATCTGTTATGGAATAATAAAATAAAGTAAGTAAGTAGCAGCCCATTAACGTCCCTCTGCTGGGCACAGGCCTCCTCACTCCGATGAGCGAGGGTTTTTAGAGCATAGACCCACCACGCTGCCCCAGTGCGGATTGGCAGGTAAAGTACACAAGTGCACTCTCTATTCCTTCACTCTCGTAGCCCGATATGACGAGAATTCGACACGATCGGAGAGAGATCAGGCGCAGGACCGCCGGCTTGACGTGCTCTCCGAGGCACGGGGGTGGTTCACACCGCCAACTTCCCAACTTCGGACAAATTCTCTCTCCTATGAGTGAGGAGGCTTGTACCCAGCAGTGGGGCGCTAATGGGCTGCTACTTACTTTTTTGGAATAATAGTTATAATAAAATCAACTATTCTAATATTAACATCGTGGGCTACGTATTAACTTTAAAATAAAATTAATAATGTCAATTGTGTATATAACAAAAATTAAAATATAATACGTTTAGACAAACTTATCGATTCAAAAGAAGTAATATTTTGATTATATATTATTCTTTAAGGCAAGACAAAGATGAAAGCAAACTTATAATACTATATTTTAGGATGAAGGTTTCGAAATTATTTGTCGGGTTGAGCATACGCATTTTTAATAAGATAAAACATAATTTTACAAAAGACATTTTGAAGATTATTTAAGCGATAAAAATGTTGGACTTGATTCCAGTTGCTCGCAGAAGCAAAATATTGCACATTGTAACCTGCAAAACTATATCTAAATCAAAGAGTAACCGCTGAGCTTCGTGCCGGTTTCTTCTCAGCGGGATCAACTCTTCCAACACGTGGTAGATTTTTACACAATGACTCATAGTCCCATAAAATTTTAATGATTTTTTATAAGTAGTGAGTCTTAAAACTGAGGAATGTGCATTAAGATATAAATAATTTATTAATGTTCGACTTTTGCTTGTTTTCCGCAAACACCTTGTGTTAAGACATTCCTTGAATAAATGCAATACGATGACAGGTCGTTTGCGTTGAATGCCGTTGTTGTGTCTATCTTGTTGGCTTACGTCCAATTTTTAACCAATCTATAGTTACAAAATATTAGTATAACAATAAATACCTGATTTTTTCAAAGCACCATTCGTTATATGAGATAATTTATTAAAATGAAGCCCTATTTTTGGCACGCCTTTATTCCTATTGTGTAAAAGTATTTGAAATCGTCATTAGAAGTTACAATTTTGGAAGAAATTAAAGTAACGCAGTATTTACCGTTTCTATGTACTTTGGGCTGCGTATGTACATACAAATTTACTGTTATATAAGAATACTAGCTGAACCCGCGACTTTGTCTGCGGGGAATGTGTTTTGGGTACCAGTTTTTAATTAACACCCCCTCAACCCCACTTGCGGTTAGAATTTTATAAAATCCTTTCCTAACAGACCTCTACTCGTAAAGGAATATTTCTACCAAATTTCAAGTCTACGCTTCATGCTTCCAGAGATATCGCGATGACAGTCAATAGATACCTGGATATCTCTTATATATATATATATATATAGACAAGCTGTATATATATATAGACATACGTAGGTAACGTTGACAACAGCTCACTCCTCACCACTCGATCATAGGCCTTTCCTAAATCTACGAAAGCGCAATAAACTTTTTGGTTCTTAATCGTTGAATAAAATTCATTATTGCCCTTTTCGGATAAAGAAAACATGGTTAGAAAACTGCCTCTCTGGGGAACATCTATGGGATATATGTAGGCTACAAATTCGCATTGAAGCAACTTTATAAGTCTAGGTTTCAAAGCCTCACTTCTGTAAGGAAATCTGTGAAATATATATAGGACTACTATAACAAGACCCGTATAACAAAAACGTTTCATTAGCATAAATTCACCCGCATAGCTATCCATCAGAGCGTTTGCCTTTTAAACGGTCATTATTCAACCTTGAGAATTAATTTTCGACTTGTATACTTGAAGCTACTTACTTGATTGTTTACCTACACTTTAAAGGCTCCCACACATTAACAGCTCGCTAATAACGGTCACTTAGTAAATCCCAACAGATCACACACTCATGCCCTAGTTCTCCAGCATTCCCCAAAACGTCATATAGTTAGAAGACCGGTATTTTATCTATTGAAACAATTTTTGGTGTAGTGGTTACCTTGTTCGGCTACAGACCCGGATCGAGTGAATTCAAAAATCGATAATGAGTTTTCTCTAAAGATTTTCTCGATTTTTACCCGAAGTTGTGGAGTTGGCGGTGTGCTCCACGCCCGTGCTTCGCAGAGCACGTTAAGCTGTAGGTCCTGCGCCTGATCCCTTTTCGGTGGTGTTGGATTGCCGTCACATCAGACTATGAGAGCGAATGAATAGAGAGTGCACTTGTGTACTAAAAACCGCCTCTCCTATGAGTGAGGAGACCTGTGCCCAGCTGTGGGACATTAATGGGCTGCTACTTACTTACCTTAAATGTGCTTTGGAGACAGAAAACTAGAGGAAGTTAGTGGAAACGGGAATTAGGGTTCAATTTTAGTTATGAATTGACGGTTTACGCTGAACCCCTAGTGTGTTTGTGATCAGTTATGTGTGTAACAGTACTGAGATTATGTGATCTGCCATTAACTGATAGGCCGACATCCGCCGACAGATTGTTAACGTGTGGAACCCTTATTTCAGTTTTATCGTATCAAGTGAGGTTATATTTCATATACGTCACATATTTAATGACATTCTTAATAAGTGAATCAGTTTTGTGCTCGACTAACAAACCCGGGCATACTTATACGCTTCTGATTTCCCTTCTTCTGATCTTAGAAATTTTACCACAAAGCTAACCAATAAGTACTTGTTCATTGTGAAAAATACGCTGCAGATATTCCACTTCGATTGTTTAAGTATAAACGTAAATAAATTAATTTTGTATATAAATAACGAAGCAAACAAGCATAAAGTCTACCTGATATTAAGCGATAACTGTAGCAAATGTCGTCTTAGTATACTCGTATATAAAATCAGAAACTACGGGTATCTGTTTGATGTTATATTTTAATAGATGATGCAAATGTAGATGAGATAAGGTTTAAATCTATTAGATACGTACTATTCATTCATCATATTTTCAATCTAAAATATTTTCTCCACTCAAGTTACAATAATTATTTTTAAAGTTGTGGTAATAACACTTGTTGTTATACAATCTTTTTAAATAGTAGTTCATTTATTTATTGTGAATTAATCAAATGGTATTAACAATAACAGATCAGCGTCATATATTGAAATTTCTGACAATAAGAGACGCTAAATCATTGGATATATTCAAAAAGCGCGTAAAAAATCATTACCTCTGTTCATGTTCTTAATGACGACGATATCTATTTGTTCTTACGTTTTATTTTTTTAGTATTATTAGAGCATTCTATTTAGAATGTATCTATTTAAAATATCTATTTAAGTATTTGTGTGTATGTAGGGAACACCATCTACAATTTTTACCTCATATAATCTACCTAACCCAAAGATCGCTAAGAAGTGATAAAGTCGCCTAAACTGTACCATCTATTATGTTTGTTTCTGTGTTACTTAAATATTCTATCTATATTAAAGGCATTAGTATGAGAATTGGTAATAAATTTGATTTGATTTCAAAGTAGTGTGAAAGTCTACTTGTGTAAGGAATTTTCGAGGCTTCTTTTTATGTAACGAAGATGGATGAAGACGTGCTATTTACGATGCTTATTTAACGTAAAATCTTTACTGCTACCAAAACTTAATCGTAAATTTGATTTTCCCAATAGGTCTACTAGATTTAGTAGCCCCGCTTATAGCGCGTGCTCGACGGACAGCTCGTTCGCAGAACAAGCCCTAGCAGATGCAAACGTCTTATTGGACCGCGAGCCAAACGCCGAACACCTGCCGTACCGACTCTACAAGATGGCCGGCGAGTACTGGAAGTGAGTGCTGATTTATATTTTAATCTAACGACCTTCCCCAACTACACACGCGTAGTATGCATTTATGCACCCCCACTAATGTTGAGAGTGTTGGTCTCGGCGAAGGGGGGGAAATCGCAATACCCACTTAAACCCAGCAGAACCCTCTTCATCCATTAGTGGAACATCCAAGGAACGCACGGACATTCCTGTCTGATGTCCCTTATGAGTCCGACCGAGAGTTTAGTGTAAATATATAGCGTCTAGAACCGCTTTCGTCAGCGATGAGAGGGAGCATTGACTGCGTTAACCCTATCTCGCTCCTAGGTCTCTTTTACCGAGGTAAACGTCTCACAGAAAAGGGCCACTCCCCCCAAGATCTCTCACTGGAGAGCATCGCGCCTACAACACTAACGAAAGTTCATCGCTAATTAGCGATCAGTGACGCTGAGTTGCCCAGGCCGCACATTCTGCTAAAGTATGGTGTACTGAGTCAACAGCGGCATCACACTCATGGCAGGCGGGTTTCGCTTCGGAAACAGTCGTGTCTGGTTAGAACCTGCACCAGTCTGAGAGAGAGTGACCCATACCCCTGGTAAGCCATTTTTCCAGGTGGATCGCCTCCACAATGGAGCAATGGTGCGAGTGCTCGCTTTGCTAACGGGTTCGGTCGCTGTTAGAAAATAGAATTTTCTAAATTCACCCTACCGGTGATCGAACCCGGGACCTCTGCTAGTAAAGCGAGTACTGCGCCAGCGAGATCGTCAAATTCTAACAAAATCAGGAACTACACTGATGTCATAGTCACACTTTATAATTATGTGGAGGCAAATTTTAAACTGATTGCGGTGTCTTATTAAAAATGCGTATGCCCTACCCGATGAACGATTTCTGAACCTTGTTTACTCTAAAATATGGGATTAAAAGTTTGTTTTTGTTTCTAGTATTAAAATTGTGTATTTCACTTTTTTTCTGTATAAGTAAATATTATCACGGATATATAAGGTATTATTTAATATATATTGCGACGGTACTGTGAGAATTGTTATTTCTATGAATTTAAATTCTTTGAGTTTATTTCTATAGGAGTGTTATGTCTTACAAACTACATAGTATATTTCGGAAATAATGTTGATAATAGTGAAGATCAGCTGTCCAGTCAAGCTTGTGCTAACAATTCGCAAAAAAAAGTAATATTGTCTGTGTAATTTAAATAGAAATATTTACCCTTACTCAAATGAACAAAAGACCCTACCCCCTCGGTTTATTTAATTTTCGGCCCAATGGCAACAAGCCGTTGTACCTAGCAGGTGTTAGTCAACAGGCGACGAGTTTATTATCAGCTATATACAGCGACAAAAACTCGTGTATGTCAAACGAAAAAGAAATTTACATACAATTATTACAATTTTAATTGCATTTTTAATGACAATTACAAAAACATTTAACCTTGATTATTTTAAGGACGCCTATATAAGTCTTTCGCGAAGAGAAACGTGTTGAAAGAGTTTTTTTTTTCTTTAACTTTAGTTGACGATTATTGTATTTTAAAGTTATTTATGGATTAAAAAAGAATTCGTAAAGAGAATTTATGAAATATTATTATTTTGTAAAATAAAAATGCCACGAGTTTTTTTGTCAATTATAGAAATTATTAATTAAATTTTGTTTTTGAATTAGCATAAAAAACGCTGCACATCTTCGTGACGCTAATCACACGTTTCACCTGTAAAAACTTTACCCTCATCAAGAAGATTTACTTCTATTATAATATTTTTGTAATTATAAGGTTGTTAAATTGCTTATATCCCAAATACGAGTATGTAAACAGAATATAAAACTTTTAAATAGATGGGGGTAAACACATTGTGGATTTACTAATATCAGACTTAATTAAGATGTTACTTTAATGATATGATTTATATCCATCAACGAGCCAATCCAAGGAATTAAGAGTATGCTTAGAATTTACCATTCTCCCAGACTTTTCGTATTATAACAGTAGACTGTCTAATATATAAAATTCTCGTGTCACAATGCTCGTTCCCATACTCCTCCGAGCTTGACCGATTCTCATTTTTTTATGCATATTCAGTGTGTACGAGAATCCACCCCAGTTTGTGGTTCACCATAAAATTTTATTTATAATTTTTTTGACAAAAAATTTCGGGATAAAACACATATAAATACATACAACCCTAAATTTTCACCTTTCTATTACCAACCCCTATTAAGGATAATAGGGGTTGGTAATAGAAAGGAAAGGTTAGATATTACTAACTGACCCAGCAAACGTAGGAACGTTTGCTGGGTCAGTTAGTAATATCTAAACTTCTAAACTAATATTATAAAAAGGAAACATTTGTGTTTTTGTATGTATATTTGTAACGTTTTTCATACTAAAAATTCTGGATCAATTTTAAAATTTTTTTCACCACTAGAAAGCTGCATTTTCTCTGAGCGACATAGGCTATATTACTTTCTTAAAAATAGTGATCCCTGATAAAAATGCAATAATGTAACCCATGGTGTGAAAAAATTGGTCCCAAAAAAACTTGGGCGTGAGCTGGGGAAATTTGGTCGGTATCTACGCGGGTGAAACCGCGGGGAATTGCTAGTCGCTTATATCTTGAATTATCTATCTGCAAAAGTCGCGTTAAAACCCGACCAGAGACAAATTCAGAGATCTCTAAGACCATACAGAAGCTTAAAAAATAATTTGAATCTTTGTTTTTTTTGCTAAATATCTTATAAATATTAATATGAATTAATGAAAGATTTTATTTTTATACATTTGATTCCAAATTTTAGTTAAGGACACAGCAGAATATGATACATGATAGGTTTGTGTCAAGAAATCAGCAAAAGACGTTTCGACACTAAAAAATGTTATAATTGAATAGTTTGTCTAATTTTCAAACGCTTCTCCGCAAAATTTGCTTTTTGAATTGTACCACTATTCTTCCAAAGTTACAAATTATTTACTGAAGGTTGTGATAGGAAACGTGTACGTTCTACACTAATCACTTAAGCCTAAGTGACCCGTCAGCTGTTTTGTCCGTTAGTACTATGAAATATTAAAAACCGGTATATGGCACATCTGCTTTTCCGCATTAAAATGTTATTTCGTATGAGAAATTGATAAATGAGTCCGGCTGTCTGCTTTTTATGTTGAATTCATGTTGGAAGGCCGAATATTTCCAATTAAAATGTTTTCGGCCAACTATTAAATAAAATTTAAGCCGTGTTTAATACAAGTAATGTAGAAAACTATAAAAACGTCAACTAATGCATCTGCTAAGATATGATATACATAGGTTATACATATAAGTCATAAACCTATATACGTAAAGGATAAAGGTAAACAGCAGCCCATTAACGTGCACTGCTGGTCACAGGCCTCCTCACTCATAGGAGAGAGGGTTTTTAGAGCATAGACCCACCACGCTGTTTCACTGCATGTGCTCTCTATTCCTGGACTCTCATAGTGGGATATGACGGCAATCCGACACGACAGGACAGAGATCATGCGTAGGAACTATTGTAGACTTAAGCACACCGCCAACTTGCCAACTTCGGGCAAATATTGAAAAACTCAATATCGATATTTGAATTCCGGTCTTAAACCCAGGGCATCATGTCTGTAGCCGAATATGCTGACCAATAAGGCAAAACAAAAATTGTTTTTATTGAAACCTCGTATACATACTGAAACCACTCAATTGATGCCCCTCAAAGTGAGCAGATTAGAAAGGTGTTTTAGACCACTAAACTCACTCAGTCTTAACGAGATCTTCGAAAATTCTCTCGATGACTTGAAATTTAGTAAAATAACTCCAATCTTATTAAGACATCCTAAAGATAGATTTCCGCATATTCACACGGGACTGCTCGGGTGACTCTATTACACTATTATACTAATCATGAGCAAAGATGAAGTTGCAATAATACCTAAAAATACTTTTCGTAAATAATTGTTGTCAGTAACATATGTTTTTTTTTACATTTTCTTTGTGATTATTCCAGTTTCCAGATTTTTCTAGATTGTCAAATTCTTAATTACATGTAGTCGAACAATGAAAACAAAAACAAAATATACATACAGGACAAGACGACTTGAAGCGTGACTAACTTAAATTGATTAATTTTCATAGTTATACATTAACAGTACAATTTAATATCAATTTAATTGGCTTAAATATTAATAGTACATTGAAATGTCACAATTTAAGGACGTAATTTTATTTTTGGAACGTGTGTGGGGGGTCAATAGAAGCATAACCCCAAGTTTTTGGGGTTGTCGCCCTTGTCCCCCAGCCGCCATCTTGGAAAAACGGGTGCAAATACAAATTATATCTTTATGATTTTTTTGTAGTATGCATAGTTTCTGAGATATCGCGAAAAAGGGGTTGCGCAAGTTTTTCCAAGATGGCAGCGGAGGACAAGGGAGGCAACCCCAAAAACTTGGAGTTAAACTTCTATTGACTCCCCACACAGGTCCCAAAAATAAAATTGCGTCCTCGAAAAAATGCAAAGCTCATGTAACATTTTAAGGGAATAAAACTTGTTATTTTATTATATTACACTAAACACTATACAATTATCACTTTATTTTTGTTCAATAAACTTATCTAAGTAACTGAATATAAATGTAGTTAACTGTAATTGAATCTAATTAGCAAATTATTAATATTTCAGACGTGTTAAATTCAAATGCAAACTTATTTAAATCTAACTGTATGTTAACAGGAAGCTCATAAACAAAATTATTAAGTGTTATCTCGTCTTTTAAAAAGTGTTGATACAGTCTAAGATGATAACGAGGTAACATAGTAAGGCTATTTACCTCTTCTAACGATTTGGTCACAGCATCATTTTTATAGGTGGTGTATTAGGGTAGCTACTAGTCACGACCGAAGTCTTAAACCAGATAAAAACTACACCAATTACAAAGTACTTTCAAAAATATCCCACGTCGCAAATCGAACTCGGTACCTTTTCTAATGAAACGAAACCTCTCACCATTACACCAACAAGGCCGTTAGATTCAAATCAATCCAAAGATGATTTAAAAACTTTTAAGTTTATTTTTCATCGTACTTTAACCACTATCTCCTATTATCAGCATCCGCTATTGGAACTTTTATAAAATTTTATATCTCAACTAGCTACGATTAATTCCGGATACTTTTTTATCTAAAATAAATGTTGCCGTTGAAAGACCCGTTAAAGCGATTCAGTTTTTCCAGAGTTTGTAGAGAACAATCAGACGAACAGACAAAAACTTTTAAAGCATATTTTTATATCACCTTATCTACAATCATATGCATTTAATGAAACGCTGTTAACTTGTATCTTTTGTGTTAAGTGACTGAAGTTTGTGTAGATGAAAAAAAATTTAAATTTTTGAGGGTACCTTATACAATATGTACAACGTTTCAACAAAGTGTCATTTGAATATCATAACAGTTATTTGAAACCGTTGACATGAAGTTGATATAATTTTAATGTAATCAATTCTTTATACGATATTATTGTAATTTTATTGTGAAATATTTATTATTGACTTTTTATTTATCTATGTGTATTGAATAATCTAAATTATGGATAACATAGTGAAAGTGGTGAATGTTGAGACCGTGGAGGAGGTCTTTGTTTTAAGGTAACATACATTACTTATTAACGAAGTATATGATGTGTAGTTTACTTGAATTATTCAAAATATGATTTTGTCTTATGCACTTGACCGTTAAAATTTTTATGTGCAAACATTATAAAAGGTTTTGTAGCTTTAAATTATAATATTTGTTTTTGGGGAGGACAAAAGAAATATTTTAAGAGACACGTCAGGTTTCTTAAAATAAGGTAAAGGTAAAGAGACAATTTAAAGTAGCAGTTCGACTGCTAAGCAGAAGTCTCCTCGCTCATAAGAGGTTTCTAGAGCATAGACCCACCGCACTGCACTTCTGCGGTCTGGCAGATTACATATCGTCCCTTCAACCGATGGACGTAGACTCCTGGAAATAGATCTCACCTATTCTTTCCAATCCATAATTTTCGAACATCCCGAGGAAACCTGCTTATCCCTTAAGTATTTCTGGAGTATGTGTAGTCTGCCAACCGTCAGTGGGGCATCATGGCAGGTCCATGCTCTAAAACACTCTCCTATGCAGTGAAACAGCCTATACCCAGCTGTGGGATGTTAATAGGCGGTCACTTTCCTTTATTTATTATTATATACGCTTGATCACTCTCCGGACGTGTAGGATTAGCATCCTATCGTACTATGAGAGTAAAATAACAGAGTGCACTTATGTTAGGCCATAGAATGAAGAGGCCTGTGTCCAGCACTGGGACTTTAATGGACTGCTACTTACCTTTCCTTATACATAAATATAAAGTATATTGTTTTAAAATTGATGACATATCCTCAATTATGCCCTTGTGATTTTTTTAACCCCTTCTCCTAATTTTAAACTTGCCTAACTAATGCATCTTACGATGAAATTGTATTAACCCCGATCTTTGGCGTATTTGACTACGACACTAAAATTGTACACTGTTCTATATTTGCGCCTCAGCTGCAAATGTCATCGCTTCTATTTTACGTCGGACTTTAAGAATTTACATCGAAGATAAGGGACTTGTACCATTAATTTTGGCATTTTTTAGTATTGGTTTTATAGATAAATCATTGATTATTTATTGTATAAATTTTAGTATAAATATTGTAATAAAAGTCAGTTTAGCGTAATTTATTGTCGAAAGCGTTGTCAATTTTTGGTATAACTCGTAGGGGGTCAAGTGAAAACCAATGACACTCTATGCTTTTATGATGGTATAACAATTTTATCTACATTTACTTTGTGTTTTATATAGAGAAGGACTCTTTTGTGGTCACTTTCATATCCTAGCATTGCCAGCGGTGTCACTAAGTCTTAGTCCGTTAAACCAATGTATTCAAATAAAGGTTTTGCAATATGTATTGTAAGCATGTGTCAAACTGTAATTGAGCTGCCTGGTATATGCTCTAACATTTCCCATTTCATTAGCACTGAACTGGGGAGTTGATGGGGGAATACTATATTTGTCTTAAAAACAGTACCTTCGATTAGCTTTAAAAACCACCAAAAACTTCTAATATTCTTTGCCTTATATAGCGTGAAGATACATATTATTCTCTTTTTCTTTCAGCAAATATCCAAAAACTGACTACACGTATTCGCCGATGTCTCGCGATAGGGTGGAACTGGCACCAGGACAAGTCGCGGTTCCCAACATGTCAAGGCGATCGCTCTCTCAGTTCCGTATTCAGGGTCCGAACACTGTTGACGAGCCAGATATACCTGCCACCTCCGTTTGGAAGACCAGCACTGTACGGAAAAGATTTACGGTGAGTTAATAGAGGTAGACTTTTGAATGTTTTGCTGGCACAATGCTGTGAATACTTGCTATCAAAGGTTTCGGTTTCTGTTCGCGCCAAGGAAAATTGTGTAACTTGTGTTGTTCTGGAATGTTATCAAATTTTAGTTCATGTCTTACCACTGTCCTACCAGAAAAGTCATGCTGTCAAAATGGCGAAAAAGTTTGTATGCAAGAACAAAGCGGTGAAGGTATGTCTGGCACAATGGAGCAAGTACTCATTATACTAGCAGAGGTCAGTCCAATCAGATCTCCGAATCTGGACTAGTGGGAGACTAGTGGGAGACAGCCTTGGCTAGTTACCAGCAAAGACTGAAAGACCAGAAATGGAGTATTATTCCACTACGATACTGTGTAGAAACCATAAGAGGTGAATTGCCTCTTACCAGATTGGTGCACTTCTATCTTAGACTTTATCATCATTTATATACATATTTCACAATAGGTGCGATCAAAGTGAAGCACTAACCTATCAGCAATAAAAAAAAACAATTTATGGAGGTAAATTACTTCTTACTAGATTAACTCGGTTCCATCTTCCACTGTATTATCATTTACAATTAGGTGAGATTACTCTTAAACAAACTTTAAAGCTTTATAATATTGATATAGATATAATAAAATCGTACATTACTAGTTAAGTAGAGATCATTAATTTACGGCTTACCTCATAACAACGTTCTATGACACGAGACAATAATATAATAGTTTGCTGGCAGACCTTGGAAAACCAGTATGATAATCTATAACGAATTTTAGCATAGCGTGACAAGTTGGTGATATAATATACAACTTTATTGACTTAACGGTGTATAGATATGTTTGAGATTATCTTCAAATTCTACTAATCCATCATTGGTAGAGTGGCGCTACAGGCAGACCATAATATAAGACCTGAAGTCTAACTAGTAAAAGCTGAAAATGGCTGGCAAAATGTGATACCCCTTTTCTTAATGTTTTTTTATTAGAAATCTTATAAGTAATTTATTGGTAACGTAAGGTGTTAATCTAGCTTTAGCGCCAATGTCTGGAAGAGATCGCTAATGAGCGATAAGACCGCACAATTACCCACTAAAAGTGTACCTTGTACATCTGTTTTTAACGTGATGATAAATGAAGCCTATTATCTATCTATAAGGCTAAAAATACTCACTTCCTTACTTACATGACATTGCTATTACTCTGTTGATGATTTCCAAATTGATTTTAATTTTACATATAGTCTTCTATTTATATTAGTCGTATGTTTATGTCTATATTTTATCATATTAGTCGATAGATCTGGGCCACCAAAGGAGAAAACGAAAGGAAAATGCACGCAGCGGAAATGCGAATGTTGAGATGGATGTGTGGAATACCAAAATTAGACAAGTTTAGGAATGAGTATATTAGATGAAGTATGATAGTAGCACCAGTGACTGAGAAGTTAAGGAGTTGAAGGCTATCCTGGTATGGACATGCCATGAGAAGGGAGGATAGCCATGTATACAAGAGAGCTCTAAATGTGATGGTAAGGGGCAGGGCCGGGAGAGGGCAACCAAAAAAGTGTGGATGAACTTAGTAAAAGAGGATATGTAGAAATGACAGCTGATAGAGTGAAATGGCAAAAGGAAACATGCTGTGCTGGCTACACCTAGTGAGAAAAGGGCAAGGAAATGATGATTATGTAGTCTTACATCTGTATTTTCTGTAAATGTATAATCTGACAACTTATGAAATTCATTAATTTATCTGTTTGCTATTCTAGAGTAATTAATATTTACAAATCTGTATCAGATTGAATATGATCTATTATAGACATATTTTATGCAAATAAGTTGAATTTGACTTGAAACCTGAATGTGACTACTTTTGCGATCATCCTCACTAATACGGATTCTCCTAAATGTTTTTTCGTCTTTTGTTAAATTACTTGTTTGACGATTGTGCAGTGATTATGTCGCCTAATATATAAGGTAAGGTGGAGAGAAACCGAAATTATTCATCTGTTGTATGTAAAGAAAGGAACTTCATCCCAATCCGGATATTTGAATGACCTTTTATTTTTATTTCAGACCGTAGACAGTTCAGATGACGAGTGTGCATATATCCGCAATGGTGCCTATACTAAAGCTGATGAACGGTGGTGGATCACTCGGTTGCTGGCGACCATAGTCACTGCCATCACCACCACCACGAGCAACGCGTACAGAAAGGTCGTGGGACCTTCGCACAGATACCCATACACTGACAGGAGACCAGCTAAAAGTATGTTTTACAGATGCGAAATTAACTCTATCTGTTTGTCCCTCTTTCACGCCAAAACTTCTAAACCGATTTAAATGTAAATTGTTACATAGATAGTCTAGAGCAGTGTTTCACATCATAAAGCCCATACCACATATGGGGGCAATTAAATATCGGGGCCACAAAATTGATATAGAAAAATCCATATTAATATTATTTTGAATATCAGTTTTCCGTTTTTAATTTTTATTTACAATGTCTAGAAATCACTATGATATTGTTATGAAAACCATAACAATTTCATAGTGATTTCTTAAAAATTATCATTGTTTTTATTAAAAGATCAAATAAATTTTTAAAAGTTAAAAAGGATGTATAGGGGTGATTTAGAAATGTTAAGATGGGACATGGCCTAAAAAAGCTTATGAACACTGGTCTAGAGCCACAGAAAGGACATAGGCAACAAATAAAGGGTTGAAAGGAATGGAAGTATCATCATATTTTGACCTAGATGATTAAAGCTTATATTTTAGGTTGTTGATGCGATATAAATAAATACGACATTCTAAGTTTGTAAACGTTATATCTTTAAGGGTTTGAAATAACAATCCTTACTATTTTATCATAATTTTTGTTATGTATGTTATCTATAACAATGTTAAAACAATATGTCCCATTTCACCAACATCCCCAATATGTGTTAGGGGAGTGCTTCTATAGCTTTAGGATATATTGGCGAAATTGGGCATTAGAATGTCATAAAATTGTTCTTTAAGCCAACCAATTAAGCAATTGCTAACTATACATATATACGTATGTATGTAGGTGTATATTTTCATATTTATATATTAAGCTATATAATATTTCAAATTAAAACTATGATGCCAATTCTGGGCTAATTTTGACTATACAAAGGTTTTGTCTGCCTTTGTTTAGTCATCTCTTATATAAGCTCCAACCGAGCTTTAAAAAGACGGGATCAATTACAATGACACAGGCTATTATTTAATTCAAAATAACCACGGGAAAGTGAAATTTCAAGTGTAACATAGTATATCCTATTGAGCTTAAGCAATGCAATAGACATTTATATATTATTTATAGATGTGATATCAATTTTCCAGGTGGCATCGTATCGCGTGCAGCGTCAGTGGCAGTTGCACCATTCTACTGGATATATACTACAATCACAACTATAATCACAACCACTGTGACGACAATCACTGAAACTGTGAGTATGATTAAATGCTATGGTTTTGTCTGCAGTCCTATAATAGATAAATTTTAAATTCAACATTCTTTGCTGCTATTTAATACCTTATGCAGCGTTTAAAATAAATTGGGCTTAAAATCAAAATTATGGTTATATAAGTGGCAGACTGTTAAAGTCCCACTGTTGGGCGCAGGCCTTCTCGCAGGAGATAGAGTTTTAGAGCATGGAGCACACTAAGTTACTTCACTTACCTTACACTAAAGAAATGCCACCAAACTGATAAGAGACAAACAAATTTCTTATCAGGTTAACCTTTTCGTCCACGAATATCAAAAATTACGCGTGATTCTATCGAGAGTACCAAAAGACCCCAGTTCATTTGCAAAGAAATCTGCAACAGTCATCGGAACATCACGTGCGTACCATTGACATAAGCGGCCGTACAAATCAACGACAACATTGTCTTACATTTGTCTCGCTCTTTCCTTACGGCAGTACCGTCTTTTTTGAGTGCGAGGAACATGTCACTAAATCAAAATATCTTTATTCAAGTAGACCTATTATATCACTTTTGAAGTGTCAAGTATAATTTTTTATTCCCACTATTTGTAATGTACGGCTGAAGATGGTATTAAAGAACAACTTAAAACTAAAGTAAAACAAAATGTGTTAATAATAAGAATGTAGATGTTGTGTGTCAACTATTTGGGTTTATTTATTATCAATACATTATATTTACACGATTTATCATATTAACAAGAAACGGGAAGTTCTTTATAATGCTTTTTTGATTATAAAAAATATAATAGTATATTATAACTTATACTGACTTTATTAAATAACAACTCATGTATGGATGATTTCGAATCCCTTTGCTTTGAGCTGGTAAATGTTAAAGAGATTGATTATAATATTTTACACTTAAACCAGGCAATTATTAGAAGACGTTGAAAAACTCAAACGTTTTGCGCTTTCACGTCCTATTTTATAGGCAACAAAATAAAATATGTCATTTTTTATTAAATTTATCTTGTTTTATTATTATTTAAGGTGTCACCAAAAGAAGTCAATTCAGTAAAGGCTCATCCGGAGCGGTATACTGAAAAGCAAACTGTGAGCAAACGACGCTGGTGGCCTTGGTTACTCCTTCTCTTACTGCCTACTATTGGATATGGATGTAAGTTATATATTCAAAATATTATTTATATTTTATTTTCAAAAGATAAACGCTTTAATACATATACAAAACACAACTCAACGCACGTGTTTATTTATCAGTCTTCTTTGTATTCCCCAACTGTCTGTCATTGCGTGATTTGTTGCGAAAAGGTTGTTTATTGTCTTATAGTTCTTTTCCTTTCTTCTAATAAACATAAAAACTCACGAGACTAAAACCTGCCGCTATATAATAGCAATAGTGTGTGTGCGTGCGTACGTACGTGCGTGCGAGCCTACATACGTGTGTACGTACTCGTCGTTTATGTGAGTCATACAATTGAGATTAAACGAATTTTCCAGGGTTTTCTTTAACCGCTATTTACGTAGTGGGTGGTAAAAAAATGGGTGTTATCTTTCTGACACTATAAATTAAAGAGAGACATGACATTTGGAAATACTTTTTTATAGAAATTCAGCTTTTAAGATGCAAAGGTGTATTGAAAAAAAATCTTATACAAGCCCGTTCTATTAGCGTAGAGTCAGGCATTGCAGCGGTTTTCTATATAAAATTACATGCATAATAATTACTATTGATAAGTTAGTGTGATTTTTTTATGAAAGAAAAAACGTGAGGAAACCTACATTTCTCCTACCAAGCCACAGTGATAGAACATCTTGGGCATCTGCTCTAAAAACTGTCCTATAAGTGAGGGATATTAATGGGCTTCTATTTAATTTTTTTTTTTTTTTTTGGAAGCTATTAACCCAAATTCCTTTCAGTGCACTACACATACGAAAACTACGAGCATCTCGCTATGCCAAACTTTACTGATTTTCGCATAGATTTATCTGAATTCGCCGCAAATCTGCCGAAAATAAGTCTACCCATCCTACCGAATATCAGTCTACCTTCCCTGCCGAATGTTACGTTACCATCTCTGCCAATGTTAAACTTGACTATGCCAGATATAAATATAACTTTGCCAGATGTGACTGACAATCTACCTAGTCTCCCTGAAGTGACGAAAACTTATAGGGAGTACAAAGACGTGGTAGAGAATAGGGTGTCTGACGCTTCTGACTACATATTGGTCGTAGCGAATAGCTGTTGGGAGGAAATACGAAGGTTTTGGAGGGCAATGGCCGAATGAAAATTACAAATACACAATATTATTATATAATAATGCCATATCGCTGCTTTCGATGAATAACATGACACTACAAAATCATATTTCGTTATTTTTCCCAAAGTATCTTTTTATGTTTTTACGGTTAATTACACTGATCTGCAAAAAAAAATTTTTTTTTTCTCCATCTTGATTTCATGCATGAATTCTTCATATTTTGTGCTCTAAACACGATATCTGACATACAATTAAGTACCACACGTAACAAAACATCAATTATTATATCGAAATGAATAAATATGTAATATTCTAAGTTTTACATTGAAAAATCCTAAATTTTAGTCGCAAAATGAACAAATTATATCGGTCAGCTATCTCATTATATGGTGAGAAAAATTTTATTTTGTAGTTCTTTTCCTTTTCATTGTTTCTATTGGAATTTCTCGGCGAACTGACCAACAGAAATCAGCGAGCATTGCTGCTGACTATTTCCCATTGTAGCATTTTTCAATCTGCATTATATCCTGATGAAGCCTTTCACCGTGCTATCTGATATGGCTCCAAGATTTTACATTAGCTCACGTATCTGCGGACCTACAAAAATTCATAGAAAAAATACTAGACCTGATGGAAAAAATCGGCCAACGGGGATAGATTCAGAACATTTGAATCGTCATATTTACGTCAAAAACTTTTTATAGGAGGATTTCATTGCAGGCCAGTGTTATATACAAAGAAAATACGTTTTTTATGTAAAGTTTGCTTTGTTTGTTAGTTACAGTACATAATAAATATAATATAACGAATGTTAGCTCTTGTGGTCCGCATCAATATCCTCGTGATCTCAACCAGGGGTACGCAATACATTTTGGTGCGGGCCATAAATGTATGAGGATACTCTTGCAAGGCTACATTTCTAACACTATTTTTTACATTTTTAACCATGGTAAATATATATAAGTTGTCGATCTCTGATCTAAATTATCAAATTTTGCTCATGTAATCACACAATCCAAAATTTTAGTTAATCACAGCCGATGTCACAATAGTTCAAATTTTCTCGTGTCAAAAAGAAACAAAAATTTTTGTTAATGACAACAGATTACACAATATTCCATATATTAACCGACTCAAAAAAAAGGAGGTTAGCAATTTGTATAAATTTTTATTTTCGTTAAAATCAATCTAATGTTATGTAATCTAATCTAAGTTAATGACAGCAGATTTAATGATAGTCCATATTTTCTTGTGTTCAAAAACTCATATGCTTCATGTGTTCAATAATATCATTATGTGATTGAACTGTTTATTTCATTTTAAACTGCCTTATCATTTTTTTTTAAATTGTGTCACTATTCTTCCAAAGCAGCGATTTATAGACGCGAGAGCCGAAAAAGCATAACAAAACATAAAATTCTTATTTCAATGAAACTTAACAAGTTCTATTGAGAAAAGACAAAATTAAATTTATAAAATAGCTTTTCTGATAAATATCACGCACATTGTTCGCGATCCCATGGCAACATGGAGAAATTTATTATTTAATATGTAATAAAATTTCTAGTTCATTAACTTTCTTATTATGTACATAAGCCGTTATTGCTCTCGTGGCTTTTTTAAAATATAATTAATATTTTAAAAATGTATGTGGAATTGATTTAATCGTAAACGAAAATTAATCATAAAAAAACTTAAAACGATTGTAAACATTTGTTTATTCATTAATAAGCATAATGATTGCTTTATTCACATCGCGTATTATGACATGGCCCGACTAGTTTCATACCTATTCGGGGTCCTTAGTCAGGACTAACCTGTTTTACGTAACCCTGATTGGATTTTTATGTATAATATAAACCATAAACATATTTATCTAACCGTAACTCACTGTAGTTTCCTATCCCGTGAAATTATAGAAAGCCTCATTTTAAGTCCAATCAGTTTAATAGTTTTAAGGATCACGCATTAATTGATAATAGTTCGATTATATAAATACACTTTCCATGGAAATATGAGGAGAACCGTTAATAATGATCGTCCACGTTGCCACAGGAATAACTATACCAAATTTCAAGTCAATCGATACTATAGTTTCGTGATGTGTGAATGACTGGTAAATATATGTGAGTTTGTGTAATTTACCATTCATTCACCTAATAACTCACTCATTCACTCTTATCTATCTATCGAGATAAATTTAGAAAAACGCATAACAGAACATTACATCTCAAAGCTAAATATATATTTTTTTTAACAAATTTTAAAAATTATATTATTAGATAAAAAAATAGCATTTGATAGATACAAACAGACGGACAAATTAAGTTTACTGCATTATAATTTGACCAAAAAAAATTTGGTGCGCATATCATCACAGAACTGAAGTATAAACTTCATAAAATGTATTATTTCTTGTTAATAACTTTGCAATAACATGTTAAAACATTTTTTTGTTCTACATTAATAAATGAATGACATTTACAATATATATAATTATAATTTTGTATAAATTAATGACAATAATGTTTTATAACTCACTCGTTCAATAAGTCGACGAGACACGACATAACACAAACTAGCGCTACACAGGCAAGCGTGACGGCTCAATCATATTCGATACCCCAAAAAATTGTCACAACGCGTGTAATCAAGAATTCACTTTGAAAAAAAAAACAATAATATATAGATTTATAAATTATTAAAATGATAGTACTTAAGTCTTATTATGTTGGTATTAAATAAGAGTGCGTTCACGTTTACAAAATGGAGAACAGATTATTAAAATCAAAATGTGCTTTATTGAAGTAGGTTCTTGTTGGTGCAATGGTGTGAGAATACACAATTCGTTTAAATGAATATCTGATCTCAATTTGGCCAGTAAATGATTTTTGGATATTTTTTTCAATGCATAAAAGTATATTGTTGAAAATCAAAGTAAATAAAAAAGCTTTAATATAGTTTTTTTTTTTTCAATAATTTAAACACGAGCACCTATTTTTTAAACGGGAATATTAATTTAAATTCATTTTTATAAGTACTTAATTGTCGATAACTTCATTCCGAGGTGACATTGATATTTAAATGTCCTATACAAGGTGTTAGGAGACCGTTCCCGAAAGCGAAAATAGACTATAGTACTAATGACACCTTTACTATAAAAAAACCAGCACTGAAACACAAAATTAAAAACACCTGACGTCTAGCCCGGGGTCAACGACCTCAATCTGCCCGCGCGCCCGTGAGTCCCCTAACACCTCGTATATATTTAAAATATCTAATTTTTTATATAATAATTATTTGGACGTATTAAATTTAAAACAAAATTATAATTAACCAATGAGTTAAATGATTTGTCTTACAATTGCACGATTTTTGAAGTAAAATAGTGAAACGTGACGAGAGCGTTACGAAAAGTGTAATCAGGCGAGGCGAATCTGAAAACAATTTATTGCAGTTGAGAAATCACCATTGTTTTCAATTTTATACGTCCTAATTATTAATTAGTTTTAAAATAGTCCATTTATTAAACCGTGAAGTACAAATATTAATTTCCTATGTAATACTACAATACAATTGTAGTTACAATATTTTTTTTTATTTAAAGTTTTCTTTATATTTCTAATGATTCGTTTCTTGATTTTGTTTTAAGTTTATTTGCCTATTACTTCGCACATCTATATCAAAGCTATACAATGCTACAATATCAAACATCACAATTTCCTGTGTATTCAATAAGAATAAATAAATACAAAGTTGTCATAGTTTTGATTGAGGTGTGCTAAATATTTGCCATACTTGGTGCCTCAACTCATACGTGAAATATTTCAAAGTATTACAAGTTTTCCTCTATTTCTAAAAAAGAAACCATGCTATGTAAATGACTTAATAAGTGATTATATTAACAATTAAATAAATTATTAAATATATTCAAATAATATGTGTTATGGTTCATATACGCTGTTCCACTGTGGGTTGTCTGACTACAGAGAATACCCTAGAATCACTCCTGGGACATGAAAGTTTTATCACGATGTTTTCCACTATGAATTTAATAGCTTACGAATAATTCGGGAAAAAATCGAATTATTCGATTCGAGTTTCGAAAAGAATGTTGACATTCGATTCGGAACGAATAATTCGTAAGTTCGAATTAATCGCACACCCCTAATAATAATGATCAATCACGTAAGTTTTCTTCTATAATAAGAAACTTAGTGGACCCTGACCAGTTTTTCAAATCACAATTCTCAATATTGTATATTTATTTTCTTATAAATTAAACCACCCCACGCTTTAAAAATAAATAAAAAGGATGTATAGCCTATATTTACAGGTGTCCTACAGGAGGCGGTCTTATAGCTTTAAAGCTTAAAGCCTCAACGTAGTAGACAAAGACATGAATGCAAATGTAGGTTAGTGTGTAAAAAAAGCAATACTATTAACACAATACTTATTAAAGAAATATGAATGATGCAAAAACAATATTGTTTTGAGGCATTTAGTAAGGCAATAGTTTATATAAAAATCGATGTACCTAATTTGAACATTAAGATGCCATATAACGATGCTTGTTTTTTTTTTGTTTATTTATATTTTATCTTTAATAGTTGTAAAACTAACACGCTAGTCTTTAAAAAATATTACATAAAGAGGCATGCCTATTTTGCTGGTTTTAAAAGAAACTTTAAAAAAATATCACTGTAACATCTATTTTTTCTCACAATTTAATTAAATAAAATTTATACAACTATCTTGATTAGTCACAGCTCATCACTCGTTTACAATTTAGTCATAAGAGGAACTAATTAAATGGTTTGGTTAAATATAAGGAGTAACAAATTATTTTATATATATATTTGTGCTAATTATTAAGTTATTTTTGATTGAATACATATATTTTTTGTATCCAAGCGTTTTTCCTTACCCACCTTCCCATACAATTCTTCCCTACAGACAAACAAAGGTAAAAAGGGAAGGATAGAGGTCTTAAAGTCACCTATTTTAAAGTGGAGGCAACACTTTTAGGTGAGTTTTGCAAATATTATCTTTCAATAAAATTAACTCTCTGTCCTTCCCTGTTTATTACTGTTTTACATCGTTATAAAATATTTACATCTGTGTGGGAAGGACAGGGAATTGCGGCCTTTAAACTAAATCAAGTTACCTTTCTACAGGTTACCTGTACAAGGATGAATATATACCGAAAGAAGAAGTATATGAGACCTTCAAACCTCCATCAAAAATAGAAGACGAGGATCTGACTAAAAGAGTCGCTGCTCTCGAAGGATGGGCTTTAAATGTTGATAGCAGACTTAAATTCTTAGATCACAAACTGTCGAAGTTCGATAATTTAGAAGCTCAAATAGAGCAGTACTCATTCAAATACTTACAACAGAATCTCATACAGATTTTAAGTGACGAAACAAACAGCGAAGCAGTTGCAGCGAAACTAAAGAAATATTTAGACAAAAATTATGTTTCTAACGAAAAAATGGTATTGATGAGTCATGAGATACACGAGAAATTGATAAATGCATGGAAACCTGAACTCGACGAGGACGGTATTAGGAGAATTGTTCAGGAATACCTGCTTGCTATAGAGCACCGTCAAATGGAGTTGATTGTGGAGAAAGTTACTGAATATGTGAAGGAAATTGAAACTAGGCCTATTGAAACGAAATCTGAAGTAGATTTGGAGGGTATAAAGAAAATTATTGCGGGTATGCTGGAAGTTTACGACGCTGATAAGACTGGAGTTGTGGATTATGCCTTAGAGTCTGCTGGTTAGTGGCCACTAATTATTTAGTCCCTTATACTATTTTTATCCTTATTCCTAGACTCTCCCGCTTTTAAATTGAACTCATGAATTCTGCTAGGGAAGCAAAATTTGTTAAGCATTATGTTTTTACCTGTCATAAATCGTTTTAATTATTTGTAATTAAACAGGACTACAATAATCGTACACATAAAAAGACCACATTAACAGACAGACAAATAATTTAAAGATGATATCTTTACTTATTTATCTTAACCTAATCGCTCCGAAGTGGGGGGTTTGAAATGCCATATGTATGAGTTTCAATTTAAAACTTGAGTATTAGAAGTTAATTTCTTCATAAATTTTTGGAACTATAAAAGGATTATAAAGCAACCTTCTCTCGATGTGAAACTTCTTTAGGCGCGTGAGGGTAAAATTTTTACGGATGAAACGCGTGATTAGCTTCATGAAATTGTACAGCGTTTTTTATGCTAATTCCTAATAGAAAGTTAGGTAGTTTTAATATTTACAAATATCATGTGGTATTTTACTTTGGCGCTCGTTATTTTAAAATCAAAAACAAAATTTACTTAATAATTGCTAATATTGACAAAAAACACATGGCATTTTTATTTACAATTCGTCATTTGAGATTTCAATAAATTATTTGTTTAAATTTTCGACACTTTTAATATTGTAATGATAATTAAATTTCGAACATATCTTCCTTTTCCTTTAAATTACATAAAGTCACAACGTTGGCTTAAAATTTTGTTTAGATGCACTATAATTTAGTATGTTTCATTTAAATTACAACATGATAATTTACTGTTAATAGTTTAAATTATATAATAGATTCTAATATAAATTAACTAGATTTCGTTATTGTCTAACCTATAAAAACTACTTCATTTGTTTTTTATAATTTTGTTTGCTGTTTTATTACAGGTGGTCAAGTGGTATCCACAAAATGCACTGAGTTATACCAAATCAAAACGAAGCAGTATTCCATACTTGGTCTTCCAGTGTGGTGGGTATATACCTCCCCTCGCTATGCCCTTACACCTGGTGCCATGCCAGCAGAATGCTGGGCTTTCCAGGGCTTCCCTGGCTACCTTGGTAAGTATAGTTTGTATTACTAACATGCCCTGCTTCTTCACACTCGGTATTTAAAAAAGTTATTTAATACAAATCCATTCTTACGCCATTTATCACAAATTATTTATAGTAATATATGTTTATGTATATATAAATTATATAGGTACAATTATAAATAAGCAAAGTCGGTCTTATCAGTAAATGTGATCTCTTACAACATTTTTATTAGTGCATAATATGTCGCCTGGCGTATAACAGAACGGTGTTGATTAAAGAAGGTACCGATAGGACTAGCTCTTAATTATAGAAAAAAAACTGCTTGTCTGTAAAGTCCGTTTACGAACGATAATTTTACGTGATAACGTCAGAAAAAAACGTCGACGAAAAATTGTTGTACTAAATTAAAAGTGCGTGCGTACAAAGTACACACGTCAGAAGCGAAACTTCTTTGTCATTAAAATATTAAAAGTGTCGAAAATGAATACAAATAATTTATTGAAATCTCAAATGACGAATTGTACATAAAAATGCCACGTGTTTTGTGTCAATATTAAGAAAAATATTTATTAAATTTAGTTTTGAAATTTAGAAAAGATTTTATTATTATTTTATGAAAAATAGTATATTTAACTGTTAAATGACGAGTAGCAAATTAAAATGTCACATGTATTCCCAAATATTCAAACATTCAAACGAAATAGCATAAAAAACGCTGCACATCTTCGTGACGCTAGGTACCCGCCTAAAGAAGTTTCCCTTCAACAATAGAATCCTTATTATATTTTCATATGACTTTATAAATAGTTGACGAAAGGGTTCACGTGCAGGTATTGTGTTGACGCTGTACCTCTTCTTCTCGGACGTATCGGCTGATGGAGTGGAAGAGAAATAGATAAGTCATAAGTCGACCCTTAGGCTGATCGAGTCTCTCTATCGCTTGTTCTGCGCTCTCGCTTGCCAATTCCAACATGCAGCAGGCGTTCATCGATCTATAAGATTATCAATGCTATTATTTCAGTGATACGTACGTATGCGATCATAGAAGTCACCGGTTTTTCACTGGAGCACATGTCACGACTATTAGCTGTGGAGGGGAAAATTGAGTCGGCACCGAAAAACTTCTCCGTTTATGTAAGTAACATCGGTGGGTCCCATGAGCCCAAATTTTCAACTTTTTAGTAGTTCTCAAAGTATCAATCTAATAGATAAAGATAAAGATTCTCGTGTCAAAATGTTCGTTCCTGTACTCCTACGAAACGGCGTGACCGGTATTAATGAAATTTTTTTATGAATATCCAGGAAATCTGAGAATCGGCTACTATCTATTTTTCACACCTCTAAATGTTAAGGGTGATCCACCCCCAAAATTTGTTTCTTTTTTTGTGAACATTTTTTGTTTTTATTTTTTTGTGATAATACATACAACCCCAAATTCACCTTTCTATCCCCTCTTTTTTTTTAATAGCGATAATAGTAGTTATATGGCAAAACAACCGTTTGGTGAGTCAGCTAAGTTATTATTTATTTATTTTTAAATTTGAAGAGATAACCTGTTTATTTTTATTAATATGTAAAAAAAACTAACTCACATTTAGTCATTAATTTGTTCGTTGGTTTCGAATTTACAAAAGGTTCTCAAAGTTGAGTCAACTGGGAAGCGATCGGCAAGAATTTCTTTGGGATATGCAGGTTTCATCTCGACTTTGGCTTCAATAAAATTTTAAGCAATCAATTAAATTTTAAGCAATCAATTAAAGTTATTATTTCAATTATCGAAGAAATATTTTTTTTTTATTTTGCATGTTACTTTTAGGTTTTTTTATTCTATTATTGTACTATTTATTTCTTAAGAAAAAAAGAAAAAAGAAGAATACAGTGATATGTGTGATAGGAGATTTTCTGATGATTTTCAGACAAACAAAAAGTTTTCCTGAAAATCAATACAAATTGCCCGAGGGAGATCTACTACCTCGGAGCTTTGTAAAGTCAGAAGTTTAGATGGAAGTTTAATAAAAGGAGAAGAATGGATATTGAAGAGATGGAAGGATCATTTTGAAAGTTTGTTTGAAAGAAATGAAGCAGAGGTAAATATGGCCTCTGCGGATAGCAATGAATGTAAGACAAGTGATAGCGAGATTAGTATGGATGACATCATGAAAGCGATAAAAGGTATGAAATCAGGTAAGGCTGCTGGGTATGACAGAGTGTCAGTCGAGATGCTGAAGGCTGGCCGCGGGATTGTGGTAGCTCAGCTGTACTGCCTTTTCAATATATGCTGGGAGAAAGGTCAAGTCCCAAGAGATTGGAGCAAGGCCGTAATTGTCCCTCTATATAAAGGAAAAGGGTCACAGCAGGAGTGCAAAAATTACCGCGGTATCAGCCTTCTTAGTGTCGTCGGCAAATTGTATGCAAAGATATTAATTGAAAGGGTGATTAATGAAACTGATGGGAAAATATGGGACGTGCAAGCGGGATTTAGAAGAGGAATGGGATGTACGGATCAGGTCTTTTCTTTACGGTGCTTAACTGAAAAATGTTTGGCTAAACACCAAAAAGTTTATTGCGCGTTCGTTGATTTAGAAAAGGCCTATGATCGAGTGGTGAGGAATGAGCTGTGGTCAACGTTATCTACGTATGGGGTGAGCGGTTGTCTGATCCAAGCATTGAAGTCTCTCTATGAGGGTTCTAGTGCCTGTGTCAGAATAAACGGAGCGTACACGGAGTGGTTTCCTGTCGAAAGAGGTGTTCGACAGGGATGTGTTGCGTCACCATGGCTGTTCAACCTTTTCATGGATAAATGTTTGACAGATTTAAAAGAAAGTATGTATGGGTTAAGAATGAATGAATTACTCATCAAATGTTTACTCTACGCTGATGATCAAGTAATACTTGCGTCATCCGCTAACGAGCTACAGGAGATGCTAAATATTATGAATGAAGCTTTGAAAGGGAAAGGAATGAAAGTGAATGTAAACAAAACGAAAGTTATGCTTTTTGAACGAGATGAATCTATGATGAATGGCAATATTTTGATAGATGGGGAACAAGTGGAAGAGGTGAAAGAATTTGTATACTTGGGATCTAAATTTACAAAAGATGGAACATGTGAAAGTGATATCGAAAGGAGAGTGAATGCAGGGAATATGGTAAATGGTGCTCTGCATGCTTTTATGAATAGCCAGATGGTGTCTCAAAGGGCTAGACTGGCAGTGCATGCTGGAGTGTTGGTGCCAACACTTATGTATGGTAGTGAAAGTTGGGTATGGCAGAAGAATCACAAAAGTAAAATAAATGCGGTAGAGATGAGAGCGTTGAGAAGCATGAGTGGATTAAAACTGAGTGACAGAGTAAGAAATAGTGTGATAAGAGAACGTTGTGGTATAAAAGAAGACGTAGTGACTAAAATTGAGAAAGGTATGCTTAGATGGTTTGGGCATGTAGAGAGAATGAATGAAAGGAGACTGACAAAAAGGATTTATGAGTCAAGAGTGAATGCGAAAGTTGGAAGGGGAAGACCAAGGCGAACGTTCCTGGACCAAATCCAGGACATTTTAAATAACGGCCAGGTCAAGAGTACTCTAAACCCACGATCTTGTATGAAAGGTTTAATGAGAATGAAACAAGCGAAGGAGATATGCAAGGATCGTGGCAAGTGGAAGGATGTTGTCTCTGCCTAACCCCTATGGGAATGAGGCGTGATGCTATGTATGTATGTATGTATGTACTATTTATTTCTGTACTATAATGCACAACTAACAAGACTTCTTACACCAAAAAGGTTGACTGGTAGAGAATGCCGCCATTTTTACTCTGTGCAAAAAAAGATTACAAATAAATATACCAGAGTAAGACTTAAATATTATGTGATACTTAAATATGTCGCTGCTTTAGAAGAATTTATCTGTTTCGAATATAATTTCAATTTAGTATTGTTTCTTCCAGGGTCTACATGGAGAATTAGATCCTGAACCACATTTATTCGGGGAATACATGTATGATGCTAACAGTACTTCCATACAGTATTTCCCAGTTAAATACCCAAAAACAACTAACATTGATGGTATTGAGTACCCCGTCGCTTACGACATCATCGAATTAAGAGTCGAAAGCAACCATGGTAACCCCACATACACATGTGTCTACAGGTTCCGTGTCCATGGCAACCCTCTCACAGATATAAAGAGTGCAACCGAAGACAGTATAAAAGACAGTGAAATTTAGCATACACATCTAAAAAAGTGATCAGAAGAAAAAGTGAACAGAAATATCTAACATTTCTCTAAAAGTGACATTTATTGTTGGTGTATCTGTAAAAGTGACATTTATTTTTCACGTATCTGCAAAAGTGACCAGTGATTTTTGATATATAGATAAATAAAACGTCCGTTCAAGCTGAATTGTGTTCAATAAACTTCCAGGGGAATCTTACTATAAGATTTGAACATGTGGCCTTAAAACTGTAGTGTTCTAAAGTACAAAATCTGAATGTTGACTTAAATTTAGTATTTATGTAATAGGAGCTAAGGTTTTTTTTATGTGCTCATGCGACTTATTTCGTTATACAATAGATGACTAATAATGAAGTTAATGTTCTCTAAGAATATTTACAATTGACTGAAAGATACACTATGTTTTATATACTGATGTCTCGAAATTTAACAAATACACATAATAGCATATTTTTTATTTATACTTTAGCAAGGTTGTTTTTTAAATCCCACTAATACATTTTATATTGTGAATATTAATTTCAAATTACAAGAACAATCAATACATAATGATTACTAATTGTCATAATTTATAAATACATTTATGTTAAAAATAAAGCGTGTATTTAAGATTTTATTATGTAAAAGTATTTGATTGTTTTTAAAACAAATGATGGGTTTACTGAAAATTATTGAATCCATTAAATTTTATTGTTTTTAACCTAATAATAACGCTTAGATGAAATATACCTCTCCCGAAGAATAAAGTGGATATATTTTAGTTAATTTGCTAGAATGCCTAAAAATTTGTAGGAAAAATAATTTCTTCAGTCTTATTTATTGAAACTGCACAATAACCGCAATACGCTTAGTTGTTCTGAGTACTTTTATAGTTGTATGTAATTTTAATGTTTTAAATTTTAATTAATTAAGATTTTAATTGTAATATTTTAACGTTTTAAACTATGGCAAGGTCTATTGAGTCTATTGTGTAATAAATCTTAATATATATATATATATATATAAAACAAAAACCCATATATAGTCTCCTTTCACTGAATCGTTTCACTTTACGATGTCTCATTTTTTGATGGTGTTCTACAAAAATTAAGTGTTCTGCAGAAGTGTATACAGTCAATTCACGATAATTTTAAAATGTAACCTATTCCTCGACTCTTGATGATATAAATTGAATATAAATAATACCAATTCGTCCTTTTAGTAATTTGAAGTGTTTGGGCTTCTCCATTCTCCATAATTTTAAGCTTATTACAAATATTTCTTATTTATTTACAAACGTAAAGACCTAAATAATAACTATGTTCCTATTCGACTTTGGTTGACATGATTTATTAATAACCATCATTCTTGATTATTTTAATTAATATTATTTTGAACTCTTGACGCTGTAATTTGAATCTATTGATAGTTTGACTTTGTTCTTCGCTAGAAAGTTATATGTTTTAATTGTTGGCTAGGTACGATCTTACCTGCAAAGCCGCCGAGCAAAAAAAAAATGAGTTCTGATACACCATAAAAGGTAAATTATCCTTTAAGATTTTAGGGAGCTTATTCTGACTTCTGAGACCTTAGACTGTACTGTGTTGCGTTTTAAATAATCGAGAATCGACTGTATCTTCTATTATATACAAAATCGTAAAGTGTTGTTACAAAGACTCGAAAGAATTTTTTAAATATTGTTTCCCTAGTTTAAGGCTCTGTATACCTTGCGTTTTATAAAATTTTAAATTAGGTTAGTGAAGGAACTAGTCCACTTTTAGCAGTTAGTTTATTTTATGCCAACCTAAGTATATAGTGATTCGTCTCAAACTAATATAGTTTTAAATGGAGCCCAACGTCCGTGCTAACTGAATCTGGAATACTTAGGATAATGTGTTAGTTTTAATAATTTGTTTTCGCATAATGTAAGTTTTTTTGATTTTTCTCACAGCTAACTGAAACCTCACTTTTATTATATGTTATTTCGCTTATTTAAAACATCTTTTTTTTCAATTTTATTTGTTACGGCAGCTTATTTATTTTCACACTATTATGTAATATCGCTGCTTTGAATAGACAATCACACAAGCGAAAATCTTCTAAATTTTGTTTTTATACACAGCAGATTCCACAGAAGTTTTAAGAATGTCTCTTAAAAACTGATATTCAAATCAACAAAAATTACACCACAAGATTTTATTGGTTAATTTAAACAGTTTGTTTCATTTTCAAACTACTGTCGCAAAAAATAAGTTATTTTGAATAATAAATCTGTAAGTTTTTTGTCATTTTTGTTCCAAGGCAGCGATATGTCTTTATTTTAACAGTAAGTTATCAATTATTTAACAAGTTACCACTTTTTAACAACACTTCACTTAACTCACTTTTACAGATACTGATAGTTTCTGTAAAAGTGAACAGTTTCTATAATTATATAATGAAAATCTTTGAAGTATATAATGATAGATATTTATTCAGTTTTTGAACATTGAACATACAATAAATAGACTTTCAGACATATTATTCAACAAACAGAGGTTGCAAATACAGTTTATTTGTAGTTTTTATTGAAGTTGTTCACATACAATAACAATTGGCCATATTTAAAAAAGAATATATTTAATTAATATGTTATTGGAACTAAATGTGATTTTTATAATCAATTATGTTTTAACATGTTGGTACGATTCAATCTTAGCAACCTTTGTAAGTTTTGACAATTTAATATGTAACTGTATTTTACATGTCACTATTATTTTATGTATTGTAAAAGTGCAAGCGACACCGCAAGCTAAGCTAGTTTAATTTATATATAGATAACACTTTGTGCTTCTTTATGAGAAAAATTCAAAGCAATTCTCACAGTTTAATATATTGAATAACATTTTATACATCCCTAATAATATTCACTTATACAGCAAAAAGAGCGAAACACTATTTTAATATAAGAAATAAAAACAAACTTGTAATGCCATATTATAGAGTGAAGAAGGTTCAGAAATCATTTTCCAGGTTGAGCATACGTAGTTTTAATAAGATACTGCAATCAGTTTTGGATTTGCCTCCACATAATTTTAAGAAATATGTCAAAAGCATCCTTTAACAAAAGGTATATTATAATGTTTGGACTTGATTCCAGTTGCATACAGAATCTAACCACATTGTAGCATACAAAACTATCTTTAAAAGAGTAACCGCTGAGTTTCCTTTCGGTTTCTTCTCATTGGAATCAACATTACCAACAGATGATAGATTTGTTACCTAAAAACTATATTACTTACGATTCAACCTACAAAACTATATTTAAAAGAGTAACTGCTGAGTTTCTTCTCAGCGGAATCATTTTTCCGAACCAGTGGTAGATTTGTTACCAACGGACAGAGTACTAACGATCCAAGTGTGTTGTAACCTACAAAACTATATTTGAAAGAGTAACCATTGAGTTTCTTGCCGATTTCTTCTCACCAGAATCATTTTTCCGGACGGATGGTAGATTTGTTACCAACGGACAGATTAGAGGCAGACAGAGAGTGAATGACTGAGGTTTGAGACTTCTTGAATGTTTTAATGTCAGTTTGAATAGGAAGTTTTACGGTTTTTTTTATTGCTGACAGTTTGAAAATTGACTGTGATCTCACCTGATGGTAAGTGATGATACAGTCTAAAATGGACGCGCTCTATTCTGTTAAGAGGTGATAAACCCCTTACGGTTTCTACATAGAATCAAACTGGAACACAAATCTCTTTGTTTGGAGGTACGTCTTAGCTGGTAGAGTGGTGGCTGAAGCCTCCCACCAGTCCATAGTCAGACAAATTAGAAAATACTATTTCCTAAATTCGTCCTACCGGGGATCGAATCCGAGACCTCAGCTAGTCGTCGTCGTCGTCCAGGTTTTTTTAGCTGCTGATAGAGTCCTGGGTTCGAGTCTGTTTCATAATTCCTTCCCATTTTACAAAATATTATAGAAAAATATTGGGTGAAGATAAGACTTCTTATCGCTTAAAAGAAGTCATTTCTGAAGGCCTATTAACATAGGAATAGTTTAATTAAAACTAAATTAGTATAGTTAGCGGTAGAACTTGCACTTGACATGACTGTAGCTTGCATGTATTTTTTAACCGGTTTTTAGATTTTATGAAATAACGATGACTTTTAACTGTAACTCTTAAATCATGTTCCAAAATTTTAAATAAAATTAAAAAAAAATACCATATTTGTTTTTTTATTACTTCATGTCATATTTTTCTTTTATTGGGATTGTTTTGAGAAACCATGATAAAAGTGAAAGCAGCTGATGCGAGTTATGAACGCCTCCATATTGGCTTTGGCTTCCTACTTTACATTACACGGCCTGCTGTAATAAGACATGCGACAGATAGTCATACCCTCCCGTGTCCTAATGTTCAACCTCATAAAACCGAGTTCTATGGGGAGTCTTGCTGATCGAAATGTAACTTTATGGAGCAAATTACCTCTGGAATATAAGAGAATCTAAATCATTGGAAATATTCAAGAAGTAAGTAAAGAATCACTACCTTTCTCCATGTTTTTAGTGACGATGACTATTTGGATTATGTTTTATTTATTTAGTATATTATAAACTAGCTGAACTCGCGACTTTGCTTGGAATGTTTTTTTGATAGCAATTTCATTAATTTAGACATTTTGTTTTATAAATAAGAAACATAACCTCTACTCGGCAAGAGGAACATTCCTACATTTTTTCAACTTGTAATGGATGATACTTAATGTTATTTCAGTTTTATGTTGGAATTAACATATAAATCTTTGCATTGCTTCAAGTTTTTTAAACTATAGAATAGAATCTTCTTTATTGAACACCACAAAGGTGAAACAAGTAATATAGAATAAGGGAATAACCTTATTGAGAGAGATTGTTTAAGTTAAGAAGGGTAGGTGGTGTCCATATATAATAATTCGATTCAAATCTATATATTATCATCATCCATTACAAGTAGAAAATGTATTTGAATTCAAGTTAATGATAAAAAAGTATTTATTTAACGATTGTAAATTTTTACCAAATAATTATAAGGTGAGTGAACTAATAAATAATTATAATTTGAGGCTAGATAAGTTTGCAATTCAATCACTATATCAAGACAGGTCTTTTCGCATCTCATATCAAAAATTTGCCCAATAAAATGTGTATACGAACAATGCTTTTCACATAGGGTGTCTACAGCTGGACATTATCACATACCTTATATCTCCCCAAATTAGGAGTTTACGTATAGACTGGTCTCCTGTAATATTAATATGGGGGAATATTTTAAAAAGTTCAAACGGCTGTTAGCTCCATAAGCTCTAGGCCATAAAAATGTCCCACCATTGAAATGACTTCTCGTGTCCATTTTCGGATTTGAATAGACTTCCATTCACATGTAATAAAGCGGATAAATTTCTAGAGAACAGTATGTATTTATACAGCTTGGTTCATTCACAGCTGAGATAAGAGAACGGCAAATGAATAAGTTCTCCTACCAGGCCTCTTAGACAACTTGACTTTCGAAGATTGCCCACGCGTAAATGTATGGGAATGATGTTGCATATCAAAATAAGCGTAAGCGTTACATTGTTACTTTCTCAAGAACCCAACTTTTAGATATGCATTACTTATATCCGGCTTTATTAACCATTATCGGAACTTTAAGAACAATTTGTGAAATTACTGTTAAAGATAAATCATCACTGTCTTGCCTTACCCCACTAGATGTGGTCGGCACAGCAAGGTTCCTTTCGCCACTTTATTCTACCCGCTGTCATTTCTACATTTAGTTTATCCACATTTTTTTGGTCGCCCTCTCCCTGCCGCTTACGATCATATTTAGGGCCCTCTTGTATACATAGAAATCATCCGATCTCGTGACATGCCCATACCAGTACAGCCTTCCATTCTTTCACTCTTCTAATTTTGTTACTCCACACATCCATCTCGACTGTTTAATATAGATATGCAACAGAAATCCTAGATACCTACATCGCGCGTATATGTATATAAACAGATATTTTTAGATTGAGATTCCCTCCCGTACAAATGTATTTCTGTACTCGGGTCAATGTCGAGCGTCGCCCCACATATCTTAAAGTTCGTTAGATAACAGCGCGCCAAGGAAGTGAGAAAAGAAAGTCAGGTTAATTTTTCAGATTTTTTTCTTATTTTTTATTATAATTTATAAATGACCTAGTAAGAAAGTAGTCTTATCCGTTTCAGCACATACAATCATCATTTATGAGATTACAAAAAGATCCTTTGGCGAGTGCAGTACCGAGGCCGGCGGACGAGGCGCGCCCGCGGCGCCGCGCTCCGTGCCGCCGTCACTGTTACGATTTAATTACAATAATATCTTACGTACAATTAAATTAACGGAGATTATAAGCCTGAGTAGAGCGGCCGGCGGCGGGCCGGCCGGGCCGCGGGCCGCTTCCGGGCGGCTGGCAGCGCTGCGCTTAGAAGCACTTCCTGTGCACGATCGAGGGTCCAGACTCGTCGTATTCCTGTTTCGAGATCCACATCTGTTGGAAGGTCGACAGAGACGCGAGGATGGACCCGCCGATCCATACGGAGTACTTCCTCTCCGGTGGAGCGATGATTTTGATTTTCATTGTGGAGGGAGCTAAGGCTGTGATTTCTTTCTGCATGCGGTCGGCGATTCCGGGGTACATGGTGGTACCGCCGGACAATACTGTGTTGGCGTACAGGTCCTTACGGATGTCGACATCGCACTTCATGATCGAGTTGTAAGTGGTCTCGTGGATGCCGCAAGCTTCCATACCCAAGAATGAGGGCTGGAAGAGAGCCTCAGGGCAACGGAATCTTTCATTGCCGATGGTGATGACTTGACCGTCGGGAAGTTCATAGGACTTCTCGAGCGAGCTGCTGGAGGCGGCGGTGGCCATTTCCTGCTCGAAGTCGAGGGCGACATAGCAGAGTTTCTCCTTGATGTCACGCACGATTTCCCTTTCGGCCGTAGTGGTGAAGGAGTAACCGCGCTCTGTGAGGATTTTCATGAGGTAGTCGGTGAGGTCGCGGCCGGCCAAGTCCAGACGCAGGATGGCGTGGGGTAACGCGTAACCCTCGTAGATGGGCACGGTGTGCGAGACACCGTCACCGGAGTCCAGCACAATACCGGTGGTACGACCGGACGCGTACAAGGACAGAACCGCCTGGATGGCTACGTACATGGCGGGAGTGTTGAATGTCTCGAACATGATCTGGGTCATCTTCTCTCTGTAACAATAAAAGAACGAGATTAACGTCGTGAACTTTAGCGTTGTTGGATGGTAAGGTTTATATGTAATGATATGCGGGAGGAAGACTCGTACCTGTTGGCTTTGGGGTTGAGGGGTGCTTCGGTGAGCAGCACGGGGTGCTCCTCGGGCGCCACTCTCAACTCATTGTAGAAGGTGTGATGCCAGATTTTCTCCATGTCGTCCCAGTTGGTGACGATGCCGTGCTCGATGGGGTATTTGAGGGTAAGGATACCTCTCTTGCTCTGGGCCTCATCGCCTACGTATGAGTCCTTTTGGCCCATGCCAACCATAACACCCTGGTGCCGCGGGCGGCCCACGATGGACGGGAACACGGCGCGAGGTGCATCGTCTCCCGCGAAACCGGCTTTGCACATACCGGAGCCATTGTCCACTACCAACGCGGCAACTTCTTCGTCGCACATTGTGAATTAGTCTGGAAAATAACAAAGGTCCTATTAGCCAAAAGAAAAATTTAATTAAAATCGAGAGAGCTAGTCGTAATTTAAATCAATACTGAAGACACCATAAATAGCCCGCAGCTGAGATCACCCACGCTGCGCTAAGTGGGCGACCGAGTCGCTGGCCATATAAGGCTTTGTCTAACGAGAAGTTACAGTACGGGGACGTGGCGTCACACGCGGCAAGACACGGAGACGGGCGTGATTTCCGATCGGTAAAAGTCGAGAGAGTTCCACTACTAGAAGATTTTCTTTAATAAAACACTGCATTCGTATTTAAATTGAAAGCGATCCGCTAATATCTCGACCACGCCCTACCGCAACCGGCGTTCCCGGTATTCCTACCGGCGTCACGCGGCCGCCACAACTCCGTGTCACTGACCGCACTCACTAATTACACTATTTTTCACAAAAACACGAGAAAGGCACGTATCACAAATAAGATGCACATGTGATGAACTTACTTTAATTTAAATAGTCCTATTAAATAAATAAATTAATATCGCTATTGCACAGCCTAGTTAATGCTGCACAACGCCTCAGCTCGAGCTCACTTCGTGGAATGTTGGCGGTCGAGGCTTTCAGAGTATATAAACGAGGCTGGTGTACGGGGCGCCCCTACCCGCGAGCCCGCGGCCGCGGCGGCCTCTCCACCAATCGCTGAAATCCTGAGTTTTCGTTACCATATATGGTATTGCACTGCAGGGAGCCTGCGCGTCCCCCCGCGCCCCGCCGCCGGCGGTGATAGCGCGCCCGCTTGATAACGACATCTCGCCACTCTTAATTCTCACTTTGGCCTTTGGGGTCTGGGGCAATACACGACGAGGATTCCTCTTATCTTACTATGTATTACAAACGTACACTAGAGATGTAAATATACAAATTGCAGTAGCGAAAGTAAATAAAAATATTGATCGATATTGGCACCACGCCAGCACGCACAACGGACATAATATGCGCGAGGGTGACTCACGCTGAACTCTATTGCACTACAATCATCTAAACATTTAAAATCTACAATAATAATAATAATAATACTTATCCAGAAAATTACTTATCTAGAAGTTTATTCAAAATATATTTTTTAATGCTTAATTCTAAACAGATTCCTTCTTATTTTATTTAATCTCACCTGAAAACTAAAATTGTTAGAATAACTGAACACAATAGGCAATCAACCAGTGAGAACTCAGTCGTTTGCGCGCTCGCTGAGGTCGATTTGCTTCAATGGCAGTATTGTATCGCGTTTTGCTTGCGATATTTAAAACCACCCACTCAGCCAATCCCCTCTGAACCTAATCAATTTATTTCAATTTTAATTTTATTACTATGAAGCTCAAAATTACCTACAAAATCCATCTATTGACGCCCTGACAAATGTCACATTGTTTTTATAAATCGAAAATGTATATTTTATTTTTCTGCAGTCATTTATAGAGTTGGCGACCTCCTCGGTCCTGACTCGTTGCAAACCGACGGTTTTACCATATATGGGCATAGGATTGTGATTGGTGCACGCTCGCGACGGTCAATGTACGTATACGGCTGGCAAACGCACACTTGAACGCTTTCTTACAAGTGTGGGTGACTAGTAACAACGATTCATTCAAATCCAATATCGTCTGCTTTGTGGGGAAAGTAATCTGGCTAAGTTACGAGTGACTTATAAGACGTAGACGCCATTGGATATTGAATACATATTTACTTTGTTCAAGTTATCGTCTCGACGCGTGCCTTATCTGCAACTGATTGTAATCACGTGACCAACCGCATACCTGATTTACAATTCAGTGCATAATGTGCATACTACCAGTAATTTTTTTGTCTGATTCTTTTGTTTATTATATTATAGAACATTGTGTCGTCATTATAATAGAATCTACTTGCACCTGAATTACATAAATAACGTTGCTTTGTAAAAAGTAACACAATTGAAAAAAGCTAATTCTTGTTGATTTGAATATTTATTTTTGTTGTGATACAAGTAAATATGTATCCTATTGTGGATTCTGCTGTTAAATAAACAACGATATGGATTCTGTAATTATTCAACAAAAACATCATGTTTTCTCACACACCAAAAATCAGCCCGATTCGTGTTTCATTTATTAAATCTCTGTTTTTATTTTTGTGGTTGTAAAACTATTGTACCAGAAAAGTATTTTGCTCTTACTGAGGACCCATGGGAAATAGTAACATCACGTTGCTACATTTCGTATATTTTTGTTATCAGCCACCCCTTTTAAAAGTTTAAATAGTACCTCTTATTAAGTTCCTAATTTATTTTGTAAAGTAAATTGTTTAAGAATTTTATAAAAAGTATATTTCTTTAGTTATATTTGCACTTAACTTTTTTATAGTTCTGAATCGGAGTCCAAGCCTGGACCTATAACGTTCGAAATTCGAAAACTTCGACAGTCGCATAATGTTAAAATAAAAATAGTCGTTATAATTTAAATTGCTGCATAACGTATATTAAGTAGGTTCAACAGTCTATTAATAATTTACGGAAGAGCTAACGTTGGATGTGTTCTATAATTAATTAAATATACAAATAATCTCACAGCCGTTTACCGTTGTCCATTTTAACGAAATGTTTGAGCGAGAGAAATTCACCCATTTAAATCAATATTCATAAGAACCGTTTAGTTTGAATGTGTATTTTCATAATTTCACTATATAATGTTTAATAAACTTTCACTATCAAAGAGCTTGGTGGATTTATTTAGTATGTTTTATTATATTTATAATGGTGAATAATGGGTAATATGTAGACGTCTGTGTTATATATCTACCCATAATTATACTTTTAATCAGCTTTGCTAGGACTTACATTTTCTAAATTGTCTGAATCTGGACTGATGGGAGGCTTCGGCCGTGGCTAGTTATCACCCTACCAGCAAGGACGTACAGCCGAAGCGTGTTCCAGTACGATGCTGTTTAGAAACCACAACAGGCAATATGACTTACCAAATTAGCACGATATCATCTTATACTGTATAATCAGTTACAATCAGGTGTGATCACATTCAAACCCTAACTTATCTGCAAAAAAAAAGTTACGAGTGTTACTTTTACTGTATTATTTACTAAATGAAGTAAATCTTTTAATATACGTGTAAGCAAATTTGATTTGTCTCGCTGGTGCGAGTAATCATTTCGCTAGCAGAGCTCCTGGGTTCCATTGCTGTCGGTGAAAATTTAAGAAATCGTATTTTTGAAATGAAACTTCTTTAGATTAAAAGGTAAAGTTAGGTAGTTTCAATATTAACAAATAACATGTGGCATTTTAATTTGCCACTCGTCATTTAATAATCTAATACACTATTTAATTCAAAATATTAAATTCAAAACAAAATTTAATTAATCATTTCTAATATTGAAAAAAAAAACACATTTTTATTTACAATTCGTCATTTGAGATTTCGATAAAGTATTTGCATTAATTTTCGACACCTTTAATGACAATTAAATTCCTGACATATCTATTTTAGACTTGTATAAATATAAACAAAACTTAAAAAACTACAATGAGGTTTCACTTCTGACATGTGTACTTTGTACGCACGCATGTTTAACTTTTTTTATCCAATTAGATGCAAGACATTCTATATTTCATGTAGATCAAAGCTGCCCTTACATACATGCATAGCATCACGCCTCATTCCCATAGGGGTAGGCAGAGACAACATCCTTCCACTTGCCACGATCCTTGCATATCTTCTTCGCTTCTTTCATTTTCATAAGTTCGTCGGTTTAAAGTACTCTTGACTTGGCCCTTATTTAAAATGTCCTGGATTTGATCCAGGAACGTTCGCCTTGGTCTTCCCCTTCCAACTTTCGCATTCACTCTTGACCCATAAATCCTTTTTGCCAATCTCCTTTCATTCATTCTCTCTACATGCCCAACCCATCTAAGCATACCTTTCTCAATTTTAGTCACTACATCTTTTTATACCACAACGTTCTCTTAGTACATTATTTCTTACTCTGTCACTCAGTTTTAATCCACTCATACATCTCAACGCTCTAATCTCTATCGCATTTATTTTACTTATGTGATTCTTCTGCCATACCCAACTTTCACTACCATACATAAGTGTTGTCACCAACACTCCTGCATGCACAGCCATTCTGGCCCTTTGAGACACCATGTGGCTATTCATAAAGGCGCGCAGGGCACCATTTACCATATTCCCTGCATTCACTCTCCTTTCAATATCACTTTCACATGTTCCATCTTTTGTAAATTTAGATCCCAAGTATACAAATTCTTTCACCTCTTCCACTTGTTCCCCATCTATCAAAATATTGCCATTCATCATAGATTCATCTCTTTCAAAAAGCATAACTTTTGTTTTGCTTACATTCACTTTCATCCCTTTCTCTTTCAAAGCTTTATTCATAATATTTACCATCTCCTGTAGCTCATTAGCCCATGACGCAAGTATAACTTGATCATCATGAGCTGCCCTTAACAGCATTTAATTAAGATGGATATATAGGAAGATGTCAGTGATATAAAAAGCGGCGGTAAAGAAGCCGGCGGGTGCGGGGTGTGGCAAAATTACGCATCAAAAGTGCTGTGGCTTAAATATAAGTATCTTTTTTATTGTCAAACAATTTAAGACTTTTTTACTAGTACTGGTTTTACAAATAAGAAAAGCAGTAGTTTTTTTTGTGTTAAAATGATGAATGAAACGTTATTCATCTTAACCTATGATCTGTGTAGTATGTAGTTATGTTAATTCTACAACTGATAGCAGTGAGTCACCGTGCTGCGCATGCGTATTACAACGCTGAGTCAACCCTCGTGGATTACGAAGTAATACTGCGAATGTAATTTACAATACCATTTTGCCTGTTTCTGGCATTACTACATACTTTGCTTGTATAAAGACTATATTTTGGATTCCCGGAAGTGCAAAACTATGAAATAAATAAAAAAGCTGAATAATACTTGCACAATGTTTCAACTTCAGTAAATAATGTGGTCAAAACGAGTACAAAAATCGTAATGCAAATAACGCGACCTTTACGCCCAGTTTCCTGTCAAAGTCCGTAAAATTTTACAGTTGCGTTCAGAAATTGTTGGTCGCCAATGTCAAATGTCAAAAACAAATGAAAAAAAACAACAAAAGTATTATTTTAAGACATCGTTCGTTTAAGATAAACCCGCAATGGTTAACATAATTATTTTATTTTCTTTTTTAAGTGATAAAAATGTTATTTTATTTTGAATTTACTTTGGTTTCTGAACGACGGGACGAATATTAAACGTAACTTTAAATTTAAACTGATTTCTGAACGAATTTTAAATTTAACACGTTCGCTGCATTACGAGATCTATCATATCTCGTGCAGGAGTTTCGTATTGTGCGTTGACTATAATCGTGTTGTTTCACTACTTGCAGAAGGCTCTAACGTGTAAAGTTCTTTAAGTATGAGTAAGACAAATATACATATTTGCTTCCTAATTAAAGGTGAATTCAAGCACATAAAAAATAGTGATGGATTACATCCCCAACGCAAAGTAATATAATTATATTAATTTCTTGAGTGATGCTCTTGGAAACTTGAAAACAGTATTTTTAGGAGACTGATTAGATCCCTAACGCAAGAAAGGGTAAGTTAGTTACGAGATCTTTTAGGTCTCCAAAGCACCAGCTGAAAGTTCTTTGAAAATGATGGCGCAGGGAACGTGTTAATTGATTTCTAAACGACGGGATGAACATCAAATGTTTGACAGATAGTAATAGATTCTAAGAGAAAGCGAAACCAACCCTTCATTTTTTAGTTTTTTAGTGGTGGTGGTAAATGACTATAAAGTGTCAACTATCGTACAATCTCCTACGTACCTATTCCAATTAACGTGACACTGGCGAAGTTATGTGTATACCTTGTCTCATCTGAAAGTCATTTACTAAAAGAATAACAAGAAGAGAAAGCGAAATTGTTGTCCAAGCATATTTATTCAAATTTACTCACCTTTTAAACCTACCCTGGAATTTCACAAATAATTGAAGACCAAAATTATGCAAATCCATCCAGTTGTTCTCGCGATTTAGCCAGACTAACGAATAGCAATTATATATTAAAAAACAAAATCAAATCAATAATTTGTAATTTGTAACTTTGATTTCATATATTACAGTTACATATTATAATCTGGAATTGAAATTCCTATTTGTCTTATAATCATAAACTTGTCAAATAGGTAATTACTGAATTATAAATAATAGGAATTTTGCGATAACAAAGCCTTTAACATACATACATACATAGCATCACGCCTCATTCCCATAGGGGTAGGCAGAGACAACATCCTTCCACTTGCCACGATCCTTGCATATCTCCTTCGCTTCTTTCAATCTCATTAAACCTTTCATACAAGTTCGTCGGTTTAGAGTACTCTTGACCTGGCCGTTATTTAAAATGTCCTGGATTTGGTCCAGGAACGTTCGCCTCGGTCTTCCCCTTCCAACTTTCGCATTCACTCTTGACTCATAAATCCTTTTTGTCAGTCTCCTTTCATTCATTCTCTCTACATGCCCAAACCATCTAAGCATACCTTTTTCAATTTTAGTCACTACGTCTTCTTTTATACCACAACGTTCTCTTATCACACTATTTCTCACTCTGTCACTCAGTTTTAATCCACTCATGCTTCTCAACGCTCTCATCTCTACCGCATTTATTTTACTTTTGTGATTCTTCTGCCATACCCAACTTTCACTACCATACATAAGTGTTGGCACCAACACTCCAGCATGCACTGCCAGTCTAGCCCTTTGAGACACCATCTGGCTATTCATAAAAGCATGCAGAGCACAATTTACCATATTCCCTGCATTCACTCTCCTTTCGATATTATACGAGTATATTTCTTATAAATTGATACAAAATCATGACTCACATTACCTGGTATGATTTACGTGTATTGGTTCATGTATTGGCTTATTTATAATAAATTGTTTCCTCCAAAACATAAAGCATATTAGTTCGTTATAAAATTAGTCAAAGCATAATCTTCTTCCTGTTATTGTAATTAGAAAACTTAGTCACTTTGGTAACAGTTGTTTTCAAATAAAGACTTAAAAGAAATGAATGTCAATTTATACACAATCTACAATCTTCTTTAAATCCATGACTTGACCTTGGTTATTTAAAATAAGTTAAGATCGAGTGCCATTTACTAGCATTCCAAAAATGTATTTGAGGTTAAGTAGACAAATAAAAAAGTTTTTTATTAACAATTGATAATTTAAGATTCCTGCCAATTCTGTCTGTGTTAACGATAAACTACTGAACTACTTTTGATGCGGTTTTCATCAGTAGGTGGGGAGATCTGTTAGGAAGATTTCGGTCAACAATTATTAAGGTTTTGTACAAATTGCTTGAAGTATAACGTTATTTGTTGGAAGTATCGGAAAAAGTAAAGGCACTTGAGAGCTTTTGTCGAAAAGGCTGTCTAATCCATCACAGATAAAAGAAAACAGTGCACAGTAGGGCATTCCCCTTTTATAGATCTACATAAAAGTCCCGGATGGTATTTATCTACCTTTTAAGGATAACTCATTATACCAATTGTAAGTCAGATACAATGTGGTAATTAAAAAGGTATTCAGACGAACACTGCACTAATATTTATCAAATTAAACACGTTAGTTACCTTAACTATAATTTCATTTAATTCAATATCGTAGGAGTTGTCGCGATAGTTCCTTATTATCATAACAAACAACTGTAAAATATTTCAATACATGCAGTCTAATATCCGTGCAAAGCCGGGGAGGGTCGATAGTATGATAAATATTGCTATTATTAAATATCATTTCACGTGAATAACTCGAGTTCATGATACAAATCTAAAACAATTTAGATTCTAGACTAGACCGTTAGCTTGATGACTACTAGATCATAAAACAATTCAAAGTCTGAGATTTTAGGCACCGTTCATCACAGTTACATTCAAAATTATTTAACGCGTACACCAAGATCAATTATTTGGGGTCGTCAACCCGTGAGAAATGTACTTTCGTAATTTATTTAACTTATTCACATTCTAATCATAAGATGAACATTGTAGAAATCTTCGTATCGCTCTCATTATATAAAAGATTAGAAGGTTTCCGTGAAATTGTTTGTCTACTCATTAAATAGCAATAACTTTATGTAATATTGTGTGAATAAAATACTCTTACGCGTTTCCTTTGCTTTCATACCGTCAATTTTCGAAAGGAAGTGGATTCAAGCGATGAGATATTTTTTTTCGCTGGTAAACGCATTTGCGCACCCCTGCCACGAGGCAGGGAGCGTGGGACTCGCCGGCAAGGCCAGAATACCCACTAAAACCCAGCGATGCCCTTCTCACCCCGAATTGGAAGTGTCAGAGACTCCATTGCGCATTCACCCTGACACTCCCGGATCATACCGACTGAGGATGTTCAGGGAGGAGACAGGCGAGAGGCGTTCGTAAAGACGCCTCTCGCCGCCCAGCCTTCGAAGGGGAGCAGCGTCTCCTGCAGCATCCCGTACTCGCTCCATTGCCTCCTTCAAAGAAATGTCGGCGTCGCAGAAAGAGGCAACTGCATTCCACCCTATCTAGTGAGATAGGGTGACAGTGGTCAAGCATGGCGCCCACTATACTCTCCAATCCAATGAGGGACATGTCGCTGTGGTCCCCAAGCCGGACATTCTGCCACATATCGACAGGCGAACTACACTGATGGCAGATAGGAGACTCTTCACGTCGTGCTAACTGATGCAAGTACTTTCCGAAACATCCGAATCCGGTCAGTACTTGCACCAGCCTAAAGGTCAGCGATTAGTGCCGCCCATGGAGACTCGAGATCCTCCTTCGAAGCTTGAATCAAGACCCTGTCGGCAAGAGTCCAGACTCTTTGGACCTCGTTACTTTCGAGACGGTCACCTCCAGACCTATATACCATACCTTTCTTAATTTTAATAACTACATCTTCTTTTATACCACAACCTTTTAGACGTATTTGTATTTTTTTCTATCCTGTCGTATTTTTTTCTGAGTAAAATACAAATAGATAAACCAATGTCATAGAAATAGAGGAACTCAAAGCCATAAGAAATAGTTTTTATTTCTTTTAGGCCTTTTATTCCTATGCGACCTAACGTCCGCCCACACTCCCTAAAAAGTTCGTTTAAATAATGAGATGTCATCTCCAAAAGTCACACGATTCTCTTGAACTATAATTCAGCGAATAAAAGAGGAATTTATTTTTTACTGGATCCACGAAAGAAGTTCTAAAAACTTGTCTCTTGTCATTAAAAAAAGGCCAGTGCACTAAAATTTACATCCGTCTTTACATACTGTACTGTTTATTCCATTGAAATGTAAATTAAATTTCTGAATATAAAGAGGATTTTCCTATCTATAAATTTACAATAAAATTATTGTAAAAGACGTCTTCGCTGGCTCGGTGGTGGGAGAACTCGCTTTACTAGCAGAGGTTCTGGATTCGATCCCCGGTATGGCTTTGGAAATTGCATTTTCTAATTTGTTTGAATCTGGTGGTAGGCTTCAGCCGTGGCTAATTACCACCCAACCAGCGAAGGCGTACCGCCAAGCAAGAGATTTGTTATCTGGTACGATGCTGTGTAGAATCCAAAAGAGATAAATTACCTCTTACTAGATTAGCGCGCTTCCATCTTAAACTTTATCATCACTTACCACCAGATGCGCCAACCTGACAGAATTAATCAATAAATGTATATATGTACGAAAATACACTTGCTACAAATTACTTCCAAGCAATTTGCTTCAAAACAACTGAACATATGCAACATTATATTCAAATTAGTTTAAGTAAGTATCACTGTGTCAAAAAAGATTATAAACTCCAGTGGTATTATTTATTATTCAAAATATATTTTCTAAATTGAATGTTAATGAAATATTTAGAAGCCAAGCTCATATTATATTCCTATCAGTCAATATTTTGACAAAAACTATACATATACATGCAACATAGCGGTAAAGTAATTACATTTTAAAAATAGATAAATAAAACATATTCTGGTTAACATAAATGTAAGGAAAACAAAAAAAATACGTATTTCCTTCCAAGCTATCCCATGAGTCAGTAACAAAAGGATGTTGAATACACGATACAGTGAATTACAACTACCTTCCATGAGTATTCGGCGCGAATACATATCGTGTGTTTAAATGATTCATTAGCATGTGTAAAATGTTTGCAGAGCCTTGGATGACGTTCTGTTTCCACATACTAAGAATTCAAAATATTTCACATTTTTATATAGTCGATACTTATACGAGTTACTTCGTATCGCGGTAAAAAAATAGAAAATATGGGTAGGTGGTTGAAAAAAAGTTTTACAATCTCTTCTCAGACCTGCTCAGTGCAGTGCAATCCTGATAGAACAAGGGATTTATATATATGGGATATAGAGATGGGAGGGGAGATGATAAAAGAAGGAATGGAGAAGTGGACGAGACAATTAATGGTGCCCATGTATTAGTAAACGAAAGACAGGTAGCAAACGTTGGTAAGATAACATAAAGAAGATTGCTAGTCCAAAATAAACACTTCCTGTGTATCTTCTCCAACATACATGACAATGGCGAAATTATGTATCCAATTGGTACATCTGAAAGTCATTTAACAAAAAAGAAGAATTGGCAAGATATAAAGAAAACCCGGTCTCCAATATAATAATATATAACAAATTCTAAATTAGTGTATATGTCTAAAAAAAATCCTTGTTTAATTTGAATTTATCAAACTTAAAGTTAAATCAAGGTTTGTTTATTTAGAGGTTAGCTTGTACTATGATACGTGGTAAGAAAATAGACTACTTTTTACGTAACATAAAACAGCGATGACTCTCTTAAGAAGATTTTAACGTGTCTGAATTTATTAAGACATAAATTTATATCGAATTTTATAAAAAAAAAATGTAGAACTATGTAAGAATAATCGATAGATAACATAATGTAAATGGGATTAACCTAAAGGTATATTTTGTATTAGATTTTACGGAAAGTCCTGGGAGATTTTTAAAAATTAGTTAAATCAGAAAATTGTTTATATTGGAATCGTTAAGATTATACTGTTCATATAAAGAATTTTATAAAAATTGGTCGAGCATTTACCGAGTTCGTTAACAAACGCTAAAACGGCAACTACTGAGTTTCTTGTTGGTTTCTTCTGTGTCGAATTTCCCAACCAGTGATAGATTTGTTACTAACGAATAGACAATAATCTTATCAGTTATTATACAATACAATTTCTAAAATTTATCCTGCCTTTACAGATAGAAATTTATATAATCACAGCTTACTTTTTCTTTTTTTTTTTAACGAAGAATAAAAAAATATATTGCAATCTCATAAGACTTTCCAACTTTGTGTATAATGCTGTGATGAGATATATCTCGTGCGAAGTTTTATTACCCTAAATTCTCATTTGATGACTCACGGAGCACATTTAATGTATTTCATTCCACTCATTCCTGCCATCAGTAACTTCGAACTTTACTCCCCTACAAGAGGGGTACATAAAATCAATATCTGCTCATCGTTTTACAACTGGACGCACAAATTGATCACAGTCCACAGTCACAAGTTGTCCTTCATACTAAAAATATAACAAACCCCTCTGTATGCATCGGTAGTTCTTATCATCTCTCCCATAAGATTGTTTGTAACAACAGATGCAGGCGAAATAAAAAGGTTCTTTCTCGTGTCCTGTTCATGGCGTGGACAAAAAATGGTTAGACAGGTATACACAAAACGTCAACAATAAAGAACCCGTCATTCTTCGAAGAGTCAAACATTTAAAGACCTCCAGATATTAATACTTGATAAGAAATAAAGTCTTCTTGACCATAATTACTATATATTTCCTTTCACAATGATAATACATATATCTTTATCGATATACTAGCGGCCCGTTCCGGCTTCGCATGGGTAGACATAAGTATGGATAACACGGTCTGATTTTGATCTGCATTTCTATCAATTTGTTAAATGTAAAGTAGTTACTGTGATGTAACTACAATAGTTACACATATGGTCTCGAGAAGTTTTTTGTAGATATCGATTTATTCTATATTATTGTCGAACATTTTTTTGTCCTATCATTAATACTCTTCACAGCGTATGCGATGAAAGACATTTTATGGCTAATTTTTTTACACCTTCGTTTGGTTTTAATAGGAATTTCTAAAGATTTCTATTGTAATCTAGTACTAATTATAGCCTATGTTACTCAATAATAAAGAACCTTTCTAATGAAAAAAGAATTATTAAAATCGGTCCAGTACTTTTTAAGTTTATTCGTTACATACAAAAATACAAATCTTTCCTCTAGATATATATTCTTTACGTAATTTTTCTACGGTTGAAACGCGTGATTAGCGCCACGAAGATGTGCAGCGTTTTTTGTGCTAATTCGTTTGAAGGTTAGGTACCTTTAATATTTACAAAGAACATGTGGCCTGGCATGTTTTAATTTGCCACTCGTCATTAAATAATTTAATATATTATTTTTCATAAAACATAAAATATTTAATAAATTCTCTTTACAAAATTTTTGAAATTCGTCATTTGAGATTTCAATAAATTATTTGTACTAATTTTTGACACTTAATATTTTAATGACAATTAAATTCCTAACATTTCTTCCTTTTTTCCTCCCTTTAAGTCTCGCAGATCTAAAGTTTTAGATTTGTATATATATAAACAAGACTTTCAAATTAGTTTGCCAAAGAAGTTTAACTTCTGACACGTGTACTTTGTACGCACGCACTTTTAATTTTTTTTTCTTTTAAGGATAGTATACGTTCAGATAACAGTTTAAGGTTCGTCAATTGATTCTGTTTTAAACTGATAGTATAATCTATAGGTATTTATCACTTCCATATGTCGTGATTAATGTCAATTTGTTATATAATCAAACTAAAATTCTTTCTACATTGATTAATTTGGCAAAAAAGTTTAACTTCTGACATGTCTACTTTGTACGCACGCAGTTTTATTTCTTTTTTATCGTAACCCTTCTTAATAAAATTCCCGATCACAGAGTTATCCACATATATTTTGTCCACAGAGTACTTTTGTTTAGAAAATCATGACATTCGGCCATCCTACATAGGAATGTTATTGAATATTGGCATAAAAAAAACTACAAAAAAATCATGAAATACATAATTTAATTTTTTCGGGTGCTATTATACTGACTGCTTACCCTATCAATCGTGAACCAGCCGTTTTAGATTGTTCACGATGCCGTGGCAGTACGGAGAAGTCCGTATCTACGTTGTGAATAACTTCGTAAATCAATGGCAAATATTCAATTGGACAAGTTTTTTGGTGGATTCAAACTTGTGTGTTTTATATTTCGTTTTTTTTTTGGATATATAAAATATACAATTACTAATTTTCTAAATTTTAGTTAAATATACAGAAGAATCCAAATTACTCTATATTATCTTATGTCATATTCACATTGCTAAAATTACGCTATCTGTCATCATGTCAGAGGTTGATTTAAATATAAAAGGAGATTTTAAGTCTTAAGTTTAAATTTTTAAGCCTTATTCATCTCGTTAGTGTATAACGGTCGAATTAGGTACGCGACCTCCCACAGTTGTTAGCCAGAAACAGCTGTGAGTCTTCACAGTCGCGCTCTGGTAATTGCAAAGTTTTAAAATTGTGTATTCAGCGTTTACGATAACTTTATTTAAATTAAGACAAGCTTTAAAAAACTTTAATTTCCATTGAAATAAAAGAACTGGCAGCGTTATCGCGTGTAACAGTTGTCCAAAAAAGTCTTTTTATGAAAAATGCGTATATGAATCTCAAGTTCTATAGGACTCGAAAATGGCAGATATACTTATAAAATTACTAATAAATATAGTGAAAGACATAAATTTAAATCGCTTGTTCATCTATGTGATTTCAATTCGCCTTAACATAAATGCTTGTCCTTTGTACATTTTCAAATATACGACAGCTCCAAATCATTTCAAAGCAACCAAATTTACACTATTTATAATTTTTATAAAAAAAATCTATTAAATTATTTCCTTCACCTTACAGCACAAATTTTTTAAACTGAATTTCTTGCCGGTTTTTTTTCAGCGGAATGAACTTTCCAAACCGTTGGTAGATTTGTTACTATTGACTATTTAAAAGTGCTTTTCTGAGTCTACTTGGATAAGAATATTTTCATTTTGATTTTATTAACCACCGAAAATTTGAACAAGACGATTTAACATTACTTTTATTATGAAAAAACTATAAATTCATCCTAAAGAGTATCTATATTGCTTTAATTATCTGTGCTATAGCGGCCATCTTTGTCTAGCCGGTAGACGGGACGCCGGACGGAGCGTGGGACATCGATCGCGTCGCCCTTGACCCTCGCCTGCAGTGCGGGGTGTTGAGCACGTACATGCATGGGAACTCATCAGCTATTTTTGTATTTAAAACAATGTAGGGTATCGTCGAATATTTTTATAATGTACTTTATATTTTTGAAGTGACACTTCTTTAGGCGCATGAGGGTAATATTTTTACGGATGAAACGCGTGATTAATATTTACAAATAACATGTGGCAATTTAATTTACCACTCGTCATTTAATAATTTAATATACTATTTTTCATAAAATATAAAATAAAATTATTTTATAAATTCTCTTTTCTAAATTCTATATTGAAAAATAAAATTTTATTATAATTTCTAATATTTTTTGTATTAATATTCTACAATTTTATATTTTAATGATAATTAAATTTCTAACATATCTTCCTTTTTCACTTCCTGTAAGTCTCGGAAATGTATTTGATAGATTTGTATAAATATAAACAAGACTTAAAAATTAGTTTGCCAAAGAAGTTTCATTTCTGATATGTGTCCTTTGTACACACGCACTTTTAACTTTTTTTTCTTTTAAGGATAGCATAAGTTTAGTTAACATCTTAAGGTTCGTCAATCGATCTGTTTTAAAGTGATACTACAATCTATGGGTATTTATCATTCCCATTTGTCGTGATTAATATCAATTTGTTATATAATCAAATTAAATTCTTTCTACATTGATTAAAAATTTTGACTTTCAGAATTCCCTATTTTGAAATTAATTTCAAAATAGAGAATTGCCGAACGCTATACTATCAAATGAATATTGTAGTTCAAAACATAAATTCTTGGCTGGGTTGTTGCAACGTGCACTACATCCTGAAATAGAGATGCATCCGTGACGTCACGTAGACGAAACGTAGACGCGGGTGTGTCGGGTTAATTATAGCTTACTAATCGCCTACTACGCTGGGTCAGTTAAAAATAATATTGTTTACAATTCCACTAAAATAGATCTAGTAACCGTGGCATCGTGAATTTGAAAGCAATGCCGATTCTGTAGTAAAATTTTCTACAAAACTCATACGTTTATAGTATCGACATAAATTTTAGTTGGTTTTTTATGTTATTCCAAATACTCAAATGGAGATTTACGCTATACTTAAAATGACAGATTTTTAAATATAACCATCTAGAATCTAACGCTAAAATGTTTATTTAGAGAAGCCTTATTGTAATTAGCTCCATCTTTTAATTAATACAAAACATATAATAAAATATTATAATCCCAACATGATAAAATACTACTCAAATGCAGTTCTTGCAATAATCTTATTTATATAAACATGAGGCCTTATTTCCTTATGTCACGGCATTATATATCTGGATTTGGACTAATTTCGATAATTTTTTGTTGTTCTGTTTTCGTAGAACGTTTCAAAGTTACGTAGACCATCGGAAATTTTTAAAAATTTGTTCAACATAACATTTTCTCTAATGTAACCTCCTTAGTGCTTTTCACAATAAAAACTTTTTTAATGTAACCTTATGACGTTTGATATAATTGTCAGCGACTGACAGATACGCAATATATGTACCCCATATGCGTCTGTGTTTATGGCAGTGTGAGTAATGTGTTTTTTATTAATTCAGTCTGTTTTATATGAATAATTTAAAAAATTATATTAGCGTTGTGCACTCCTTTTCATTTAAATTATAAGTGTAGGACATTTCACTCTCCTCCGTCCGCGCAATTTTCTTCAAAAGAAGTATAAAATTTTAATTTAAATATAATGGCAGAATGAACGAAGATCAGGAATTTAAAAACAGTCGTATCAGTATCATAAACATCATTGTTATTTGACCATTATAATTACAAAGGCGAGTTCTTGAGTTCAAGATTTATGACGTAAAATAAACCGTTTAACTACTACGGCGTTACAACTTAACAAAGTTTGAATATTTACTCACATTTTTTTTTTATTTCCGGGCTTTACGCAGATAAGACTGATAGGAAGGGATGTTGATAAGCGAACTGCAGATAATTGTTATACTTCAGATTCTGATAAATCTTTTTTTACCAAGCAAACACTTATTATACCAAACTGGGTTTTTCAATATATGTAGTAGCTCATCTCCTCACTCAATGTACATGAGTGATGAGGTTTATGAGTTTGTAATAATTATTTTAAGAAAACTGGTATTCAAATTTAGTTTAAGGGTATTTAATTACAACTTTAATTAATAGAAATTTCTATAAAAGTACTGAAAATGCATTTGGCAGTCAATTTTTTTATTCTAGTTTTAATATTGAATAAAAATTGCATATAATACGTATTAAAAAATCCATTAGCATTACTGTTGTGGATATTTTCTACGGTGTAGTTTATTTTACATAATTATAATTACGATTTAACAATAACATTGCAATCCTACTGTTTATTTAGGTATGTGTATATTTATAAGCTATTTACAGGAAAACATGACTGAAATAAACGTACTATTATTTTCCTGTATAAATGTTAACCTAACCGCAACTCGAGGATAAATTTTGTTTTTCTGATTATATAGGAATCCTTGGAGTAATATTAACACGTATTTTTGAAGTATTAATAAATCAACTACATAAGCTAAAAGACAAACATTCTGGGTGTGGTTTGGTAGATTAAATAAAGGTAAACGACCTTGTCCAAATGCGGTTTTTGACTCTCTTTACGTTAGTAATATTAATTATTATTACGAGTTTACACCGCTATTCCATTTTTTGCAGACTGTCTTATAGCCAAATAAAGACGCCACTGAAGAATTATTGCAAACCCTAAATTTTTAATCCTAATGAAAATATTTTTTCACTGAATAGGTAAAAATAGTTCGAACTCAATTGAAAAGGGAAAGGAAGAAAACTACGCTTTTATACCGGTATATAAATTATTTTTTTATTAAAAATGTTAGTGATTTTATAAATAAATTAAAATCTTTGTCAAAAATACGTAATATGCATATTACGACACCTTACAATCTATTTAAATACTGTACTTAAAATATAGATCACAAGCGTAATTTGAGCCACCCATTCGGGATAATGTTGTAGGGCATCATGTATTAGGAATAGTCTTACTTGATGTTTAGAAGCACTTCCTGTGCACAATGGAGGGGCCGGATTCATCATACTCCTGCTTGGAGATCCACATTTGCTGGAAGGTCGACAGGGAAGCGAGGATGGAACCTCCGATCCATACGGAGTATTTCCTTTCTGGTGGAGCGATGATCTTAATTTTCATTGTGGATGGTGCGAGGGCTGTAATCTCCTTCTGCATACGGTCGGCGATTCCTGGGTACATGGTAGTACCACCGGATAATACTGTGTTGGCGTACAAGTCCTTACGGATGTCGACGTCGCACTTCATGATGGAGTTGTATGTGGTCTCGTGGATGCCATTGGCTTCCATACCCAAGAATGAGGGCTGGAAGAGAGCCTCTGGGCAACGGAATCTTTCATTGCCGATGGTGATGACTTGACCGTCGGGAAGTTCGTAGGACTTCTCGAGCGAGCTGCTGGAGGCGGCGGTGGCCATTTCCTGCTCGAAGTCGAGGGCGACATAACAGAGCTTCTCCTTAATGTCACGCACGATTTCCCTCTCGGCCGTGGTGGTGAAGGAGTAACCGCGTTCTGTGAGGATCTTCATGAGGTAGTCGGTGAGGTCGCGGCCGGCCAAGTCCAGACGCAAGATGGCGTGGGGTAACGCGTAACCCTCATAGATGGGCACGGTGTGCGAGACACCGTCACCGGAGTCCAGCACGATACCGGTGGTACGACCGGACGCGTACAGGGACAGAACAGCCTGGATGGCTACGTACATGGCGGGAGTGTTGAATGTCTCGAACATGATTTGGGTCATCTTCTCTCTGTAACAATAAAAGAACGAGATTAACGTCGTGAACTTTTGCGTCGTTGGATGATAAGGATTATATGTAATAATACGCGGGAGGAAGACTCGTACCTGTTGGCTTTGGGGTTGAGGGGTGCTTCGGTGAGCAGCACGGGGTGCTCCTCGGGCGCTACTCTCAACTCATTGTAGAAGGTGTGATGCCAGATTTTCTCCATGTCGTCCCAGTTGGTGACGATGCCGTGCTCGATGGGGTATTTGAGGGTGAGGATACCTCTCTTGCTCTGGGCCTCGTCGCCTACGTACGAGTCCTTCTGGCCCATGCCCACCATGACGCCCTGGTGCCGCGGGCGGCCCACGATGGACGGGAACACAGCGCGAGGTGCGTCATCTCCTGCGAAACCGGCTTTGCACATACCGGAGCCATTGTCCACTACCAACGCGGCAACTTCTTCGTCGCACATTGTGAATTAGTCTGGAAGTGAAGATATATCGCATTAAACACTGTATCCGAGTTATTAAAACCTTACAATCGTATAAATTGAATCAATTAAAATAAAACATTTTTAAATGCGTAAACCCACGCCAGTTGAACAAAAGTTCCACACAGATTTTCTCACTTCACTGCCTTAATTACGTAACCGAATTGCATAACCAATTTGACACTTCACGTGATAAACACAGTTATTTAAAAGAATAATTAAATGTGAATAAATAATTGTAAAACCAAAGAAATGTATAATTATAAATTACATTAAATAAAACCGGCTTTAAATATTAAAACTTACTTCTTATATTAAGTTATAGAGTGAACTAAAATGCGACCACCGCTGCGTCCAGCACTCTGAACCAAAATGAGTAACGGACCGAGGAGCATAAACTATATAAAACGGTATTTCTTATCACAGCTTGTTCACTATCGGTGGTAGCATAATATCCCACCAATCACAATTTTTGTTACCATATATGGTAAAGAGTATACACATTTGATGACGATGGTTTGATAAGTAAAGGTAATAACACTTTATCAACGATAAATGATAAATGATAACGCGGACGACTTACCGAGCCTTGCAACGGAATGTGCGCTCACAAACCGTTCGACTTGAAGTGATGTAATATGAAATCCTGAACCGTTCAATGCGCGTGTTAGAAAATATTTACTATTATATTGAAAGAAAATGAACGTTGTATTGTTACGAGTTTTACGGGTATTGTAACATAGCTAAATGAAAACATTAATTTGTTATAATAAATGGAATTGTAGATGACCCAGAACTACTAAGTCAGGTATCCCTTAAAGTGCCCAATCGCATTCCACGATACCCAATTCATGACTTTGCCCATAAATTTTGTAGAACCAACCTTGGTAACCATTCGATAATACCCCGGCTATGTAGACTATACAGGGATTTAATCTCCAAAGATAACTCCATTGACATATTCGGTGATAAATTATATACCTTCAAAAATAAAATTATAAAAACATTTAGAAACACCAATCAATAAGTCGCACTAACTTAATGTTAAATTACGTACTCGTATTTTCCTTTGTTTTTCGCTTTTTTAATTACTTTTTTTATTTTATTTTATTTTTCTTTACTTACTATATTGTTTAAATAAATGTTTGTACGATCTATTGTTATTGCATGATGTGGCTACCTATAAGTGAAATTATATGTTTTACGCTACCTTTATGTATTTTATAGTTTAAGTTTCTGTACATGTAATTTTGTTGGTGGTCCAAATAAATAAATAAATAAATAAAGCTTAGATACTTGTAAAGAACATACATACATAGTATCACGCCTCATTCCCATAGGGGTAGGCAGAGACCACGTCCTTCCATTTGCCACGACCCTTACATATCTCCTTCGCTTTTTCAGTCCTCATTAAACCTTTCATACAAGTTCGTCGGTTTAGAGTACTCTTGACCTGGCTCTTATTTAAAATGTCCTAGATTTGGTTCAGGAACGTTCGCCTTCCCCTTCCAACTTTCACATTCACTCTTGACTCATAAATCCTTTTACTCAGTCTACTTTCATTCATTCTCTCTACGTGTCCAAACCATCTAAGCATACCTTTCTCAATTTTCGCCACTACATCTTCTTTTATACCACAACGTTCTCTTATCACACTATTTTTTACTTTGTCACTCAGTTTCAATTCATCTCAATAGATACAAACACTTCATTATTATACGTATGTGCTAAAACAGTAGCAATCGTATCTTTAAATCTAGTTTAAAAAATTGTATTTATTTTAATACTCTGTATATAAAGAATAATTTTGGGCTATGAGTAGAACGCCTATCGATTTTTGAGTGACATAGCGGGTTGAGTAGTTGGCGTTGTGCTCTATCCCCGTGCCTCTGAGAGCACTTTAAGCCGCCGGTCCTGCGCCTGATCTCTCTCCGGTGTAGGAGTGAATTAATCGAAATTCTGATGAAGATGAGAAAAAAAGGACACCTGATTTAGTTTGTTGTAAACTCTTCTTAAAACAGGGCGCAAAGAACCCTTCTTAACTTTAGATTGTAAGTAGTTTTCTAAAATTATCGTCAAACCATTAATTCCATAAAGCCATTTATTCCATATCTCTGTAAATGAACATTTTCATATTAGTAGTTTTTAAATCTATTTGATGTGGATCTCTTTCTAAGAGTGAAAGCCTCGTCCAACTCCTTCCACGCATCCCTATTGATGCCCTTCCCCATCCAAATTTTCCCTGAGAATTCCCTGTCAATCACATAAAAAGAAATAATACATGGAAAAGAGAGACCATCAAAAGGCGTGTGAGTATGATGTAATTTTTCTATTGAAGACATGTCCAATTCGTTTTAATATTAATCTAAAAGAGCTCAAATATCCAATTGTAATAAATTCCAATGACACAGTATCGTAGGCGATTAAATACCACACTTTATGATAAACACAATACTGTTTATGGTTTCTCGATAGAGATTCTAGATTTCTTAATAATCACAAATATTGTATGATAAATGTAAGCTTAAAATTTTCCTTGTAATTATGTTCTCATCTGATTACGATTTAAAAAGTAAAACATTTAATTGCTTAATTGTGTTAAAGTTGTGTGATAAACTTCTCATTTAGGAGTGAAACTTTACATTATTATAGATGATAAAATTAGACATTCGTTACGTTTTCTAAACATAATTGTATAAATATATTTAAACTTGCGACTTGCCCTGGCTTCGCACGGATAGTAGATAATCGCATCGAATTGATGCTTCGAGTTTATTTTCGCGCGTGTTTTTTATTTGAGATAACTCCTGAGATATCTCTTGAGATATTCCTTTAAATTATACTGTGATAATGTGCATAAATTGCTAAAATTATCTTAAGTTGATAAAGTTTAATACTGTATCCATCTAAATAAATATCCAGTTGCCTCATCATAAGTTACCATTCCTTAGAAGATAGAAAAGGAATAGTGAATTATCCTTAATAGATATGCCAGCAGGGACTTTATTTGTAGATTTATAAAATATTTATAACACATTATGCATTGTTTTGTTATATATTTATGGAATTAACCAGCGTTTTCGTTGAAAACTACCAGGCGGCGGGGTTATATTTTAACTAACTTACACAAAACCTTGATAAGTTACAGGGTTATTGGTAATTCAACGTATTCCCGTTAGAAGGTGATAGGGATGAATATTTGTGACAATTTAAATCCATATGCATTATGGAAAAATGTACCATTTTTGAGTTATAGTGTTCGTCTTCAAAGGCTTAGTACAGAAAAAGTACCATTTCAAATCTCATTTTCCTTTTGATTTTTAAATACTATTAAACACTGGTTATTAATATGAATATTAGAACAATTATAAAAGTAAGTAGCAGCCCCTTAACATCCCACTGCTGGGCACAGGCCTCATCACTCATAAGAGAGAGGGTTTTTAGAGCATAGGCCCACCACGCTGCCCCACTGCGGATTGGCAGGCATAGTATACAAGTGCATTCTCTATTCCTTCACTCTCATAGTCCGATGTGACGGGAATCCGACACGACCTGTGAGAGATCAGGCGAAGGATCGACGGCTTAACGTGCTATCCGAGGCACGGGGTTGGATCGCACAACCAACTTCCCAACGTCGGCCAAATATTGATAAAATCTTAATAGAAATCAATATTGATTTTTGAATTGGCCCGACCGGGATTCGAATCCAGGATCTCATGTCTGTAGTCGAACATACTAACCACTAGACCAATGAGGCAGTTACGAACAATTATATTAGGTCCAAATTTAAACATGCGAGACAAATACGATATGATTTCAATATTTTTTTGAAATTACTTTCCATTAAAATCCCTTTAAACAAACGTTATGGTACTTGGATTGCATACAATTTTAAAAACATAGACGTTTTCTAATGTTTCCAACAATGTATAACAACTGGAAACTTATTACAAAAAACTAATTAATTAATCACAAGTAAGCAGACGAAGATTCGAATTAAAAATCGAAGGTCGTTCTTAAAAATTTCTATTTAATTGCTCACAATTTATACCCATTGTAAATATAATAAAACAAAAAAGTGTGTGTGTGTACTTATGTACAGGCGTTAAAAGTTTTATAATTCTTTTGTGTAACAAGATAAAAATCTTTTCAAAAAAATATAATAACGTAAACTAACTTTCAATGGATATAAATAACTAGCTGCCCGTCCCGGCTTCGCATGGGTAGACATAAATAGTTACAGATTTTTAAGTTATAAGCATGATAATTAAAACGACCACCCCCTTCTCCCGCACTGCCGCTCTCTCGTCGAGTTAGTTACTCGATACGCTGCGTGGCGGCCGCCGCTGCCATGTATTTTTATTTTAATTCCATGATATCTTTTGAATGGAATATCCGATTTCAATAATTCAAAAAGTAATCATCAGGTCAGATAGTCTTGAATATTAAATTATTTATTTGGATAAAAAATTATAAATGGTATGGATAACACGGTCTGATTTTGATCGGCATTTCTATCAATTTGTTAAATGTAGAAAAGTAGTTATAGAGATGTAACTACAATAGTTAGATATATGGTCTCGCGAAGTTTTTTGTAGATATTGATATATTCTATAATATTGTCGAACATTTTTTTGTCCTATCATTAATACTCTTCACAGCGTATGCGATGAAAGACATTTTATGGCTAATTTTTTTACACCTTCGGTTGGTTTTAATAACAAATTCTAAAGATTTCTATTGTAATCTAGTACTAATTATAGCCTATGTTACTCAGTGATAATGGACCTTTCTAATGAAAAAAGAATTTTTAAAATCGGTCCAGTACTTTTTGAGTTTATTCGTTACATACAAAAATACAAATCTTTCCTCTTTATAATATTAGTGTAGATTTATATTCTGTTTTCTATACTTGAGTCTGAAAGTTATAATTTTGATAAGAATGTCATGTTGATATTTTCAATGTCACAATAAATATAACAGTAATATAAAAAAAAAATTAGGTATTATATAATTATAAAATATTTTAAAAACTAAAATAGACTGTAGCTAACTTCAGGGTGTCGGTTTTATGGGACGGTGCGCGTGCGCAAAAATTTACTCTCATCATTTTTCCCTAACGTGCCAAAAGAAGTATAACTTCAACAATACATCACAATAAAAATGAATCAATTGCTGTTCGTTCGTCTCGCTAAAACTGAAGAACGGCCTGAGTGATTAGGTTAATTTTAGTTTTGAATTACTTGTGGATGTCCAGGAAAGGTTTAAAAAGTGAATAAATATGAAAAAAATGCTTGGAATATACTAAATACAACAATTTGGATCCTTAAAAACTGTTCCTACCTGCCAAAAATTTTTTTTTTTTTTTTTTGCTTTGAATGTCAAACGTTTGATGTTCGTTCAGAAATTACATTAAATTTAATGAGCGCTTTTGTTTTTTTTTTGTTTGCATTTGACATTGACAACCAACAATTTCTTATCGCAATTTTACAGCTTTTGGCGGAAATTTGATCCGGTTAAGTTTGGACATTTTGCACTAAAGCTGCTATTGTTATTCAGTTATCTGCCTCAATTGGTCTAGTGGTTAGCATGTTTGACTACAGACATGAGGTCTTGGGTTCGAGTCCCGGGTCAGGCCAATCCAAAAATCAATATTGACTTTTCTATTAGGATTTTGTCAATATTTGCCCGAAGTTGGGAAGTTGGCGGTGTGATCCACCCCTGTGACTCGGAGAGCACGTTAAGCCGTCGGTCCTGCGCCTGATCTCCCTCCGGTCGTATCGGATTCCATCACAAAGGAATAGAGAGTGCACTTGTGTACTATGCCTGCCAATCCGCAGTGGAGCAGCGGAGTGAGGAGGCCTGTGCCCAACAGTGGGACGTTAATGGGCTTTTACTTACTTACGTATTCAGATATTTTATTTGAAGCGGTACAAAGTTTGCCGGGACATCTAGTTAAAAATATAGTTTAGAATCAGTAACAGTTTGGTTTACATCTAGAAAGGCATCCGAAATACCTTCTATTTCGTAAATGAGTCATGATTTGTGAAATATTGTAGCGTTCATCTAATAGCAGTGTGTGACCGTGTTCCCGAGCCGCTAATTGGTGTTTGAAGCCGTCTCAAACACATTTCACCGCGATCTCGGAAACACTGCACTTTCTCTGTGAGTTGGCATTTTTATCTAATTACCGGCATCGTATTAACCTATTTCTTTACTACTTATATTTTTTATTCATTTTGTTTCATCCGAAGCATAATACGCATTATTTTTTATCTTTAATTTAGCTGACAACCTCGACTTTCTGTACTCCCGTCACTTTTGTAACACTTCCATACATAAATTGATTCTACTTCATTCTTTACTTGAATAGGGTTGAAAAATGCTTTTTTAAATAGTCACAGGTCTATCCGTTGGTAACACATTTACCATTGGTTTTTTTGAAGTTATACTTCTTTTGGCGTGTCAGGGAAAAATGATGAGAGTAAATTTTTACGATGCGCACGCACACCGTCACAAAAAACCGACACCCTGAAGTTGACTCATCGCGATATCTCTGAAACCATAAGGTGTAGAGACTTTTTTCCGCTGGGAAATGCATTTGCGCACCTCTGCCAGATGTAGGGAGCGTGGGAATGGCTGGCAAGGCCAGAATACCCACTAAAATCCAGCGGCACCCTCCTCAACCTGGATTGGGGGTGTCAGAGGCTCCCTTGCGCTTTCACCCTGACACTCCCGGATGAAACCGGCTGAGGATGTTCAAGGAGGAGACAAGAGGCGTTCGTAAAGACGCCTCCCGTTCAGCCTCCTCCTCCGAAGGGAAGCAGCATCTGCTGCAGCTTCCCATACTCGCTCCATTGCCTCCTTCAAAGAAATGAAGGCTTCGCAGAAAGAGGCAACTGCATTCCATCGTATCTCACTGTCAAGCATGGCGCCCACTCTACTTGGCAGTGAGAGATCCGATCCGATGAAGGACACCAGAGGATGCCGCTGTGGTACCAAGCCAGACATTCTGCCACAGTCTGGAAAGGAGTAGAGACTTAGAATGAAAATGCTACCCAAAACACACTCCACGTGAACGAAATCGCGGCTTCAGCTAGTTCAATATATATTGCGACGGTACTATAAGAATTAATGTATCTTTGAATTTTACTATTAGAGAAAGAAGCACGAGCTCCTGAATCATCCTAGCAGAGTCAATATCAGTTTATCGCCTGATTGTTCTAACAGCAAATGCTAGAACCAAGTTTATTGGCCAGAGTGTTTATATGTTCATCCATTGTAGCCTTTTTTTTTTCGAACTGTGTTTAGCTGTTAGCCCTACTGGCTTTTACAGCGTAACCGGGAGGAGGACGGGCTCTTATGGAGGCCGCCACATTTCGAGTGCGAGCCCTGAAAAGGGCTCGCTCTCCGGGGAAACGCCGCTCCAAGGGCGTCTCCTGCGAGACCGAGCCTCGGCTTGGAGCGACGTTATCGCTGAAACATCACCTGAAAAGGAAGAATCAGAAGCGCCCCCGGGAACGTGGGTGAAGTCCACGTCCGGGTGACGTCAGAAATCGGGGACCTCGACTCCGCCGGCGGAATCACTGTTTAACTTTTGTGGGAGTGTCTGTCCCTACCTGGTATGGTAGATTGTCGATAGTTATCGTATCGTCGGGACAAGTCTAAGGGAGCCTAAGAAGATTGTAGACTTAACCTTCATTAGTCTACTACCATTAATATGAATATTATAAACTTCATTTTCATTTGTCAAAGTGAATACACTATACAAAGATAGATTTAGATTATTCGTTCTCCATTATGAAAGTTGTGATTAAAATCTGTTCCCATGCAATGCATTTTATTTACATAAACGTCTGACGAACTACTTTGGAATTGTTTTCCTTATATTTAACATGCCCGCTCTCTTATGACATAGATATTGTAATTTGTATGTTATTTTACATTTCAGTAAAGGAAGTCATTAATAAGCGGTTAAGGAAATACTTTTTTTTTACTTTTACTTTCGAACGGCATCGTAGAAACATGTTTATCGTATATATGTGAAGGGACATTGTATAATATGATAACTTGCTATATATGCATGTAGATGTGTATATACATTTTTTATATAACTAGCTGTTCCACTTGGTGTTACCTACGATTGACCCGATCCTGTGGGAATATGGATTTAGTGACAGTCATTGTTTTGAAGATCTGGAGTGATTTTAGTGGTCCAAAACCATCTCATTGAAGCACAAATCGTTTCTACTTATGTCCCGAGAGTTTGTTGTGCTCAAAACTGGGTACATTTGTAAGGCGTCCGAGGATAGTTATTGACTACTATTCAATTATTCTACCGATAGCCTTGAAATATAGTGAGATGGTTGAAAGTGAATAATTATTTGGTACAATTAAGATTTAAATTATAAAATATGTATAGTTATAATTAAAATTTAGTCCATAATTGGATTGCAAGCCGCATTAGGCATTAAATGAATCGTAATCCGAGTCTGTGAGTATATCTGTATCTGCATAAAAATCTGAAACTGAATCTCAATTGGAATCTGAATCTGAGTCTGAATCTCAATCTCAATTCGAATCTGAAACTGAGTCAAAGCTTCAATCTGATTTTCAGTTTCCATTTGTATCTGAATCTGAGTTTGAGGTTGAATCTGAATGTGAATTTGTATCTGAATCTGATTGTAGGTCTGAGTCTGAGTGTGAATCTTAATTTCAATTTTAATCTGAATCCGAGTCTGTGATTGTGTCTGAATCTAAATCTTAGTTGAAATCTGAATCTTAGTTGAAATCTGAATCTCAATTCGAATCTGAAACTGAGTCAAAGCTTCAATCTGATTCTCAGTCTCAATTTGTATCTGAATCTGAGTGTAAGTCTAAGACTGAGTGTGAATCTCATTCTCAATTTGAATCTGTGTCTCAGTATGAATATGAATCTGAATTTGGTTTTTTTCGCAATGTCACTAACGGATTTCAACATAATCCCACAGGATCGGCAACTACGAGAACGACATCGTGGAAAACAGCTATTACATAAAGTAGATATTGTAAATTTGGTAATCAATCTTATAAAATTATCAAACGATTTATACATGAAAACTGCGATATGACAATTCATTTAAATATAATATTGATATAAAATATGCATTATAATTTTATAACACAAATGTGTTTAACAGTGTTGTTCAGATATATTTCACATTATGAATAGTGCAGTATGAAAGGAAACCCTCTAAGATAGCTTGAATACTTTTCTATTCTATACGAAGCTTTAACAGCAATAAAGCTAGCAGTATAACAAATTTCAAATTTATAAAAAGCTCGAGAACTTTATAAGTTTGTTTTCCCTTTTCGGGGACAAAAAACTCGATGAGTCACAGAAACGCATGACAACAGCTGAGACACGCCCGGTATTGTTTGTTTACGGCCATATTTTGTCTATTTAATAGGCAATAAGTAGCTAATGATGTATTAGTCATAAACCATGTAAATGTCTTTGTGTTTTGGATAAAATATGCTTAAAGTAGACTTTTATCTCTAAAGTACATGTAGAGAGAGTTTAAGCTAATATGTATTAGTTAGTAGCAGCCCATTAACGTCCCACAGCTGGGCACAGGCCTTCTAACTCCGAGGAGCGAGGGTTTTTAGAGCATAGACCCACCACGCTGCTCCATTGCGGATTGGCAGGCATAGTACACAAAAGTGCACTCTCTATTCCTTCACTCTCATAGTCCGATGTGACGGGAGAATCCGACACGACCGGAGAGAGATCAGGTGCAGGACCGACGGCTTAACGTGCTCTCCGAGGCACGGAGTTGGATCACACCGCCAACTTCCCAACTTCGGGTAAATATTGAGAAAATCTTAATAGAAAACTCAATGTTGGGATTTGCATTGGCCCGACCCGGGACTCGATCTGTAGTCGATCATACTAACCAATAGACCAATGAGGCAGTCGCAATGAGTGAGCAATGTATTAGTTAATTGGAAACGCCAATTAACAGACGAAACCTATTTTTTAGTTCGATTCACTGTTTAGGCGTAACTCTTGGATTATTATTTAAACTTTAATCTTACTTACGGTTAATATAACTTAAGAAGGCGACAGGCGTGCAAATTACTTTTGGCTGAGGGCGGTAATGCAGAAGGTTCTGGCAATAATAATAAATAAACATATTTTGCAATTGACAATTTTTGGCATAAATTGTGCAAATTGTCTAATAATCCGTTTCAAATTGCCTAAAAAATCGATTTCAACGGTCCCGTTACATACAAATTTCAATATTTATAACAAATTTTAATACAAGTACTCTGTGGGAAAAAGAAAGGCGGATTACTCTGTGGCAGGAGATTTTGTCTGATGGGTAAAATTATACGAAGTAATGTTGTTTGTAGACAGTTTTCTCTGTACAAGTGTTTGTTCGAGAAGATTGGTATGTATTATTGTTGTAAAAGGAAATATACAGCAGTGATGATCAACAGAAGTTGCTTTTCTTATCATTACCCATGTGTCAAAAACACCGACTAGAGAGTAATCCTCTTTCTTTTCCCCACAGAGTACTTGTATTATAAAAATTATGACACAATCAATACCCTTTATGATCTATATTTTTAATCATTTAAGTTATAAAAACTATTTACTTCCATCATTATCAAGTAATAAGAAAAAATGCTGAATGAAAATGGATACTAAATTTTTTATAGCGGCGAGTTCTATTATAAAAACGAATGCACCCTAGATTCTTTTATTCCTAACAGTTCAGATTATTCTACGTTTGTCTGTCTTTATAGTTTAATGGCTTAATATAGGGTTACCATTTCGAAGCAACCACGTGGACAAGTACAATTTTGACAACTTCATACGAAATTGATTCATTCATATGAAATTAGACCATTTGACTAATAACGGGATTCCCTATATCTAGTACCGGGAAATACCCGCGTATAGCATGGGGAATAACGTATTTTAGAAATATATCGCTAAACTTTTAAAGTAATAAATTACCAAATCATTACATTGAATATAAATAAAACAATATATTGTTTGTCATACATAGACAAAATATTAAACAGTTACAAGTAGTGATTCACGAGTTAAGGAAAAATGAAAAACATGCTTACCAAGATAAATACATGACGACTGATACTGAATTTATGCGTCACTAATACGATTGATGATTCATTGGAAGTTTTTTTTTATTCAGGTTAAATATTTATAGCATTAAGCAACTTCAATTCAGAAATCCTTTTAGATACACTGAACTAAAACTTAACTCTCTCTTTCTATCTTTACTAACTTATACCTTCGTTTCAACTTCCGTTTGCCTCGCTCGATCACATTTTTCGTAGCGCTCTCGTAACTCATTCGCCAGCTCACTCCTCAAGTCATGCGTGCGTAATGAAGTTTTACTTCAAAAACGAGTATCGTTTACACCACACGACTGCAATAAAACGTAACTTTCTCTTTCTGTATGCACCGATCACACTTTTCGTAACGCAATTATCACCTTACTTTCCAAGTCATGTGTGATTAAGGAAATTTTATTGAAGTGAAACTTCTTTAGGCGCATGAGGGTAAAATTGTGTTGAGGGTATAATAAAAAAGCGTGCACGATGTGCAGCGTTTTTATGCTAATTCGTTTGAAGGTTAAGTAGTTTTAATATTAACAAATAACATAACATTTTAGTTTGCCACTCGTCATTTCATAATTAAATATGCTATTTTTCATAAAATAAAAATATTTCATAAATTATCTTTTCTAAATTTTAAATTCAAAAACAAAATTCTAATATTGCCAAAAAAATTCGTGGCATTTATTTACAATTCGTCGAGTTCAATAAATTTTTTATATTAATTTTCGACACATTTAATATTTTAATGACAATTAAATTCCTAACATACCTATTTTAGATTTGTATAAATATAAGCAAGACTTAAAAATTTGTTTGCCAAAGAAGTTTCACTTCTGACATATGTACTTAGTAAGCACGCACTTTTAAATTAAAAAAAAAAATACGAAGTCATATGAAAATNACAAGACTTAAAAATTTGTTTGCCAAAGAAGTTTCACTTCTGACATGTGTACTTAGTAAGCACGCACTTTTAAATTAAGAAAAAATACGAAGTCATATGAAAATCACCTGGTTATAAGGTGTTTAATAGGATTAGTCCTTGAAATACCAATGTGATGGTATCCCTGTCGTTATATAGAGGCGAATAATATTATATATAAATATATATTGCAGTCTGCGCGTATCGATCCCCTGCACCCCTGTGCAACCGGCTGATGCGTCATCCAACTGAGTCACCCCACGCCCTAACTTTCTACAGATAAAATATAAATTGTATACCTTATTTGGTCAGAGTTGGATTTTTACGTTTCGTAATAGCTCTCAAATGGGTTTTTTTATCCGTGTTATATATAAGTAAGTTTTTCCTGCAACTTTGTATAAAAAAACTCTTTGTGAAAGACAGCAATTGTTCGACATTATAGAATCTATTGGTGATACTTATATGACTTAATTGAGAATAATTACAGTAATTAGTAAACTTGGCTACGATTTGCTTTAGTTTAACATGAAATCTATGCATAATTAACTGGCGTAGTATTAACATACTCTTGGATTTATTAATAACTAGCAATGACCCGCGGTTCCACTCACGATAGCCACGGAGCTTAAGCACAAATAAAGTACTCGTAAAGGAAACCGCAAAATCCAAAATGATTCGACTGCAATTTATTTAAATTATAATTTTGAACATTATTATGATTCTCTAAACGTAAAAAAAAACAGTTGTTACCATAATCTATTTATATATAAATACAAAGTTATGTAGAACATCAAAAAACCTATAGTCTATAGTAACTTTATTAATGTAACCTTCTTAGTGCTTTTTTTATTTATTGCTTACAAGTGAAGCCCCGCCAGGGCGTTGTAAAGAAATCGTATTACAATAATAAATATTTTTAAATAATTATAGTCAAAACATATATCGCAAGATATTATTACAACATGTCATTTTTAAAATTACTAATATTTAATAAATATTATTTTCTAGTTAGTAAATTTTTCGTAATATCATATTTACGAATTATATGCAATGTCGAATTATATTTTTTGTTAAGCAAAGTCATTAATTTCGTCTCTGTTCCAAGAAATCCTTAATTGAATAATAATTTTTCTTTAATATCCATTTTTTAAATTCAATTATGTGTTTTTTTGGAGGCAATGTTCTAATATTTTCTGGCAGGTTATAAATTTTTATCGCCATTCCATTTTTGTCAAAAAGTTTAGTCCTTGGTTTCATGAATTGTAATTTACTAAGATCTCTCCGTGCTCAAGCCCCAGTCGTTTTTTGCACAGTATTAAATAAATTTAAGTTTAACTTGACAAACTTTGCCATCTCAAAAATATATAGGCCAGGCAGGGTTAAAAATTAGCCTTTGAAATGCGGGTTTAGGCAATATTAACTTTTTTAATATCACCTTATGACGTTTGACATAATTGTCAGCCCCGGATAATTATATTAAATTACAGAAATTAATTGGGCATATCATCGGTCCACCTTGTGGGGGGGTTTGAATACACTGCGCCATCCGGTGCGGGGTCGCCATTCCAGCACCTTCGGCCCCCAACGTCCATCGGTCATTCGGACAGTGTGCCCCGCCCATTGCCACTTCAGGTTCGCGATTCGTAGGACTATGTCGGTGACTCTGGTTCTACTACGGATCTCTTTATTTCTGATTCGATCACGCAGAGACACTCCGAGTATAGCCTTCTCCATCGCACGCTGTGACTCTGAGCTTCCGCATGAGACCCATAGTCAGCAACCACCGAGTCCCGGGTAGAGCTACATAAAAAAATCGATATTTAGTTTTCTGTTAAAAAGTTCTCAGTATTTGTCCGAAGTGCCCGAGCCCATGCCTCGGAGAGCACGTTAAGCCGTGGGTCCTGCGCCTTAGCTCTCTCCGGTCATGTCGGATTGCTGTCACATCTCACTTTGAGAGTGAAGGAATAGAGAGTGCACTAAAACACCTCTCTCCTATGAGCAAAGAGGCTTGTCCTCCGCAGTGGGACGTTAATGAGCTGGCTACTTACTTACTTGTAAATATAGAAGGTATATGCACACTTTTTTCTATGATATTTGTTTACAAAATTCCTATTTGTCTTATAAAACTGTTACAATACAATTAATTATTCAGCAATAGCTATTAATAAATTCATTTGTATTGAAGGAAAACAATTTGATATTATAAAGTGTATGCGTATGCATTTCGCAAATAAACACATAATACTTCATAACAAGAACCTTATAACGAGCTTATCACTTCTTTGAATTTGCTGACGGGAACGGGTTTTACTAACAAAACAATAATATGCTATATATCCACATAAATTATAATGTCTGTAATTTTGCAACAAGGGACTTCTTTTGAGGTTGCGTGATTATTTTTCAAACTTATGCAAAGCAAAATATGATAACATACTCTAACTAAAATACAACAACGCACAATCAGATTTAAGGCTGGTTCAAAGAAGATGGAACCCTTAATTTAAACTGTTGAGAGGCAAAATCAAAGGCGATGAAATTAAAATCAGAATCGATTAAAAGCAGAATCTTAACAAATGAAACGCAGAATCAAAACCTATGAAAAGCTGAACCTAAGCCACCGAAGCTCGAAATCTAAACCACTAAAATGCAGAATCTAAACTATTGTAACACGAAGTCTAGAAAGTCTTAACTTTTTCAAAGGAGTCGTCATCGTCACTTCAACCGATGGACGTCGACTGCTGGATATAGGTCTCACGTAATGACGTCCACAAGGCCCGATCTTGCGCCGCCTGGCTCCGGCGACTACCGGCGACCCTCTTATATTTATTTATTTATTTATACTCTTTATTGTACACCAAAGAAAGAATTACAAAGAATAAAAGACGCACAAGTAATAACAAAACAAATGTACAAAAAGGCGGTCTTATCGCTAATCAGCGATTTCTTCCAGACAACCTTTAGGAGAAGGAAATTGTGCTAAAGTAAGTGGGAGGTGCATAAAGAAATAATACATACTAATATTAAACAGAATACACATATAATATATAAATAAAATATACTTACATATACATACTAACACAGTAATAAAAATAAAATTTGTAATAATATCATCTAATTATATGACTTGTAACAGAAAATGTTTTGTGACTTCGTGTTTAAAGGAATTTAAAGATTGTGCTCGTCTTATATTCACTGGTAGTGCGTTCCACAGCCGGCTGGCCGTAACAGTGAAGGAGTTGCCGACAAATTTAGTGCGATGTATCGGTATCTTTAACGTTAAAAGTGAAGTAGACCTTAATTCTTGGCCACAGTTCCCTCCCAGGAATTCGAATTTAGATTTTAAATAGTTCGGGGTAGTGGGGTCAAATAGTGTACAGTACAGAAGTGAAAGAATATGTAGATTCCGGCGAAATCGGATCGGTAACCACTTGAGCTTAGATCGAAATTCGGATACATGGTCATATTTGCGTAAGCCAAATATGAACCTAATTGCAAGATTTTGAAGTCTCTCAAGTTTATTTAGTTGGTCCTCATTTAGATCAAGATAGCTTGCGTCAGCGTAGTCGAGAAGAGAAAGGAGTAATGAATGAGCTAACATAATTTTTGTGGGAATTGGAAGAAAAGAGCGTAATCTCCGCAGTGAACCCATACTAGCAAACATTTTTCTACTTAATTCTTTTAGTTGGTGGGACCATGAGAGTGTTGAATCCAAATGGATTCCTAAATTTTTAATTGAGCTACTGTATTTTATAATAATTCCATCTAACACAACTGGTGGCAAGTCACCCCAGTTAATCTTGGAGATCATACCTGGGCTGCCAAGAATGATAGCTTGGGATTTGGATGGATTTATTTTAAGACCATAATTTTGGCACCATTTTGATATGAAAGCCAGGTTATCATTATTAGCAGAGATAGCATTAGGTAAATTTTCGACTGTTGATTGTGTATATAGCTGTAAATCGTCTGCATACATGTGATAAGGAGAAGTGATTTTCTGAGCGATCGAATTGATGAAAATAGCAAAGAGCATAGGTGACAACACGCCGCCTTGAGGCACGCCAGTACATATTGAAAGCCAAGATGAATAGGCATTACCCACTTTAATACGTTGCCGGCGGCCTTGCAAGTAGTTTCGAAACCAATCTTATATCATCGGTTCTCCTTGTGGGGGGCCTGCCTACACTGCGCCGTCCGGTGCGGGTTCGCCACTCCAGCACCTTCGGCCCCAAATGTCCATCGGTACGAAGACTTTGGTCGTCAGGCACTAAGGAATATCGGACGAAAGTGTCTGGCGTAGTTTCTCGAATGCATACAAGTTGGAATCAGCGGTTGACCTCCTTCTTCCCAGATATGTGTACTCGTCAACAATTTCGAGAGCTGAGTTCTCAACGATAACTGGGTGTGACGGTACATGGATATTAGACATAATTTTCGTGTTATCCATGTTCATTTTCAGGCCCACTTTTTGAGAAACTCTGCTGATGTCATCGAGCATTGTATTGAGATCTTCGAGAGTCTCTCCCATAATAACTACGTCATCGGCAAACCGTAGATGAGTGATGTACTCGCCGTTGAAGTCGATGGCCAGTCCGTTCCACTCCAAAAGCTTAAAAAGGTCTTCCAGCGCCGCAGTGAAGAGTTTCGGGGAGATAACATATTCAAAGGAGTACCTTAACGAAAATACACACAATGAAAACAAGTTAACTAACGATTCAATGTATGGAATGTGGAATTAAACAATGAATTTCAACAAGAATTTTGAATACGAAATTAGCCACGAAGTAGTACAGTTTAAGTAGAAATAACATAAACTCCTAAAGGAAACAGCAGAATCGAGAATAATCTATATTCAAATCATGGCACCACAAAATATTATAACATATTTAAACTTTTTACAGAATCTCCTGTAAAATTAACTCTTTTCTTTCTGTCACTAGGTTTCCGAAGCAGTGTTTCTATTATAGTGTATATTTATTTAGACTTTACAAAAAGTAACTAGTTGTAAAGTCTAAATTCGACCGTAATTCATTTAAATTGTAAGTTTGAACATTATTAAGGTTTTATTATCAAAGACAACACTCAAAGTTGTTGCAATAATCTATTTATATAAAAGGAGTCCCTATTTCCCCAAGCCACGGCGTCACGTGTTCACGATTAGATCAATTTCGATTATCCTTTTGTTGATCTGTTTTATTATAGTCAGAGAAGTTTTATCTAAGAAAATATTAACAAAGTTACGTCGTCGTCGTTGCTTCAACCGATGGACGTCCACTGCTGGACATAGGTCTCACGTAATGATGTCCACAAGGCCCGATCTTGCGCCGCCTGGCTCCAGCGGCTACCGGCGACCCTCTTTATGTCTTCGGTCCACCTTGTGGGGGGTCTCCCTACACTGCGCCGCTCAGTGCGAGGTCGCCACTCCAGCACCTTTGGGCCCCGCCCATTGCCACTTCAGGTTCGCGATTCTTAGGGCTATGTCGGTGAGTTCTGCTACGGATCTTCTCATTTCTGATTTCATCACGTAGAGAATTTCCGAGCATAGCCCTCTCCATCGCACGCTGAGCGATCCTGAGCTTTCGTATGAGGCCCATAGTCAGACAAAGTTACGTAGTACATCAGAAATTTTAAGGAAACAACCACCATAGTGATTTTTCTAATGTAACCTTCTAATCTAAAAAATCTTTTGACAATATAAACTTTTTAATGTAACCTTATGGTGTTTGACAATTGTCAGCGAAGGACAAATGCGCATATAAACTCTATATGCCTAATATGGTAGTGTGTGTAACGTTTAATTTATTGGTTGAATGTAATTTTAAACCGACTTCAAAAAAAGGAGGAGGTTATCAATTCGTCTGTATTTTTTTATGTTTGTTACCTCATAACTTTCAACTGGGTGAAGGGATCTTGATGGTTTTTTTATATAAAAGGTAGTGCTTGTCGTAGGGTCCCATTTTTTAAAAAATCCGGTTCTATTGATGGCATCCATGAGAAAACCGGATAAGTGTATAATTTGCATTAAGCATGTGCGCGACAACTTCGATGATTCTTTTTTATTGGAAAGGACATGACAAAATAACACCTTGTTGTTGAGTCACCTTTTTTTTTTTTTTTTGTAAGACGGGAAGAAAATCCTCAATAGGATACCGGGACTCCGCGGACGTCCCGGTTATGCCGGACTCTTACCGGCTAAAAACGACCCGCCATCCTACGCACTGTCACAATGGCGGCGCTACAGGTTAGCTATAGAGTAAAACTGCGCGCGCCGCCGTGACTCCCCGTGAGGGGCCCCTACCTTGATCCTAAGGATCGAGCTACCTATGGGGCAGCGCGAAGGCGCGCCGCCCGACAACCTACGGAGCCTCGCTACGTGGGACGACGGCAACTCCGCGGTCCGCCGTCCCAGAGGCTAGTGCTAAGGGGGAAGACGGCGGTCCTGGACCGCACGCCTTCTCGCCGGACGCCTACGACGGAGGGCGTGGGCGGCGGGATCCGCCTCCCGACGCCGCTCCGCGGCCTCTTTCAGCGACATCACCTCGTCGCTAAAGGAGGCCACCGCACTCCAACACTCCCTCCGCTCCACCATCGCTCGCACGACGGTGGGCAGAGACAGGTCGGTCGACCCTAATACGGCCACTAGGGCAGATCTCTGGCTATCCCAACTGGGGCACACCGCAAGCGTGTGCTCCGCCGTGTCCACGGCGGATCCACACTCGTGGCA